>CM075666.1:44779155-45344155 GCA_037954105.1 Canavalia gladiata
AGTACGGTCACATCCATGCTTCTTTCCAAAATATATCACCCGCCACGCGTCATAACCAGCAAGCACAGCAGCAACAGTACCAGCACGGAGAATGTTAGCACCAGCACCCTTAAACAAGGACTTAGCACCCTCATTCTTGAGGATCTGTCTAAATGCATCCATGGAACTCTTGTACTTGACAGCTTCACCAGATGTCATCATCATTCTTCTTCTAACAGTGTCTATTGGGTATAATGGTAGACCTGCACAATTGATGATGAGCCATGCAAGGCCATAGCCAGCGAAACGGCTATACTGCAATGATCCAGAAAAATGACACTAGCTATCAGCAAATCATGAAATTGGAAGCTATAAAGAAAAATCAGAAGAACCTTCTATTACCTTATTTTGTGAATAATATAATATAGGAAAATGCTAAATAGAGCCCTAGATATACCAGTTAAGGAACTAAGACTGAAAAAGAAATTATTATAAAACGTTACTACTGTACCTCTACTGTAATTTTTAATGTATTACAGTATGATTTCAACAAAAAAAAAATTTACTTCTTATTTCTTAACTAATGTCACAAAAGATTTTCACTTTAGTATATCAAGACCCTATTCAAAAGTAGTTTCTAAACTTACAAGGCCTGGTTGGTTAATTTAGTCCTTAACATTACAGAAATGTCATTATAGTGTATGAGATTACAAAACATCAGTCATTTGAGTTATAATTTCAAAAACTAAAATGACATAATGACTAACGTTAAATAATTTGAAGGACTACATTCACCGGTGCTCTTTTTTTAGGAACTAATTTGGTGCATGCTTCTTATTGTGTTCGACAAAAACACAACACCAACATTAACATGAAGAAAAAAGCAGCATAATAACACACATAAGTCAGTCCAACTAAAAATATTTGGTTAAATAGCCTAAGCCAGAAGAAGATAACACATGATAGTGGGATGAAACCAACCTGCCAAGATCCAACCAGGGGAACTGGCATGAAGGAATCATACATTCCAAAGCAGAGACCACGGTACAGAATGTTTCCAACACAGGTGATGTTGAAACCACGATAAAGACCAGCAACACCATCAGAAGCCAAAGTCTTCTTGTAGACATCAACAAGACCATTGAATTGCCTCTCTCCACCTTTCTTTGCAGCCTTTACATCATTAGCCAGACGGGTACGGACATAATCAAGGGGGTAAACAAACAAAAGGGATGAGGCACCTGCAGCACATCCTGAGGCCAAGTTACCAGCAAACCATTTCCAATAACCATCTCTATCCTTTTTGAAATTGAAAACCCTCTTGAAGTAGTCCATAAATGCAAAGTTCAAAGCCTAGTAGAATTCGAAGCACAAAGCAAAAATTTAGCATCACATTATACCATAAGCCAAAAGAATTGGTATTGACAAGTTAAAAACCAAAAGGGACAAACAAAAACAACACTAACTTACCTGAGTGGGGAAATAGCGGATGACATTTGCGGTGTTACCTCTCCATAGGGAAATCACACCTTCCTCCCGAATTGTTCTCTTAAAACAATCACCAATACCCTTATAGGGCTCAGAGAGTCTACCAGCTTTGATAATCTCATCCTGGTTCTGGATCAACAATTTAACGCGTTCAATTGGAGCAGCAGCAGTTTTGGATACTGCAGCTGCAACTCCAACCATGAGAAAGTTAATAAGGAAGTGGCCTTTCTCAGCAGGTGCTGTAACAAAGACAGGGGAGGCTGTTGTTGCAGAGGTTGCAGAGATATCAGCTGTAGCTCTACATGTTGCTGGCATCACCGGATACTGCAATGCAGCATTAGAATAGTTCCCAAATGCATGCCTGTGCTGGTACAAAGGAAGACCGGTTCGGAGATGCAGCCGGCCTGCAACCTTCTCAACAATTCTAGGGTGCTGAACCTGATCAACCATGGTGACTTTCCTACAAACTGCAACAAATCAATGTCAAATAAGGTTCATAAATTTAGGAATGTGATCATAACATATATTGGAAAGTAAACACATGATAAAAATCAGAACAAGCAAGAAAGGTGATTGTATTATACTAAATAAAAAAAATAAGGAAAAAACTATCCTTCACCGTAATATATGTATCAAGTAAACAATAACAAACCAATATTCAAGGCAAGTTTGTAGCTTGCCAAGGCTAACAACTGAAAAAAGAAGAAAAAAAAAAAACAATCATATCATAACAACATTGAAAAGTTCTAGTTCCAAAGGAGTAAACTGCAATAACAAATTTATGTTTCTCTACTAAGAAATGAAAAATGGTAAGTAAAGCTCCTAAATCCAAAAAAAGTAAATGATTAATCCATGATCATGCCATACATATGCAGTATAATCATGTTAATTTTGACAGAAAAAATTTTAAAAAAAGGTAATTTTAATATTTAATTTTATTAAAAATAAAAAAAGTGTAAAAAGTAAAAATAAAAGAGGAAAAAAGCATTGTTTGGGGATGAGAGTGAAACACGTGGATTTCCTTTTCAAACATTCATGCATTGAGGATCTCCATCCTTATACAATCTCATCATATATTATATACACTCTTTCTTTATTATTTATCCTTCATACTTCATACTTTTTTATTTTTTTATTATATAAATTAGTATGTTGCCATTCTAATATACAGATATTTTTTAAATTAAATAAAATTTATAAATAAAAAACATTAAAATTAATAAATAATTTTTTATTCATAATAAAAAACTTTTTATTATATAATGTTTATAAAAATTAAAAAATATAAACTTTTAAATTAAAAAATTATAACACAAAATATTTATTAATTTGATACATTATTTAAAAACTACATCTAAATTATGATTTATTAAGATTATAATTTATTTTTTATAAAAATAAAAATATTTTTAAATTTCTAATAATAGATTAATATTTAAAAAAATATAAAAATATTACAAATTTTAAACCAAAATTAATAATTTTTCCTAAAATACATCGATTATATTTTATAAACTCTCAACTTATCGAAATTAACGTCAAGTTGAATTTGGATTTTGGATATGTCTAGTGTCAGTGTAAAGATTAGTTTCTTTGAAAAATATATACATAACAATCAGGAGTCATAGGTAGGATTTTTATAAATTAAATATATATGTTTTAAAAAGTTAATTATTTAATCTAAAATATATTTTAAATTCCTTACATATACAATGTATTTCACAAATATTATAAACTTATTGTAGGTTCTTAAACATATATTATAAAAATAATTTATTTATTTATTTTTTAAATGTTTCATTGTATTTTTAATTTGTTTTTTATTTTTTAATAGATTTAGTTCCTTTATTTTTAAAGCTTATCAAAATTGATTTTAGTCAATTTTTAATTTTTATGTTTTATTTGAATTTTTTTATGAGATTTATAATGAAATTGGAATATAAAATTATTTTAAAATGTTAGAATTAAGAAATATAGTTAAAATTTATTAAATTTTGAAGGACTTTAGAAAATATAAGAGTAGTATATCAAAACAAGAAATTTTTATATTTTTATTTTATTTTAAGTAAAATTTAATATTTTAATTAATAAATTGTGAGTAAAAAATATAATATTTTATTTTTTATTTTTGTTTTATTAAAAAAAGGAAAGGAATGGTTGGTAGCACTATGTACACTACCACTTGGTAACCCAAGTTATCACACATACAAAATTGCATATAATAATTTAGGAAAAGGAATAACAATAAAAGCTACCGCACAATTGCTTTAAATTGAGGAGAGGAGAGATTAAAGCAATTATCTTCTAAAATTGGAGGAATAAAAGAATACATAGAAGGAAAACAACAGAGGCAGGAGCTCGTTGTAAAGAAAAAGATCCCTTTGACAATTTCTTGACAAATTGATCGTGGAATTTAAAGATTGATCACATAAAAGTATATAAAAAATTAAAGGTTTCATCGGTGTTCAGATCCAGGTAAGGGAAGGAGACTCAAGTAGGGTATAGAAGTAGTTCTAGAAACCATTGCTCTGGAATGAAATTTATCAATTATTTGATAAATTTAGGTTTAATTATATCTGAATTTAATTTTGGATGAAATTTTATTGTTATCGTGACCATAATTACAACGAGATGATGAACTCGCTAAAAATTTTAGAAAGAAATTTTTGCTTCGTGTGGAGTCACCACCAAATTTTATTTTAAGGGAAAACATTTTGACAAACCCTAACTTGAGGGAGAATCTAGGTTCGGGGGTCGGTTACAAATAGGGAAGGTGTTAGGCACCTTACTCGCCCGTTTCGAAGAACGGTACCCTTAAACTGAATGTGTGATTTTTGATTTTTTTTGAAAAAAACTGTTTGATCCCTTTAGTTTAGAATAAAAATAAATAGGTTGGTGGATAATAACCTGACAGGGCTTGATCCTATTCCTACGTATTCCCTGGTGCAATGGGAAATTTAAGGTTACATAGTTCTGGTTTCAAGGGTTCGATCCTTAAGAAAGTTGTGTATGAATTGGGAAAAAACGGTTTTAGGTGTTTGGATTTTTTTGAATTGGAAGAGGGATTGAAATAGGGAGATCTTCTATCCACGTGCACGGAGTCGAAGGCAAGCGAGGGTTGCACTGCGACTCATATGATTCTTCGAACATCGAAAGACAAGCTATGCTGCACTTTCAATTTCGGAGTTCATTGCGTGAGATCTCGGATCATTTAAAGTTTTGAAAATTATTTTGAAAAAAGGAAACTTGGAAGAGGGATTGAAAAAGGAAGATCTTCGATCCACATGCACAGAGTCGAAACCAAGCGAGGGTTGCACTGTGGCTCATATGATTCTCCGAACATCGAAAGACAGTGTATGCTACACTTTCAACTTCGGAGTTCATTGCATGAGATCTCTAAACATTTAAAGTTTTGAAAATTATTTTGTAAAAAAGGTAATTTGGAAGAGGGACTAGAAAAGGGAGATCTTCGATCCACATGCACAGAGTCGAATACAAGCGAGGGTTGCATTGCGACTTATATGATTCTCTGAACATCGAAAGACAAGGTATACTACACTTTCAACTTCGGAGTTCATTGCGTGAGATCTTGGATTGTTTAAAGCTTTGAAAATTATTTTGGAAAAAGGTAATTTTGAAGAGAGATTAAAAAAGGGAGATCTTCGATCCACATGCACAAAGTCGAAGGCAAGTGAGGGTTGCATTGTGGCTCATATGATTCTCCGAACATCGAAAGACAGGGTATGCTGCACTTTCAACTTTGGAGTTCATTGCGTGAGATCTCGAATCTTTTAATGCTTTGAAAATTATTATGAAAAAAAAGTAATTTCGAAGAGAGATTAAAAAAGGAAGATCTTAGATCCACATGCACAAAGTCGAAGGCAAGCGAGGGTTGTACTGCGACTCATATGATTCTTCGAACATCGAAAGACAGCGTATGCTGCACTTTCAACTTCGGAGTTCGTTGCATGAGATCTTGGATCGTTTAAAGCTTTGAAAATTATTTTGGATAAAGGTAATTTTGAAGAGAGATTTAAAAGGGAGATCTTCGATCCACATGCACAGAGTCAAAGGCAAGCGAGGGTTGCGCTGCGACTTATATGATTCTTTAAACATCGAAAGATAGGGTATGCTGCACTTTCAACTTCGAAGTTCATTGCGTGAGATCTCGAATCTTTTAATGCTTTGAAAATTATTTTGAAAAAAGGTAATTTTGAAGAGAGATTAAAAAAGGGAGATCTTCGATCCACATGCACAAAGTCGAAGGCAAGCGAGGGTTGCACTGCGACTCATATGATTCTCCGAACATCGAAAGACAGGGTATGTTGCACTTTCAACTTCGGAGTTCATTGCATGAGATCTCGAATCTTTTAATGCTTTGAAAATTATTTTGAAAAAAGGTAATTTTGAAGAGAAATTAAAAAAGGGAGATCTTCGATCCACATGCACAAAGTCAAAGGCAAGCGAGGGTTGCACTGCGACTCATATGATTCTCCGAACATCGAAAGACAGGGTTTGCTGCACTTTCAACTTCGGAGTTCATTGCGTGAGATCTCGGATCGATTAAAGCTTTGAAAGTTGTTTTTTTTTTCTAGAAAAAATAGAGTTCTTGATGATTTAATTTTCCAATAATGTTATTGATTATAAAGTCACATGCTAGATTCTTCACATGTACGGAAGTCTAGATTCCAGCTATCTTTCACCATTCATTTCTTATCTTTAGTTTTGAATCTTGGGAATAGGAAATTAGAACCCAGCCTTTTAAATTTTGTTATTCTGTTGACATTAATTTAAATTGCAGCCCTTTGTTCATCCTGGATTTGGATTTATTTGCTGCTTAGCCTGTATGAGTTGACCTATCCATTAAGTTTTGTTGAGCTGCATCAAGCCATTAGTTAGTGGATCTGGAATTCTAGTATACAGGAATGCTAGATATTACCAATTTTGTCCATGGAATTTATTCAACTCAAAACCAGTAATTGATTTAGCTACCTAAAAAGATTTTTGGAATTCTAGTCTAATTGTTCGTTCTTTTTTATGCTGGTGTACCTTGCGAAATTCTGCAATTTTAACTTATAATTTTTATAGTTCTTTTTTAATCTCAAGTCTTGTGTAGATTGTGATCTTGGTGCCAAACTGTAAACCAAAACCTGACTAACGTAACCAATGGTTACTTAAAACAAGAATAAAACCTCTATTCTGCCTCTTTTGGATCAGCATTATCATTGTTTTCCTATGAGAACACATTCGGCAGTACCTATATATCTCTTTGAGATCTGTTGTGTACCTATGGAAAGTTTATAAACTATAGAACTTGACATAAACTAGGCGTTTATGAACAATTCTTTGATAGGAACCTATTCCAATTGAGGCAAGACTTTCCTAATTAGAATTATCTAAGCTGTTCTCTGCATGAGTCACAGGGTTGTCTAGTTGTCAACAGAATAATGTGCTCACAGCTGTAAAATAGAGTTCACATTCCTAGCCTAAATGGTCTGCTACATCCTAACTGGTTTTTCAACCTAGCAATTCAATTCCTAATCCAATCCTCTTTTCAGTTCTAGACTCTCTAGTCCTTGGCTTAATCCAGATTATTTATGCACCAAGAGCTATTAGTTTTTACTCTAGCACCATTTTCCAAGTCAATTTGTTTTATGCCCAATCCATGTAATTCATAAGTGAAACTATTTTTTCCCTAACCCAACTCACATTTCACTAATAAAGCTAAGGTGCATTCCGAGATAATATGGGACCTTGAAACCTGATTCAATTAACCATAAATTTCCATGAACCAGTTCATTTTTAACCTTCATGTATTTCAGGCCTGCTATGAATTATGCTTTTATAAATTTGATACTGATGTGGCCTTTTGATACAGAAGCCTAGACTCATGAATCAATATCTTAGCAACTATTTCAATAACTATTCACTCAACTTTTGGGTGCTTATGTCCTTATTGCCAATGTTGGGCAAGTCTATAGAACTGTGCATATTGAAAGATTGAGGTCATCTATGAACAGATTCATAGAACCTATTACTAAGGTCAAATCAGAGTCCCATTTCTGCAATCAACTAAATCTGCTACTGTGACGAATCTAGGGATGTAGTAGGCTAAATGAGTAGTTCATCAGACTATTGATTTTATCCTTATAACTAGAGGATGGATAACTTCCAATGCTGACTAAAGGGATATTAGATTTGTAACCTGACACCTAGAACCAAGGTCCCCTCCCTAAACAAACTTTGATTTTCAACTTATAGTTACCTCAAATCTTATGGCAATATAGCAGCTGTATTTTAGCTCAAACAGAATCTCCCTCTATGTCAGTTCCTGTTTCACCTAGATTTTATACCAAGCACAACCTAAAATCCTAATAAATGAACTGCTCCTACCTTTATTTTTACGTTGACAAACCCTCATCCTAGGACTTTTGTATCTTCTTGAGCTGGATTTATTTCCTATTTGGCTCAATACTGTAGTGTGTTGCAACCTGTTGCTGAATTTCCTGTTAAAATGAGTCTAGGATCAGGACTCTAACCTATACTTAGTCTACTGATTTTCCTTTCTTGTAATTCGCTATGGTCATTGTGTGAACTGCATAAATTTAGGGCCTTGCTCTGAGTCTCCCTCACTAAGTCATTATAGACCAACTAATCATTAAATGGGCCCTGGTTTCTACTGTTACCGCACACTGTTAAGGCTGTTCCTGATTTATTAGATAAACCCCTACCCTTAGGTTAGAATTTATTTGGTGCTTAACAAATCTGATCTATCAGCTTAGCCACTGCTATGGACTGGTCCTAACATTAGGGCCTTTGCTGATCATAAGGATGTCTACTACCAGATGCATACTCTCCCTTTTCTAGAACAATTCTAACTTTCTGCTAAGATTTTCCTAGAACTGATTCATGCTTATGCTGGCTAAGGGCCATTAGCTTCAGGCCATCAGATCCATTTCTTAGGCTCATCAGATTTACAATACAAATTTGTTCTGGGCTACCCTTATATGGTGTTTTGAGATGATCAACTTATATGACTTCTAAAAGTCTAAGTAACAGGGACAACAGAGGATCTCCTAAGCCAACTAACTCTGGATCCCACCAGCCCTAGGCACTGATATGGTTAATCAAACCAAAGACTGGTCAACAAGCAGTGATATCAAGATCCTATTTGAGAAATATGGCTACAACCACTACCTCCTCCGAATCCCCGAATTGACCATGACAATAGCACTGCCACATTATGACAAAGACGGGCTTGAATCCTGGACACAACATTAGTATCTCCTTCAATAAGTTCATAAGGGCCTCCCTATCCTCTTATGCCAAATCCTATTCCTACTTCTCATATTACTGATGCCAGCCTAACTCTAGCTGGCTTTCCTACTGTGAAACACTCAAATTTGGCAAGTGTAAGTGTTGTAGGATAGAATCCATGTCTATAACGTAAACTCCTGAGACAGATTGCTATACCTGGTACAGGTAGGGTTTAGGAAGGTAGAGCAACCACATATATTTTATAAATTGGAATAGAATCACAGACTATTACAAGATTGGCAAATGACAAAATCTAAGATCACCACAAACACTCCACAAACCCAAACCAGGTTTTGAGTTACCTAGCAGCATGTCAAATCAAATGTAGGTCTTTAGTGCCTTAGGATTATTAACAGAAGCCTGAGAAACCCAAGCGCCACATTTGCATTCTCAGTAAATAACCATAGTTGCAAAGTATTATGGCGAAAGTAAAGGTTGTTTGCATCAGTCCTAACTTAAAATTGGTCATTGACTAACAGAAAGCCTATCTTAATATAATAGGAAATGCTTATTTGTTAATTTCCAACTATACCAGGGTTGATTATGCGATCTGACAGTTAATGCCTTATAGGTTAAGGATTCTGACACGCTCATCGCAAACGCGCAAAACTAATTTCTAGATTTTCCCCAAACTATTGGTATAGTATAAGGTGCAACCTAGGTCATCTCTCAAAGACCATTTCATATTCTTAAGCAAATTAGGAGAAAGTTAGAACAAGGGGATTTTGGAAAGATGCAATATTGAGTTCTAAACACAAAATACAGAATGAAATTAATTTCACTTAACAATTATCAACTCAAGGAATTCAGAGGCTATTTTCTTAACTAATCATTGATCACTAAAATCATGCATTGTGTTTATCAACCCAGGATCATCTGGAACCCCTAAAATGATCCTTGAATTCTCTACTGAGAAAACTCTCAGGGTTCAATTGATTATGATCAATAAGATTTAGTAACCACTTAATCTTTCATCTAAACCAATTTCATAATCAGAATTCAGTTGAAGTAAGTAATAAAATGAAAACCTTCAATTCAATTACTTAATTTCTACTCTTCAAACTTTTGCAAAATGATTTACCAATCAAAAACCAATTATAAATCAATTATACATTAATCAAAATACATCAACCGAACAAACTTTGATTAAAAGAATAAAATTGAAGAATATAGTAAAGCAGAGTAGAAATCACTCAATAAGAATGTAAATAAAGATCAAGACCTCAAAGTTAAAATGAAAATAGCTTGAATCCTTGAATTAAAACTACAAACCTAGCCTTCCATGAAGGAGGCAAACTAACAACAAAGAAAAACTAAGCCTTCCATGAAGGAGGCAAACTAACAACAAAGAAAAACTAAGCCTTCCATGAAGGAGGCAATTAATAACAAAGAAAAACTAAGCCTTCCATGAAGGAGGCAACTAATAACAAAGAAAAACTAAGCCTTCCATGAAGGAGGCAAGTAACAATAAAGAAAAACTAAGCCTTCCATGAATGAGGCAAACTAACAGGAAAGAAAGAAAGATGGAAAATGGTATTGGAGTTAATATCCAAGAGGTGTGTTTCTCCTCTTGTAAACCCTTCTATTTATAGAGGATTTTTGAGGCATCATCTTCAGAATGTCACCAACTAGCATTTTACTTTTCCACCCTTTTATTGCTTTCACCTGGGCTTTGTTGAAAATGCAAAACACTTTTGAATTTTTGTCACCAATCAGCACAACAATTTTGACTTGCTTGCAGCGCAATTTCGGATATTCACGTGTCCGAATTAGAGCTTTACATCTGAACAAAAGTTTTAGCCCCGGATCTTATCTTTTTAACGGATCTAATTTCATCTCAATATGACTTCTGTATCTCAAGATATGGCCAGATCTTTGCACACTGTTCAAGTTCCGCGTCAGCAACACTATCTCATCTTTTGAGATAATTTCGGAGTCCTAAACATCCCATTTAGAGTCTGATCTTGCTTTGTAACTATGTACACTTCTTTAAGCTTTCATTCAAGACAGATTTCATGATTTTTGGATGTCTAAAACTCCTATTATGCTCAAAATACTATAATAGTGTCATTTTAATCGGGTAAGCAAAGAAATTCAATTAAACTTCATATGAACCCAAACTCATAAAATATGACAAAGACCACTTAATTGAACATATAAGAAGTCTTAATGAGATAAAAGTGAGAGATAATTATTTATGAAATTTATGCTTATCAAATTCCCCCACACTTATCTTTTGCACGTCTTGGGCAAACTTAAGTTAAGGATTGGTGACTAATTTTTTTTATTTTTTATTTTTTATGAAAGAACATCAAAGTTTTGAGTTGATTTCTCAAGAATTCACAAAATTTCATAAAGCATTCTTTCATCACATTTTTGGAATTACTTAGAAAGGCAACTTTAATTTGAAAAACATAGATTGAGAAAGATAAAACCTCACATGATATACTCTGAATCTCTCAAGTGTTTGATTTGGTAAGTGTTTCTCTCAAATTCAATCCATGAAAGATGAACTATCATAGGCTTGCATATCTTCTACTTCTCTATTACTATGTACACATGCAATGCACAAATCAAGAGGTCTTTATTTTGGTTATAACGGGATTAGAAAGATGAAATGATATATTGAAGAGATACAATGTTAGACCAAGGAAAATGGTGGGGATTGAGAACTGAGTCTAAGTGCAAGTGTGAGAAACAGATATCACTTCTTCATTCTTTTTTTCTTTTTTTTTTTTCAATATAATAGTTTATTTATTAATTTATTGCTTCAGTTTTTTTTTTCAACCATGATATTGATGAACACAACAATAATCTCCCCCACACTTATTGAAAATCTTCTGGTATGATAAATCCAGTATTCCTCACCTTCTATGGTCAGCCAAAGTTGTTTTTTTTTTTGATTTGTGGTAAGCTAAAAAGAAGAAAAGGCTAATCGGCTCAAAGGGCTGATCAAAGGATAAAATTATATGGTTTGGTTATTTGGCCAAGTGGTTTGTTCAAGAAAAAGAGTGCCTCAATCATTTTTGTACAATTCATGTGAAAATGTAGCTTCAAAAAGAATCAATGCAAGTTCTGAAGTAACATATTCCATGGATGAAAATCACACAAGAAAGAAAATAATAATAAGGCTCAAAATCTCACAGGTAATATATTTATCAAATCTAATCTATCCAGTTTAAATATGTGTTGCCAAACTAATTAATCTCGAAATGTAAATCATTTTGCTTCAATTATTTTATGAAATCTAAAGAAAAACATACTTCCACATTCAATTTTTTTTAATCATAAGATGCGTATCAAGAGTCAAGTGTAACTCCTTACTCAACCATCTTACTCAAAGCAAGTTTATGATTCTAACCTAATTTTTTTTTTGGGTTTTTTTTATATCAGACCGTCCTCCCCCCAACCTATCCAAGACATTGTCCCCAATGTCTTAGATGGAATTTCATATAACAGGAAAAGAAATGTGAGAAAACCACCAAAGTAAGGAAAAGTTATAACCGAAGAGTGGTATCTGGTTCTCTTTTGTCTCTGCCATCCTGATTTGGTTAGTTCACCAGCTGCATTGCTTGACTGAGCTCAGATGTAGGATTTTGCAAATTCTCAAGTAGCTGTTCAACAGTTGAAGCAGATACTATGATGTTGCGCATGGATTGTGGCATGAACTCTTGCTCTACTGCATGATCTAAAAAGGATATCAAACCATTATAAAAGCCATTAATATTCAATAAGCCCAAAGGTTTTTTTATGAAAATTCCGATAGGCCCAAAATATGATGGTAAAAATTTCTTCCATTGTTCCAAGACCACCAGGTACTGCAATAAATGCATTAGAATTAATCAACATGTGTCTCATACGGTCATGCATGGTTGCAACCTTGAATTCAGTACCCAGGGTGAAGTAGGAGGTGCTCTCATTTTTTAAGCCAACACCTAAGACGTTACACCCCTTTGTGAGTGCAGATCCTGCAATACATCCTTTTAAACCCTGAATCCCTCCCCCATAAACAAGATTGATTTTTCTTGCAGCTAATGTCTTACCAAGGGTATAAGCTGCATGTTGAAATTCTTCATCCTTTCCAAGGTTAGACCCACCAAAAACACAGATAGTATTGATTCTATCCATAAACAGTGTTTCTGTCTCTTTTGAAAAAAATATGTCATAGAGGTTGATAATTTATAGGGACTCAATATCAGACAAGGAGATCGCTTGAATAGTGCGGGATCAGGATTTGGTAGCAAAAGTTTGAATTTTTGTTCAAGGAAAAGGTGAATGTCAAAAGGGAAAGACTTTAAGCAGGGGTGAAAATTTCAAAAAAATGGTGGCCCAATAAATTGAAAAGACAATGTAAATGACAAATATACACGCGTGAGAATGAACAGTAGTTGTGGGGGAATTTTTCAAAAAAATGGTGGCCCAATAAATTGAAAAGACAATGTAAATGACAAATATACACGCGTGAGAATGAACAGTAGTTGTGATTGTGGCTCACATCTTCCTCTGGTTTTACGTCCAGTAACGGCTGAAACGCCTTCTAAGAGTCGAGGATGTGCTTCCCATTCAGTTTTCTTGTAAACTGATAACAGAGTCTTTTAAAGTCAGATTCCCAAGACTATAACGTGCTTTTTCCTTACGGAACAGTTCAAACAAATCAAGAAGGACTCCTTGAATATGCCCACTAGGATGCGTCTCAAGAGTCTGAATGATATCATCCAATGACTCCTTACTCAGTCCATCCTTTATGAATTGAATTTTGTCCTCTCGATTTCTTGAAACTATTCCAGGGTTCTTGCATCTTGTGTTACAGGTCCATCTTGCATACCTGTAGCAAACTCCAATTCTTTTTGCCCTTCTCTTCTTTGCATAGGAACTTCTTCCCATACCTGGCATGTTTTTAATAAATAATTCTTGAAATTCACCTGCGAAATGTACCTTAGCTTCAATGATCCAACGGACATCTTCTGGAAGTTCTAAGATTGTTAATACTCTCAATCGTTCAAGTCTGCAATTGTAAATGTCTTTAAGAAAATTTCTGGGGAGAGTAGGGAACAAAATTTTGATCTTGGTGAGAGCTTTCTCCATTTTTTTCTTAAAACACTCAAGTTATTATTCCTGCAAGCTTAATGTGGTGTAATAGTTGGGATGATTTAAGAGGTGAAGAAGGAAGTTGAGAGATTAGTTGAAACTTATAAGCGAAGAATGTGAGAGAGGGAGAGAGAGAGAAAGAGAGAGAGAGAGAGATAAAGAGAGAGAGAGAGAGAAAGAGAGAGAGAGAGAGATAGACTTCTCTTGAATTTATTGCAAGTATGTGGCATTGTGCAAATGCACTTCTTCTACCGTGTGCTTTTGAAACCCTTCGAAAAATGGTTTAAGACGATGTCCATTCACCTTGAAGATTTTTGCAGTTACCTCATTTTTTATTTCCACTGCACCATAAGGAAAAATATTAGTAACTACAAATGGTCCTAACCATCTAGAGCGTAGCTTACCAGGCATAAGCTTTAGCCGAGAATTGAAAAGGAGAACTTTTTGTCCAACGGAAAACTCCTTTCTTGCCAACTTTTTGTCATGAAGAGCTTTGACATTTTCTTTGTAAATTTTGGAGTTTTCGTATGCTTCTAATCGAATTTCTTCAAGTTCCTGCAATTGAAGCTTCCTATGGATTCCTGCTTGGTCTAGATCCATGTTGCATTTCTTTACTGCCCAAAATGCTCTATGCTCTAATTCAACTGGAAGATGACATGCTTTACCAAAGACAATCCTGTAGGGAGACATGCCAAGGGGTGACTTGTAAGCTGTCCTATATGCCCATAACGCATCAACAAGGCGCAAGCTCCAATCCTTCTTGTTAGGCTGAACTGTTTTCTCTAAGATTTTCTTGATCTCTCGATTAGAAACTTCAGCTTGACCATTTGTTTGAGGATGATATGGGGTGGAGACTTTATGCATGACTCCATATTTGCGGAGTAGGGCTTCCATTGTGCGGTTACAAAAATGAGTACCTTGGTCACTGATTAGAGCTCTAGGAATGCCAAACCTGCTAAAAATGTTAGACCTGATAAAATCTGCAACAACTCGAGCATCATCAGTACGAGTGGCTTTTGCCTTTACCCATTTTGAAACATAATCAACAGCTAGCAAAATGTAAACAAAACCAAAAGAGACAGGGAATGGACCCATAAAGTCTATACCTCATACATCAAATACCTCACAAAAGAGAAGTGGTTGTTGGGGCATCTCATTTCTGCGCGAAATACTCCCTATTCTTTGGCACTACTCACAAGTTATGCATAATCTGTGTGCATCACGAAATATTGTAGGCCAATAAAAGCCTGAGTCTAGTACTTTTCTAGCTGCTCGTTGTGGCCCAAAGTGTCCACCACAAGCTAGGGAATGGCAAAAGGTAAGTACAGACTGAACTTCATGATCTGGAACACATCTTCTAATGATTTGATCACTACATGTCTTCCAAAGGTATGGTTCATCCCATATGTAGTGTTCGGCATCACTTTTCAACTTGGCAATTTGCGATTTGGTGAAGTGTTTGGGTATTTCTTTAGCAACCAGATAATTTATCAAATCTGCATACCAAGGATCCTTCCCGTGCAAATGATAGAGATGCTCTTCTGGGAATGAATCTGCAATTGAAATTTCTTCACAAGGTTGCTGGATCTGACTTAAATGATCTGCTACAAGGTTCTCTGCACCACTCTTGTCTTTAATCTCTAAATCAAATTCTTGCAACAGAAGCATCCAACGAATCAGTCTGGGTTTAGCATCTGTCTTCTTCAGCAAGTATTTCAAAGCTGCATGGTCAGAGAAGACAATAACTTTAGATCCAAGCAAATAAAAGCGAAATTTATCTAATGCAAACACAATTGCCAAAAGCTCCTTCTCAGTAGTTGTGTAATTGGATTGGGTTGCATCAAGTGTACGAGAGGCATATGCAATGACATGAGATCCCTTGCTAACTCTTTGAGACAGTACAGCACCAAGGGCATAATTAGATGCATCACACATTAATTCAAATGGAAGCGTCTAATTAGGTGGTTGAATGATGGGAGTGGTTGTCAACCGCTTCTTTAGTTCATCAAATGAATCCTTGCATGCTTGATCAAACATAAATTTGGTATCTTTTTGTAGTAATTTAGAAAGAGGTTGTGCAATCTTGCTAAAATCCTTGATGAATCTTCTATAAAAACCTGCATGACCAAGTAAAGAACATACTTCTTGCACAGAAGTGGGGTAAGGTAAAGAAGTAATAATGTCTATCTTGGCCTTATCAACCTCTAAACCTTTGCTAGATACCAAGTGTCCTAAGACCATACCTTCTGTTACCATGAAATGACATTTTTCAAAATTCAAAACCAGGTTAGTCTCAATGCATCTGTCCAAAACTTTAGAGAGGCTTTCTAAGCATGCATCAAAAGAAGAACCATATACAGTGAAGTCATCCATAAACACTTCCATGCAACTTTCTAAGAGATCAGAGAAAATGCTTACCATGCATCTTTGAAAGGTTCCAGGGGCGTTGCATAGACCAAAGGGCATCCTTCGATAGGAAAAAGTACCAAAAGGACAAGTGAAGGTGGTCCTATGCTGGTCTTCTAGGGCTATATGTATTTGAAAATAACCTGAAAAACCATCTAGAAAGCAATAGTGAGATTTTCCTGCTAATCTTTCCAAAATTTGGTCTATGAAGGGCAAAGGGAAGTGATCCTTGCGAGTAGCTTGGTTAAGCTTCCTATAATCTATGCACACTCTCCAACTGTTTTGTATTCTGGTAGGGATTAGTTCATCATTGTGATTTTTGACTACGGTCATGCCAGTCTTCTTAGGAACTACTTGCACCGGGCTTACCCAATCACTGTCTGAGATGGGATAGATGATACCAGCTGCCAAAAGCTTACCTACTTCCTTCTTTACCACATCTAGGATGGTTGGATTCAAAAGCCTTTGTGGTTGTCTAACAGGTCTGGTGCTTTCCTCCAACAATATCCTATGCATACAAGTAGATGGGCTAATGCCTGGAATATCAGCCAAAGTCCATCCAATTGCTTGTTTATGGCTTCTTAAGGTTTGCAGCAACCTTTCTTCTTGTTGTGGTAGAAGGTTCTTTGCTACAATGACAGGAAGATTCTCATTTCCCCCCAAATAAGCATACTTTAGATGTTCAGGCAAAGGCTTCAACTCCAAAGGAGGTGGTTGTATTATGGAAGGCAGGGATCTATTTGAGATTGAAATGTCTGCAACACTTGCATCTAACATGTCATCTTTCCAAGAAGTTTGGTCTGCAGCATTAATCCTAGAGCACACAATACATAGATTAAATTCATCACATGTATAAGTAAAATTATCTAAGTAACCTAAACCAAAATCAAAAAATTCAAAAAGTAGATTGTTAATAGAATAATCATTCGCAAGAAGATCTATGACTTCAAGTTGAAAGAGTGAATGATTCTCTATGGGATGCTTCATGGCTTCAAATATGTTGAATTGGATGATATCATCTCCAAATTCCATAGAGAGACTCCCTGTATGCACATTTATCTTTGTTTTTGCAGTTTTGAGGAAAGGTCTCCCTAGGATCAAGGTTGCTCTATTGATGGATGACTCATCTTCCATATCCAAAATGTAGAAGTCAGCTGGAAAGATCAGCTTATTCACTTGAACTAGCACATCTTCAAGTACTCCGGCTGGATGTGATGTACTTCTGTTGGCTAATTGAATCACCACACCAGTTGGCTTCAGTTCTCCCAGATTCAAATATTTATAAACTGATGAGCGCATAACATTAATGGAAGCACCTAGATCCAACAATGCATTACCAAATGTAGAGTTTCCTATTGCGCAAGGAATGGTGAAAGTTCCTGGATCTTTACATTTCTGAGGGAGGCTGGGTTGAATTAAGGCAGAAATATTGCGTCCCACACTAATCTTCTCATCCCCTTTGAGTCTTCTCTTATGCGTGCACAAGTCCTTTAAAAATTTGGCATATTTGGAAATTTGCTTGATAGCATCTAGAAGTGGTATGTTGACTTCCACTTTCCTGAAAGTATCTAGAAGCTCCTTATCAAATTCTGCATGAATATTGGGCTTGGATTGGACCATTCTATTTGGAAAAGGTAAAGATACTTTCTGATCAGCACAATTTGGGGTTTTTGTCTCATCAGATGCTTCAAGTGCAGATCGTTTATGGCAAACTTCTTTTTGTTGATCATTCGATGTCTTATCGAAGGCTGGTGTACTTTTTTCATCAGACTTTCCCTCTGATTCAGATGGCTTATCAGAGATGTCTCCAGGTGTAGAGATAAATGTTTCTCTTTGGTGTGGATTAGTCTGATTGAAGCTTTGTTGCTTTAAAATTGTAGGGTCTGTCTGCACTTTCTTCCCACTTCTCAAGGAGATGGCATTCACACTTTTGGGATTTATGACAGGTTGAGAAGGTAGTTGACCAGAACCTTGAGATTTCAATTGGTTGACAGTGGTAGCCAACTGCCCAATTTGAGTTTGTAAATCCTGAATGGTAGAACTTACATTTTGTTGAAACTGAAGATTGCTGGTAGCTAATTGCTTCATCAAATCATCAAGAGAGGATTCAAAAGCATTAGAAGGTACAGATTGCTGCATATGTTGTTGTTGTTGTCTGAATGACGGTGGTTGGTATTTATTTTGGGAGTCAGATGTTTGAATCCTTTGTTGTTGTGGAGGACCATATCTCAAGTTAGGATGGTTTCTCCAACTAGGATTGTATGATCCAGAAGGTGGTTCAAACTTCTGTTGCTGATAATGTTGAGGAGGCCTGTATTGTTGTCCTATGTCAAAAATACCATTAACTGTAGCATCAGGTGTTTCACTTTCTTGCAATGTTGGGCATGCATCAGTAGGATGATCTGCAGAAGTGCAGATGCCACATGTTTTGGTTTTGTCAACAACATTAATTTGCTGTTGTTGTCCAATGGCCAACTGTCTTACGATGGAGGTTAGTTCTTCAATTCTGTTCTCCAATCGTGTATGGTCTGTCTTAGTGGTCATTTCATGGACTCCTTTAAACAAGGAATTAATTCGAGATTTGAATTGCTGAGAATTTTCTGCCATGTTGGTAATCAAATCTCGAGCTGCTGTAGGGGTTTTGTCCATAAGTGCTCCACCACTAGCTGCATCAACCATGCTTCTGTCCATTGGCATGAGTCCTTCATAGAAATACTGAATCAGTAATTGATCACTTGATTTGATGGTGTGGACAAGTGGTGCATAGTTTCTTGAATCTCTCCCAATACTCATAGAGAGTTTCTTGGGAGTTCTGTCTGATGCCGCAAATCTCTTTTCTGATAGCTGCTGTTCTAGATGCAGGGAAGAATTTCTCCAGGAATAATCTCTTCATATCATTCCAGCTTGTAACAGATGTTGGATGTAGATAGTACAACCAGTCCTTAGCTCCATCATTTAAGGAGAAAGGAAATGCCTTCAACTTGATATGATCTTCAGGAATTCCTTGTGGCCGCATTGTGGAACATACAATGTGAAATTCCTTCAAATGTTTATGAGGGTCCTCACCTGCAAGGCCATGAAACTTAGGTATCAGATGTATTAATCCAGACTTCAGTTCAAATGGTGCATCAACATCAGGGTATTGAATGCACAATGGTTGACAAGCAACATCAGGTGCAGCTAATTCTTTTAGGGTTCTATCAGCCATGTTCTTAGCAAAATATTTAAAACTATCAAAATTTAAAGATGAAAAATCACTACTGTTACTTTCTTGGTTATTACTGAATGAATGCCTTCTATGTGCTTTTTCAAATGGTGGAATGTTCTATCAATCTCAGGATCATATGCATATAAATTTTCAGGATTGGATCGGGTCATACACAAAAAGGTGAATTCATACAGAAAATCCAAGAATATATACCTAAAATAAAAAAAATTGTTAGAAAGATTAAAAATTTTATACAAACTCCTAAATAAGCCTAGGAAACTAAAATGCTCCCCGGCAACGGCGCCAACTTTTTGACACGCTCGTCGCAAACGCGCAAAAATAATTTCTAGATTTTCCCTAAACTATTGGTATAGTATAAGGTGCAACCTAGGTCATCTCCCCAAGACCATTTCATATTCTTAAGCAAATTAGGAGAAAGTTAGAACAAGGGGATTTTAGAAAGATGCAATATTGAGTTCTAAACACAAAATACAGAATGAAATTAATTTCACTTAACAATTATCAACTCAAGGAATTCAGAGGCTAGTTTCTTAACTAATCATTGATCACTAAAATCATGCATTGTGTTTATCAACCCAGGATCATCTGGAACCCCTAAAATGATCCTTGAATTCTCTACTGAGAAAACTCTCAGGGTTCAATTGATTATGATCAACAAGATTTAGTAACCACTTAATCTTTCATCTAAACCAATTTCATAATCAGAATTCAGTTGAAGTAAGTAATAAAATGAAAACCTTCAATTCAATTACTTAATTTCTACTCTTCAAACTTTTGGAAAATGATTTACCAATCAAAAACCAATTATAAATCAATTATACATTAATCAAAATACGTCAACCAAACAAACTTTGATTAAAAGAATAAAATTGAAGAATATAGTAAAGCAGAGTAGAAATCACTCAATAAGCATGTAAATAAATATCAAGACCTCAAAGTTAAAATGAAAATAGCTTGAATCCTTGAATTGAAACTACAAACCTAGCCTTCCATGAAGGAGGCAAACTAACAACAAAGAAAAACTAAGCCTTCCATGAAGGAGGCAAACTAACAACAAAGAAAAACTAAGCCTTCCATGAAGGAGGCAACTAATAACAAAGAAAAACTAAGCCTTCCATGAAAGAGGCAACTAACAATAAAGAAAAACTAAGCCTTCCATGAAGGAGGCAAACTAACAAGAAAGAAAGAAAGATGGAAAATGGTATTGGAGTTAATATCCAAGGGGTGTGTTTCTCCTCTTGTAAACCCTTCTATTTATAGAGGATTTTTGAGGCATCATCTTCAGAAGGTCACCAACTAGCATTTTACTTTTCCACCCTTTTATTGCTTACACATGGGCTTTGTTGAAAACGCAAAACACTTTTGAATTTTTGTCTCCAACACTGTTCAAATTCCACATCAGCAACATTATCTCATATTTTGAGATAATTTCGGAGTCCTAAACATCCCATTTAGAGTCTTATCTTGCTTTGTAACTATGGACACTTCTTTAAGCTTTCATTCAAGACAGATTTCATGATTTTTGGATGTCTAAAACTCCTATTATGCTCAAAATACTATAATAGTGTCATTTTAATCGGGTAAGCAAAGAAATTCAATTAAACTTCATATGAACTCAAACTCATAAAATATGACAAAGACCACTTAATTGAACATATAAGAAGTCTTAATGAGATAAAAGTGAGAGATAATTATTTATGAAATTTATGCTTATCAGATTCCTTTTTTATCCTAAGGCTTTTTGGCTAGCCTGATCTATACTCCCTTCAGATGTTCTAACCTCTTATTTATTCAATTCCACCTCCCCTGTTGACTGAGACTCTATCTTACTTTGCCTAGGAGTTGATATTGCAAATTATGCCAAGACCTAGTGATAGATCAGTGATGTTGAATCATGTTCTGGAAAAGTATCTACGGTTATAACTACTATATCTTGTTTTCAAGTTGACCGATGCTTGGTCTTAACAAGTATGGCTACTATTATGAATAGAACCTAACAGGCTAGTTGGTGTTTAGCCTGAAAACTGATTATGGAACATGTATTAATCTTGCAAATCAATTAATCACTAGATTCATAGAGATAAGCAGTTTCCTATTATATCTGCAGAACTAAACCTTTCAAATTAACAACAACTATAACAATTGAAGACAGAGATCGGTTTTAGTGGATTTTCAAGGATTCCGACCTCATTCCAACATAGAAATCTCAATAAATGCATAAGAGTTATCTAATGATTCCAAATCGCAACTCTAAACAGTTATTGCTTAAGCCTTTCTTACCTATTCCATACATTCATTTCCTCAAAGATTTTCAGCACAATAAAGTAGCAAGTGCACAAATACTAAGAGATGAGGAATACAAGCCTAACCTGTGAGCGTTGAGTCAAAACGATAGGAACTCCGTAATTTCACCCAGAGAATCCAGAAGTAGGGACAAAAAATAGAGAATAAGCTCTGTATCAACTTCAAGCAAGTAAAATCCAAGAACGAAGAATCCGATAAATGCTTTTGAGAGAAATAGGGAGAATCCGAGAGGAGAATCGACGCAACCGAGAGATACAAATTAGAATAATTAGTTGACAAACATCATTTGCATAAAAGTGTTTTGCAAATTATAATGGAGGATAATTTGCGAGTCCTTCTATGAAAGGGAGTTAAGAAATCTAAGAGTCGTCTCACATGGAGGTAGACCAGAGTTCATGATAATGGAAACTTTCGAGCCTAGCGAGTACGTGAGCCAGGTTTGAGCCTTCAAATGGCCTAGGGTTCCTCTTTATAGCCGAGACTGCTTTAGTCGGATTTAGTCACCTCAATGAGATCCTGAAAACTATCATTATCGGTCGAGCAATTTCGGAATATTATGAAATAATGATGGTGATGATTTTAGTGTTGGCAAAGGCACACTGTGATTTTAAATTGGATCTCGGCACCTCCATTATTTTAATAAAGAGGCGAAGATGTTTAGGCCCACACGCAATTGCATATTGTAAGAATGACCAACTCTAAACTAGTGAAGATTATTTGGTATAGGACGTAATAATTCCAACTTATTTCTAGGTCTATCATCATAGAAAGTTGTGAAGAAAATGGTAGAATAATCTCATTCATACACTGCATAAGATGATTGTGTTTTTAATAATTCGTTGAGGTCAAAGAACTTATTTATTCTTTATGTTAAAATATAATTTAATGCATTACTCTTATCCTTACTTTTACTTAAATAGAGTGTCTCACTCCTCTCTATTATATTTTGTATGTGTAACTACGACTTTTTAGTGAGTCGTGGATCACCTTCCTTTCAACGTTGAGGTGATCATCAACATAGAGAGTAGACAAAAGTTTTCACTCTGTGATCAAAGACAACAACTATAATGCAGGAGTACCAATTTGAAGAAGAGAAATGGATCATGTAGCTTTTGGTTTAAGTAGAATAACTTAATTTTGTACGCACATATCTTATCACCTCTTTCATAGTATCCTAAACTACTTATATTCTAGGGTTGTGGAACTGATATAACTTGGACAAGGATGTACATGTATAAGTATCTACCAAAAGTTTGTTTATTCATATATTTGTATGATTGGAAATATCAGGTACATCATGAACATATAATTATTCCATAACTAGTACATATATGTAAGGAATAATGTGCTAACAATGTTAAGAGAATATAGGTAATCTGGGATTGTGACATTAATGGTATTAGAGCATTTTTCCTAAGATCATGGCCAATGAACTCGAGATAGTAGGATTGTTTGATAGATTTATGTGAAGTGGATTTTGATTTCATTCTTTTAAAAATGACTTTAGACCTCTTTTGGTTGACTTATTGCTAATTAGTTTGTTATGTCTTATAAGAGATAAGTAATGACAGATCAACCTAACTCTGAAATGGTCGTTATTCTTCAAAGGCTGGTTGACATCTTGGAGAGGAATGAAAGTCAAAATTGAGACGATGGAGATTTTTTTCAAGAATGGAATCGATTCTTGTAAAGAAACTCATCTCAATTTAAAGGAGGTTATCATCCCGATGAAGCTTATTTGTGGATCCAAGAGTTATAATGAACCTTTGGATCTTGAGGTGCACCGTGCACAGAAAGTTGATTATGCAATATACTAAAAAAAGTCTATTTAGCCTGTCTATTAATTTTTATATATTATATATTTATATCTTATTATATTTATTTTAATATATTATATTTGTATAATATTTATTTTAATATATTTTGTTTATATAATATTATATATATATATATTTTAAGTTTATTTGATGATATTTTTATCTTATAGGCTTTAAGCTTGCAAATTTTTTTCATCAATCGTTTGTATAAATTTTAAATCTTTACTGATTTTTTTGTAACATAAACTTTTAAACAGACCCGTATGTCTTGTAGACTTTAAATAAGGCCAAATAACAAACTCAGACTTAAGCTTCAAAATTTTTAAATAGGCTAAACTTAAATATTCAAAGTTTAACTTAACTCGACCTATTTTTATCTCTAATTAATATTACTCTAACCTTGTGTGTTTTAATGGAACATTTTAATATTTCAAAAAATTTAAAATACTTAAAAATTTAAATGCTTTCATTTTAAAATATATTGTTTAGATAAAATATTTTTAATTTATTATATTTAAAATTTTTTATTTGGATGGTAAATTTTAAATTCTTAAATATATTTTTATTTAATTAAATAATTTAATTTTTACTATATATAAAAATTTACATATAAATATTTATAAATTTTTCTTAATTTTACTCCTATGTCTTTTGTTCACCAAAAAATTTAGATATACAAATATTTTTATTATGTAACATATTTAACCAAAATAATAATTCAATATATATATATATATATATATAATTTTGATAATTTAATAAATAATTTGATATCTTAAAATTTTTATAAGAATAAAAATATGATTTTTATAAATATTTTATGTAACATTTTATATAAAAAAGAAAAAAATTAAACTAGCTGTAAATAATTTTTCTTAGTAATTTTGGATCATAAAAGGTAAACTTTTAAATTAAATTTTATCATGATTATGAATTTCTTTTTTTTCTAAGACGTTAAGTTAGTTATATTCTGCTAACTATTTCTATTAGTTTCATATATATAAGTTATTCAGTCATGTAACTGCCGCAGCATTCCTTCTGATCAATCAATTGCTTTCTTTTTCTTTTCTTCTTAGTGCTTATGATAACATTTTTCTTTTTCTCTTCTTTCTAATGCGTATGATAACATTTTTATGGGCAGAAACTGTTAAATTTATTAAGGAAGTTTAGGTAAATTTTAAAGAAATTTAGAACCCTTCAATTTTTATTATTATTTTTTATTCTAAATTTTTGTTAAGAAAATAATGTTATTTAAATTACATCTATTTTTTTTTTAAATTTTGTGAATATGTTACTTTCTTAACAATTTTATTAATTTTTTTAGTTTTAAATCTATGAACTTGTTTAAATTTATTGAATTTAGTGAACTTTTAATTTTATATTCTTTACAAACATAATTTTTGTAAATATGTGAATTATTTTAATTTTATTTTATAAAATTAAAATTGAATTAATTCAAATGAATTAAATAAATACATCTAATTAAATTATTATTTTCATCAATAATTTAAGAAGTTTAAGGATAAACTCATAAAAATACAATCTAAAAAATAAAAATATTCTCAAATCAAATTATATTACCTTTTGGTGGTAAAAATCTTAATTTCATACTTTCAAAATTTTATTTTATTCAACATAATAAAAATACTTGCCATTTTTGTATAACACAGATATACTCATACTCATGTTATTGAAAAAAAAACTTGTATTAAAATAAATTGAAGTGATTAGAAATAATTTTAAAAATTTGTTTTCCAATCAAATAATATTAATAGTAATATCATATTAAATAAAATAATTATAATTATAACCAGAATTATAAGAAAGTTAGTATATTCAACAAACCTAAACATCAATAACATTAAAAAAATAATTTAATAATGAAATACCTAGATTTGTACTTAAAGCTCTAAACTACAACTTTTCTAAAAACAAAAACATGCCAAGACATATTTTTCTCAAGTTTTGAGTTGTAGGCATATCTCAAGAATCTAAATAGAAATTTATTTTGCAACAGGTTACACCCTTTACTTCTAAGGGAACTATCTCTAACTTCAGAAAATTACTTGTGTAGGTAGAGAAAATTTTCTCTAAACTTTTAGAAGAATGTTCAAAAATAAGATAATGGAAGTAATTAATGGAAGAAAGGAGAAGAGGAAAGATAGAAGCCATTGAGACTAGATAATTGGGGGAGGAAGAGTGGCTCCTTTACTTTTATACTTAAGAAGATAACTTTATTTTACTCTTAAAGATTTTGTTTGGTTTAACTGAAACAGGTTGTTTCACATAAGTATACCAATCTTAAGCCTTGTGTTAGCCTTTATTGCTTCCCTAGCTATAGCTTTGAATTGGTATGATGTATTTTCTCCCTCAAAGTTTTCTTTCCCTCTAAATGTTTTTCTGTCTCATTGTCTTCTTCCTTATTCTATTATGATATTCCTTTGCTATACTTCTCTATATCAAGTGTGATCACTGGCTTATGATGACAGATTTCAAGATCCATCAAAAACATTGTTGAATTCTCTGTAGTTACATGTATATTGGTTATACACATTTCTTTTCTCAATTGTTGTTCAAATAATCGAATCAGATTTGATAGTTTTATTTGCTGACATTTTCCAACAAACCAATTATTGATATTTTAGTTACTCTATTTCTAAATATAGGGTTCAGTTTGGAGATATATGTATATGCTCCTCTGTAATACTTAAATAAAATATTAAATTTTTATAAAAGCTTTTTTATTTTTTTATTTTTAATATCTATTTTTTATATCATTTAAATTAAAAATATATTTATGTATTATTTATTTAAAATATATATAATAAATAAATAACATTTTATGCATGATGCATATTAAAAAAATAACATAGAAAAAATAACAGAAAAAATAACAAGAAATTTTATATACACATACCACTTCTTCCCATTACTCCCGTGGTCCCTATGTGACAAACAATATGTCAAGAAATAAAATAACACAATCTGACGTTAATTTTTCATGCTTACTAATGAAAATTTTGTATTTATGTCTTTTTATAAATACTAAAACAGACATTTCTTATAAAGTTTGTAAATGTTTATCAGTAGAAACTTCAGAACTTTTATATGACAAAATCATGTAAAAAAATTGAAATGAAACAAAAAAAAAATCACACCTAAATAGGGCGAGGGTAGCAGGGGAAAAGAATGTTGGAAATTGTTGGGAGGGGGGAGAAAAATTTGAAAAGTGGTTGAAATGAGTATGTAGACAATAATACCCAAATAACAATGAGCAACTCGTTACCAAGAGATTAACTTCAATACAAAAGGAAATCAAAAGGTGCATATGCATTTCAATCTAGAGATAAAAGTCACTCTAGAACAATATATAGAATATAAAGTATCTTCAAAATTGAAATGAAACAAAATGGAATTCAAAGTGACAGTTGCTATGCCTGTCACTCAAATAATGAAGCTTGAAATATCAAAATTGAGATAAAAAATGAAAAAAAAAAATAGAGATCTGGGACAAAATCCCATTGAACAAAATTATTGAACAAAATTTGCCGCAACACTTGGTCAATTACCAGAACTCAACGATTTTCGTCACAATCTAAAACTAAAGCATGAATCAGGATCTAAAAAGTTTAAGCACCGCCAGATCCATACTTCTTTCCAAAAACTATCACCTGCAACTTGTCATAACCAGCAAGCACACCAGCACCAGCAACAGCACGGAGAATGTTAGCACCAGCACCCTTAAACAAGGACTTAGCACCCTCATTCTTGAGGATCTGTCTAAATGCATCCATGGAACTCTTGTACTTGACAGCTTCACCAGATGTCATCATCATTCTTCTTCTAACAGTGTCTATTGGGTATGATGCTAGACCTGCACCATTGGTGATGAGCCATCCAAGGGCAAAGCTAGCGAAAAAGCTATCCTGCAATGATCCAGAAAAATGACACTAGCTATCAGCAAATGATGAAATTGGAAGCTATAAAGAAAAATCAGAAGAACCTTCTATTACCTTATTTTGTGAATAATATACTATAGGAAAATGCTAAATAGAGCCCTAGAGATACCAGTTAAGGAACTAAGACTGAAAAAGAAATTATTAAAAAACGTTATTACTGTACCTCTACCGTAATTTTTAATGTATTACAGTATGATTTTCAACAAAAAAAAAAAATTACTTCTGATTTCTTAACTAATGTCACAAGAGATTTTCACTTTAGTATATCAAGACCCTGTTCAAAATTAGTTTCTAAACTTACAAGGCCTGGTTGGTTAATTTAGTCTTTAACATTACAGAAATGTCATTATAGTTTATGAGATTACAAAACATCAGTCATTCGAGTACTCGTTTTTATAATTTCAAAAACTAAAATGACATAATGAGTAACGTTAAATAATTTCAAGGACTACATTCACCGGTGCTCTTTTTTCAGGAACTAATTTGGTGCATGCTTCTTATTTTGTTCGACAAAAACACAACACCAACATTAACATGAAGAAAAAAGCAGCATAATAACACACATAAGTCAGTCCAACTAAAAATATTTGGTTAAATAGCCTAAGCCAGAAGATAACACATGATAATGGGATGAAACCAACCTGCAAAGATCCAACCAGGAGAACTGGCTTGAGGGAATCATACATTCCAAAGTAGAGGCCACGGTACACAATGATTCCAACACAGGAGATGTTGAAACCACGATAAAGACCAGCAACACCATCAGAAGCCAAAGTCTTCTTGTAGACATCAACAAGACCATTGAATTGCCTCTCTCCACCTTTCTTTGCAGCCTTTGCATCATTAGCCAGACGGGTACGGGCATAATCAAGGGAATAAACAAACAAAAGGGATGAGGCACCCGCAGCACCTCCTGAGGCCAAGTTACCAGCAAACCATTTCCAATAACCATCTCTATCCTTCTTGAAATTGAAAAGCCTCTTGAAGTAGTCCTTAAATGCAAAGTTCAAGGCCTAGTAGAATTCGAAGCACAAAGCAAAAATTTAGCATCACATTATACCATAAGCCAAAAGAATTGGTATTGACAAGTTAAAAACCAAAAGGGACAAACAAAAACAACACTAACTTACCTGAGTGGGGAAATAACGGATGACATTTGCGGTGTTACCTCTCCATAGGGAAACCACACCTTCCTCCCCAATTGTTCTCTTAAAACAATCACCAATACCCTTATAGGGCTCAGAGAGTCTACCAGCTTTGATCATCTCATCCTGGTTCTGGATCAACAATTTAACGCGTTCAATTGGAGCAGCAGCAGTTTTGGATACAGCAGCTGAAACTCCACCCATGAGAAAGTCAATAAGGAAGTGGCCTTTCTCAGCAGGTGCTGTAACAAAGACAGGGGAGGCTCTTGCTGCAGAAGTTGCAGAGATATCAGCTGTAGCTCTACATGTTGCCGGCATCACCGGATACTGCAATGCAGCATTAGAATAGTTCCCAAATGCATGCCTGTGCTGGTACAAAGGAAGACCGGTTCGGAGATGCAGCCGGCCTGCAACCTTCTCAACCATTCTAGGGTGCTGAACCTGATCAACCATGGTGACTTTCCTAAAAACTGCAACAAATCAATGTCAAAATAAGGTTGATAAATTTAGGAACGTGATCATAACATATAATGGAAAGTAAACACATGATAAAAATCAGAACAAGCAAGAAAGGTGATTGTATTATACTAAATAAAAAAAATAGGAAAAAACAATCCTTCACCGTAATATATGTATCAAGTAAACTATAACAAACCAATATTAAAGGCAAGTTTGTAGCTTGCCAAGGCTAACAACTGAAAAAAGAAAAAAAATAAAGAATCATATCATAACAACATTGAAAAGTTCTAATTCCAATGGAGTAAACTGCAATAACAAATTTATGTTTCTCCACTAAGAAATGAAAAATAGTAAGTAAAGCTCCTAAAACCAAAAAAGTAAATGATTTATCCATGACCATGCCATATATATATGCAGTATAATCATATTACTTGTGACAGGAAAAATCTAAAAAAAAAAAAACAAACTAAGGCACACTGGAGTCACAATCAATCTGTCACATCAACCAAAAGGACAGAAAATGAAACAAGATATGCCATGCAGCGATGCGGAGAATCCATTATTATTATTATTATTATTATTATTTCATATTATTAAAATAATGAAAGGTATAACATAACGAATTTAGATAGTATAGTGATGTTAGAGACGAAGGAAAGAATTTGTGTTAAATTGAATGAATGAAAAAGAAATGAAGCAGAAGCAAACCGGATTGAGAAAGAGAAAAGAGAATAAGATTGTTGAGCTAAGGAATGAAGCGAATGAATAGAATGGTTTGGGGAATGAGTATAAAGAAAACGGTGAGGAAGAGTGGTGGCTGGGCGAGTTTGTGGGAGAAGAAAACCTCTCTTTCATGAAATGGTTTGTTTGGGGATGAGAGTGAAACACGACCCGTGCTTTGAACCCATCAAAACTGGCCCATTACCAGGGGTGCCTACTACCCATCCAATAACTATTTGCCACGTGGATTTCCTTTTCAAACATTCAATACCATGCATTCAGGATCTCCATCGTTGTACAATCTCATCATATGTTATATACACTCTTTCTTTATTATTTATCCTTCATATTCATACTTTTCTATTTTTTTATTATATAAATTAGTATGTTGGCATTATAATATATAGATATTTTTTAAATTAAATAAAATTTATAAATAATAAAACATTAAAATTAATAAATAATTTTTTATTCATAATAATAAATATTTTATTATATAATATTTATAAAAAATTAAAAAAATTTTAAATTTTAAATTAAAAATTATAAAAATTATCACACAAAATCTTTATTAATTTGATATATTAAAGATTTAAAAATTACATCTAAATGAAGATTTATAATTTATTTTATCTAAACATAAAAATATTTTTAAATTTCTAATAATAGATTAATATTTAAAATTTATTTTAAATTAATATTTAAAAACTATAAAAATATTAAAAAATAAAAAATATTATAATATATTCTTAAAATACATAAACTATATTTTATAAACTCTCAATTTGTCAAAAATTAACATCAAGTTAGATTGGATTTTGGGCATGTCTAGTAATTAGTGTAAAGATTAGTTTTTTTGAAAAATATATACATAACAATCAGGAGTCACAGGTAGGATTTTTATAATTTAAATATAGATCTTTTAAAACAGCTAATTATTTAATCTAAAATATAACATAAATTCCTTACATATACAATGTATTTGACAAATATTATAAACTTAATGTAGTATCTTAAACACATATTATAAAAATAATTAATTTATTTATTTAAATGTTTCATTGTATTTTTAATTTGTTTTTTATTTTTTAATAGATTTAGTTCCTTTATTTTTAAAGCTTAGCAAAATTTATTTTAGTCAGTTTTTAATTTTTATGTTTTATTTGAATTTTTTATGAGATTTGTAATGAAATTGGAATATAAAATTATTTTAAAATGTTAGAATTAAAAAATATAGTAAAAATTTAATAAATTTTGAAGGAATTTATAAAATATAAGAGTAGTATATCAAAATAAAAAATTTCGATATCTTTATTTTATTTTAAGTAAAATTTAATATTTTAATTTATAAATTGTAAGTAAGTAAAAAATATAATATTTTGTTTTTTATTTTTGTTTTATTTAAAAAAAGAGGAAGGGATATTTAATGACATTATGCACGTTATTATCTAATGAACCAAGTCACCACATATACAAAATTGTATATAACAACTTACGAGAAGGAACAACAAATAAAAGCTAACAAATAAAAGCTAACGCACAATTGCACAATTACTTTAAATTGAATAAAGGAGAGCCTAAAGCAATTGCATTCTAAAATTGGAGAAATAGAAGAATACACAGAAGGAAAACAACATAGGTAAGAGTTCGTTCCAAAAAGAAAGACAATTTTTTGATAAATTGATCGTCGAATTTAAAGATTGATTACATAAAAAGTATTCAAAAAATTAAAGGTTTTAGGCAAGGGGATGAGACTCAAATAAAGTATAGAAATAGTTCTAGAACTCATTGTTCTAAAATAAAATTTATTAATTATTTAATAAATTTAGAATTTGAGTTTAATTATATCTGAATTTAATTTTGGATGAAATTTAATTGTTTATAAAATTACTTCTAGAGCTTCTTTACTCTAGAATAAAATTTTACTAATTGTGTGATAGTTTAAAATTTATCCTAAATTATATTTAAATTTAAATTTAGATAAAATATTATATTGTTATTGATTGGTAATTAGATTGATTAGGGATCAAATTGATAAATTATAGGTAAGATTGTGATATAAAATTTTTGGTGCTTAGGAATATATATTCATGGACTACACTCATAAATTTTGTAGGTATTATAAAGTTGCGTGCCTTTATATTAATTATAAGAGTTATAATATTTAAGTGTGGAACTGTTAAAAAAAGGTTTTAAAAGAGAACTTCATTTAATAAATTTTAAATTATACAAATATATTCTCACATAATAAATATAAGAAAGTATCCAATTAGAAAGTTTGGTGAAAAAAAATTATTTATTATTTTATAAAAATATTCAAAATCTAATACCTTATAATGCATTACTTTTTTCTCCAATAAATTTTTTACTATATATATATAAATTTTTATATTTAAATCTTAGTATAAGAGGATAAAGTATAAAAATATTAAATAAATTTATATTAAAAATTAATTTATAACATTATTACAAGTTAACTTGCTAGATTATCCTCTAACTAGATAGAGTTAGAATAAGTAATTTTACCCCTTCTAAATGCTTTCCTAATAAATTAGAAAAAAATAAAATTATTAATAATTTAATTCTAGTTTTTTTTAAGAATGATTTCTATAAAATTATTGGTTTAAGTTTTAAGAGATATATATTAGAGGTTGGAAACCTCGTTTAATTTGTTAAAAAATACATAATTAAACGTGGAAAATATACATATTGAGCTGAACAATAAAATTAAGGACTTCAAGGTGATATTTGAGAAGAATGTGAGGCCTTCAAATATGATAGAGATACGAATTAGAATAATTAGTTAACAAACATCATTTGCATAAAAGTGTTTTGTAAATTGTAATGGGGGATAATTTGCGAGTCCTTCTATGGAAGGGAGTTAAGAAATCTAAGGGTCGTTGACACGCTCGTCGCAAACGCGCAAAAATAATTTCTAGATTTTCCTCAAACTATTGGTATAGTATAAGGTGCAACCTATGTCATCTCCCAAAGACCATTTCATATTCTTAAGCAAATTAGGAGAAAGTTAGAAAAAGGGGGTTTTGTAAATATGTGATATTGAGTGCTAAATACAAAATACAGAATGAAATTAATTTGACTTAACAATTATCAACTCAAGGAATTCAGAGGCTATTTTCATAACTAATCATTGATCACTAAAATCATGCATTGTGTTTATCAACCTAGGATCATCTGGAACCCCTAAAATGATCCTTGAATTCTCTACTGAGACACCTCTCAGAATTTAATTGATTATGATCAACAAGATTTAGTAACCACTTAATCTTTTATCTAAACCAATTTCACAATCAGAATTCAGTTGAAGTAAGTAATTGATAAGCATAGATTTCATAAATAGATATCTCTCACTTTTATCTCATTAAGACTTGTTATATAATCAATTAAGTGATCTTTGTCATATTTTATGAGTTTGGGTTCATATGAAGTTTAATTGAATTTCTTTGCTTACCCGATTAAAATGACACCATTATAGTATTTTGAGCATAATAGGAGTTTTAGACATCCAAAAATCATGAAATCTATCTTGAATGAAAGCTTAAAGAAGTGTCCACAGTTACAAAGCAAGAGCAGATTCTAAACGGGATGTTTAGGACTCCGAAATTATCTCAAAAGATGAGATAGTGTTGCTAACGTGGAATTTGAACAGTGTGCAAAGATCCGGCCATATCTTGAGATACAGAAGTCATATTGAGATGAAATCAACTTTGTTGGACAGCTAAGATCCGGGGCTACAACGTTTGTTCAGAAGTCAAGCTCTAATTCGGACATGTGAACATCCGAAATTGCGGTGCAAGAAAGTCAAAATTGTTGTGCTCATTGGTGACAAAAATTTAAAAGTGTTTTGCATTTTCAACAAAGCCCATGTGAAAGCAATAAAAGGGTAGAAAAGTAATATCCTAGTTGGTGACTTTCTGAAGATGATGCCTCAAAAATCCTCTATAAATAGAAGGGTTTACAAGAGGAGAAACACACCATTTTGGAGATTAACTCCAATACCATTTTCTTTATTTATTTATTTCTTTCTTTCTTGTTAGTTTTGCCTCCTTCATGGAAGGCTTAGGTTTTCTTTCTTGTTAGTTTGCCTCCTACATGGAAGGCTTAGTTTTTTTTTATTGTTAGTTGCCTCCTACATGGAAGGCTTAGGATTTATTTGTTGTTACCTCCTACATGGAAGGCTTAGGATTTATTTGTTGTTAGTTTGCCTCTTTCTTTGTTGTTAGTTTGCCTCCTTCATGGAAGACTAGGTTTGTAGTTTCAATTTAAGGATTCAAGCTATTTTCATTTTAACTTTGAGGTCTTGATCTTTATTTACATGCTTATTAAGTGGTTTCTACTCTGCTTCACTATATTCTTCAATTTTATTTTTTAATCAAAGTTTGATCGGTTGACGTATTTTGATTAATGCATAATTGATTTATAATTGGTTTTTGATTGGTAAATCATTTTCCAAAAGTTTGAAGAGTAGAAATTAAGTAATTTAATTGAAGGTTTTCATTTTATTACTTACTTCAACTGAATTCTGATTATAAAATTGGTTTAGATGAAAGATTAAGTGGTTACTAAATCTTGTTGATCATAATCAATTGAATTCTGAGAGGTTTCTCAGTAGAGAATTCAAGGATCATTGTAGGGATATAGTGAATTAATAAAATGAAAACCTTCAATTAAATTACTTAATTTCTACTCTTCAAACTTTTGGAAAATGATTTACCAATCAAAAACCAATTATAAATCAATTATGCATTAATCAAAATACGTCAACTGATCAAACTTTGATTAAATAATAAAATTGAAGAATATAGTGAAGTAGAGTAGAAACCACTTAATAAGCATGTAAATAAAGATCAAGACCTCAAAGTTAAAATGAAAATAGCTTGAATCCTTGAATTGAAACTACAAACCTAGCCTTCCATGAAGGAGGCAAACTAACAACAAAGAAAGAGGCAAACTAACAACAAATAAATCCTAAGCCTTCCATGTAGGAGGCAACTAACAATAAAGAAAAACTAAGCCTTCCATGTAGGAGGCAAACTAACAAGAAAGAAAACCTAAGCCTTCCATGAAGGAGGCAAACTAACAAGAAAGAAAACCTAAGCCTTCCATGAAGGAGGCAAAACTAACAAGAAAGAAAGAAAGAAAGAAAGAAAGAAAATGGTATTGGAGTTAATCTCCAAAATGGTGTGTTTCTCCTCTTGTAAACCCTTCTATTTATAGAGGATTTTTGAGGCATCATCTTCAAAAAGTCACCAACTAGGATATTGCTTTCACATGGGCTTTGTTGAAAATGCAAAACACTTTTGAATTTTTGCCACCAATGAGCACAACAATTTTGACTTTCTTGCACCGCAATTTCGGATGTTCACATGTCCGAATTAGAGCTTGACTTCTGAACAAAAGTTGTAGCCCCGGATCTTAGCTGTCCAACAAATTTGATTTCATCTCAATATGACTTCTGTATCTCAAGATATGGGCGGATATTTGCACACTGTTCAAATTCCACGTCAGCAACACTATCTCATCTTTTGAGATAATTTCAGTAGTCCTAAACATCTCATTTAGAGTCTGCTCTTGCTTTGTAACTATGGACACTTCTTTAAGCTTTCATTCAAGATAGATTTCATGATTTTTGAACGTCTTCAACTCCTATTATGCTCAAAATACTATAATAATGTCATTTTAATCGGGTAAGCAAAGAAATTCAATTAAACTTCATATGAACCCAAACTCATAAAATATGACAAAGATCACTTAATTGATTATATAAGAAGTCTTAATGAGATAAAAGTGGGAGATAATTATTTATGAAATCTATGCTTATCAAAATACCTTATTCAAATATAAACTAAAATAATTTTAATATTTTACTTACAATTTTTTAAAATAATAAAAAAATAAATTTAATAACTTATATTTAAATATAAATAAATATATATATTATTATTTGTATGTACATATTAATACTTTTTATTTTCTGGTTACAACCAAGAAAATACATTTTGATTATGACACTAGATTGGATCAGTGAAAAGGGGTACTTTTCAGGTCAACAACTTTTTTGGTCAACATAGTTAAAATGAAGGAAGTTGCTTTTTGCATCCCTTTTTTACTTTTCACACCCCTTTTTCTTTTTTGTAAGTTTTTAATTCCAAAATTATCCTTATCAATTTTACACCCCTTTCACACCCTCCATCTCTCGTCTCTGTTTCTCTTTCTTTCAAAAAGCTTCTACCTATTTCTCTTAGAGAGGAGTCATCGGACACCCATTGTCGTCGTTAAAGGTTGAATTTCTTCTGCTTGAGTGAGGTAAGTGTCATCTTCTTTCTTTAATTTTTGGTATCTGTTATTTTCAATGGTTTTATGATAGAACCCTGGTATAGGAATATTAGGAAGAGAGACCATTAATTATGGAAAGGTAATGGAAATATAATTTTCCAGATGCTTGTTTTCGGAAAAGGATTTAAGTGAATTTCAGATACGTTCTTCCGTAGTGTTCTGAGGAAGGAGTGTAAACATATATTCTGGAAACATATATTCATAATGAAGTGTATCTTTTTCCGGAAATACGTATCAGGAAGGAAACTGTTGTACACGGAAGCCCTTTTGCAGAATGAATTTTTTGAGCATCCGGATATGCTTATCCAGAAAGCAATTAAATTCATTCCGGAAAAGGCCTTCCGGATACACCAATGTTCCTTCCGAATACACGTTTTCGGAAAACATCCATTACGGATATATCTTTCTGAAATATATATTTAGTCTTTGGTCAAACCACTCCGGAAGAATGTATCCGAAATTCATTTAAATCCTTTTCCGAAAACAAACATCCAGAAAATTATATTTCCATTCCGGAAACACTTTTTCATAATTTACAAAAAAAAATGTATTTATTCTAAATTACTTAATTAATTTTTAAATATTATTAATATTTATTATTATTTAATAGTGTATATATATATGGCGGAAAACTAGAGGAGGTTCTTCTCAAAGAGGACGTTATTCTAGGAGTGAAAGACTAGAGGAACCAGTTCGACCCACAACTTCGACTCGTAGTAGTCGTACGTGGAGCAATTGAGGTTCATGGGCATATTGATGATGTGGAGGTTGTTGTGGATGCTGGAGATGTTGAGCCTAGAGATGTCGATGCCAACGTTGGTGTTCAACATGAGTCATTTCCAGGAGGTCCGTTTGACATGTCCGTGCTTCGATCATATCAGGATCACATTGCTTGTTTCTTATGGCTGGACGAGGTAATAGTTATTGTATGTGTTTTTTGAAATGTTAAAATTTAGTATGAAGTAATTTCATAATATATTTATATGGTTGTGATTATGTTTTGCAAGAACATGGTGCTCTTAAGTTGGTGACCCATGTAAGGAAAATGAAAGAGGCATAAAATCCATATGTACGAGACATTGTACGAGATTTTGGTTTAAGACTCCTAGTATATTGCAGTCATTCCAATGTTGATCGAGGGTTGATTTCTGCTTTTACCGAGAGGTGGTACAGGGACGCATGCAGCTTTCACTTGCCTGTGGGAGAGTTGACCATCACCCTTGATGATGTGTCTTCATTGTTACATCTTCCAATAACTGGTGAGTTATTTTCCCTTACACTAATGAAAAGGGAGATTGCAGTGAGGTGTTACAAGAGCTTCTAGGAGTAACAGAGTCAGAGGCAAACTTGGAGACATTTCACACCCGAGGGCAAGTGTTAGATTTAGCTGGCTCCAAGATGTATATGACTGTTGTATAGGAGAAGGTCATTTAGATGCTGTTGCACGTGCTTATTTACTGCGGCTGGTAGGTTGCACAATTTTTGCAGATACGAGTGCATCCTAGGTAGGAGTTTCATATTTAGAGTTATTTCGAGATATGCATACGATTGGTAAGTATGAGTGGGGTGCTGCTGCATTGGCGTACCTTTATGATCATCTTAGTGATGCAAGTTTTCGCAACACGCGATAGATGGGAGGATACATGACTTTATTACAGGTATTTGTCACTGTTTGATATTAATAGTTTATATTTTATTATATACTAATAAAATTAAATTTGATTTCAGGCATGGATTTTAGAACACTTCCCTAGAATTGTTAGTTGTCAACCCAACCCAGATTTCTGAGAAAACATGCCTTTGGCAATGCGTTTAGCAGTGATACGAGGTTTGGGGGATGTTCAACCATTTAGGGAGGCCTTACATCATGTACATGTTGAGGAGGTCATTTGTATGCTATATACATATTTCAGAATACACCGACCCTTCTCTGATGCATCATGGTATATAGGATACATAAGATGTGGAGGTGTGGCGTATCCATATTTACCAGAACGAACATTACGTTAATGTGGGCATGTGCAAGGGATCCCATGTTCACCACACGATTCACGAGTTGAAGTCCATAGTCCCAGTGATATTGATGTAAGTTTTCAAAACTATAAGGCCTCCCTTGTTCCAGAAGAGGTTAAAGGTCATCTTGCTACAACCCTTGGGGAATGTGTTGTTGGTTATATGGAGTGGTTTCGTAAAATCTCACATCCATACATCCTACCATCTTCCCAGCCACACATGAGTGATGTTATACATATGGCTAGAGCAGATGTAAGTATCTCAGGGAGTTCCTCTAACATAGAACATAATTGTAGCAGTTGTGAGATAATAATTTATAATTAAATAACCACATGTGTTGTTCTTTACTTATGTTTGTGTTATAATTTAAAGGTTACTTTTGTAAGAACAATTTGAAAAAATTGCAGAACTATTTCAAAGCCTATTGGATTTAGGGTGCAGCGCAGATGAGACACAAAGAGAAGATATTACACGTGATGCTTTGAGATTAGCACATCTTGGAATGTAAAAGACCATTACCTATCAGAAAATGAAGAAGAGTCGTTGACTATCTTGATTTGGATATTTGTTATTACATATTTGGTTTTTTATCGGATATTTTAAATGTCATTAGATATTTGGTTATATTATTTTGTTATTATGGATATGAACAAAGTTTCGATTATAATTTGATTATTTTCTATGTTCAGTGATTAGAGTGGATAATGAGACTAGGTTATCCAATAAAGATAAATATCATTTGGAAATAGAAGAAATAAAAGTAGCTAATAAACCTTACATAAATAAGTTATATAATTTAATTTACAATAAATTCGCCATAAACGAGTATTGTTATGACAATATCTCCGCCATTGCAAAGTAGTCGAAGGAATTGGAGATCCATCTACCAAGAACACCTGTAAGGATAGATATTATCATCAAAGTGTATTGGTTATTAAACCTGTGAACTTAATTTGTTGCAATCATACCTATAGAAAATGATAGTTGTTAACAAATCATACTATGAAACTAAGGTGCTGGTGGTTCACCTCTAAGCGGAAAAAATGTCATCGATCCATGTATTGAGATATGGATAAACACAACATTAGATTTAGAAGCAATTATATAACCCATATCAGGGATGGTCATATATTTATCTGAAGACACCATTTTTTCACCTCCAACAAATTAAGAATTTCGTAATTGGTTATATCTTTCCTCATTCCCAAAGAGTTGGACATACTCAGAATGAAATTGTGCAAGTTCTCGCATTAAATCAATACGAATTTGAGCCCATGACTCCTCACCTTTATTACCTAACAATGCTGCAATTGAACGATACCCACAATTTCCATCTGCCTTAACATCTTCAATGCATTCAATATACTTATGTAGTTGAATAGGAAATTGGGAAAGTATTGGCATTCTCTTGTTTTGCTTGGAACTCCGGTATCTACTATCCACACATACTTTGGGGGATGTGTTGTCATGGTGAAAGACTAGTTCATCAACATATTCAAAGTAAGATGGGGATCATTTGGTTAATTAATCATTTTTTAATTGTTTACCCTTGATTTCCCCTTTGGTTCTGACTTTGCCAAGTGGTGGACACATTGAAGTTGTATCAGGAAATGCTAGCCCATGCAGTTTATTCTTCAATGTTATTTTGCCATAAACATCAAGTGTTGAGAATCGTTTATGTAATGCTTCTATCTCTGCTTCCAATGACAACTCGAACCATAGTTATATTATTCCTTGGTCAGCAAACGTTAACCTTCTCCAATGAGGATGAATCAGTGGTAATTGTAAAAAATTTCCCATCATTATAAACCTTGCTAGTTCACATGCACATGGTAATCTATGTGTTGTTCTTAGAGTACAACCACACATCGCACTATCAACACCAAAAAATTTAACTCAGTTATATTCAACAACAATGTGACTTAGTGCGTTCTTCGAAACAAATCCTCGTAACTTGGCATAGAAACCCTTATTAAATCTGTGCTCCAATATAATTATGTTCTTATGAAATGATGCCTTAATCTCACTATAAATGATCATATTGTTCATAACATCCCAACATAAACATAGGTCTCCTATACTATCTTGAAGCAACTTTTTCAACCTCGCATGTGCACTTTCGACCCTACAAAAATAAGTTACACATAGATATTTGGTCAAATCACATTGAAATAATTAATAAACAAAGTAACAAAACTTAAAACATACTTATTACTTATGATATTGCCAAGATACATCACCTTATCTATCCAACAACTGACAAATTTTTCCTTATGAGGAGTTAACCATGTTTTGTTAACGTAGTCAATAAAAATAGGAAAATGTGAACAAATGCTCTCTAAGTTACTCACACGCTCTTCATACTCAATTACAGTCGGAGAGTCCACATTAACCCATACATCCATTATAGAATCTCATTTCTTAGTTGGTGAAACCAACAATTTGCATTTGGCCTTAACATTTTTCGATACATGAAATTGACACAACAAATGTCTCAAACTTGGAAATATTGTTTCAACAGCATTCATCAATGCAATGTTTCTATCTGTGACAAACATTTGGGGGATTGATTCATCTTTCAAAATAATCCCTTTAACTTCTATAATGCCCACATAAAGTTATCTGCACGTTTAGACTCCAAATAAGCAAAACCCATAGAAAATGTTAATTCTATTAAGGTTACACCAACAATTTCCAATAACGGTAGTCGGTATTTGTTAGTTTAATATGTGCTATCAATGATCAAAATAATATAAAAGGCATTCAATAATTTAATAGCATTTGGATATGTCCAAAATATATCTCGCATAACATTAGACATTTCAACTTTTCTATGCCAATACGCATACTTGTCCCATTCCATTAACTTCATCAAATGTTGAATTTCTGTTCTAGGTCCTCTTTCTTATTTCCGATATGTTTGACGAACATTATACACTTGCTTGATATTGGTCACATTATGTACATTGTGATCTTTTAATGTTAACAATATATTTTTCGGTTTTACCAAACTCTTTGTCATTTCACCAAGCAAAGACATCTCTTCCCCACTTAGTCGACCAGCATATGCATGACCTTGTAATGTCTCACCTATATCATGGTTATGAAACTCACATACAACACTAGCCTTCCAACCTTCACCACTTCTCAATGGTCTACCTCTTAGTCTAAAGGGACACCCAAATTTTTTAGTTCCAGTCACCTTGCGTGCTAACTCATTCTTATATTGTCTATACTTTTCACTTCTTTCACAACTCAATATTAACATTGTCTTTCGTCCAATATCACCTCTGTCTGATCTAACGATGACAACAATAAACTCATTGTCTTTACCCATAGCTCTAGCCCAATTTAATAAATGATCACGTGAAGGAAACACCTATTCATGAAGATATTGAATAATTTAATAAAATGATATGAAACATTGTAACTTAATCATTAAATTCTGAGTCCATTTACCATATTAGTCGTGAATACATATCTATAATCTGCACTCTTATTTATGATTACGATTTCATTTCCTTTCAAAGATACATCCTTCTGTGAACACAAACACAAAAAAAAAGAAACAACGAAAGTTATAACATTTATATAAACAAATGAGAAAATTTAATTTCAAAATTTCATTTACTTCTTCATCATCTTCTGTAAACTTTGGCATATCAACTTCTTTTGAATCAGACCAAAGCAAAGGTTCTTCGAGATCCATCTCTCTAACAAAACAAAATCAAGTTTAGGCATTATTATAATTTAACAATTTTAGATATACATATCCACAATTGATTTATTCACATTTCGAAAATGTGTATCTGGAAGACAAATTGGAGAATTTGGAAGCTCTTTGTCAAATCTGTTTGGGTTCCGGAAATTAATTTCTGGAACGTTAACTTATTACTCTGGAAAATGGATTTCGGAATACTAACTTAACGTTCCGAAAATCAACATCCGGAACTTAAACCAACTTCCGAATATTTGCATTCCGGATACTTATTTCCGGAAAATAATCCAAATATTTCGGATTTACATTTTTGGAAGTTACCTTCCATATATGCATTTTTGAAAAGAAATCCAAATTTTCCGAATTTACATTTTCGGAAGTTACCTTTTGGATACGTGTTTCTGGAAAAAATCCAAATATTCGAGATTTAATTTCCGGGTATTACCTGCAAAATGTATTTTCAACTTACCTCTAGCAAACATGTTTTCTTCAAACTTCAACACTTTGATTTGCGAAATGCAATCCACAATGATCATAATACAAAATTATTCAATACATTTAATGAACAAGGAAGATTTTTTACTTGGTTGAAGTTGAAAAAGAGAAGAGAAAAAAAAATCCTCCAACACCATTAACTTAATGTAATGATAAGGATAATTTTATCATTTTCTATTTTAAAGGGTAATTTAGTCCTTTTACATAGAAGGGGGGAAAAAGTAAAATAGAGGTGCAAAAAAGAATCCCCAAAGTGAAACAGGTCAGGCATCAAGCAGCCCAATTAAACAAAAACGCAAAATAAATACTCAATGTTGGTATTAGTTGGACCTTGGCCCATTGGACTATACTTGTCAATTCGCCTATCTGTACAACTTGACTGGGGCCAATCCTCTGCAGTACTTTACATTGCCTTATTTATCATATATTTTATTTATTTCTATCTCTTATTTACTAAGTGCATACGGTGATTTCATGTTTGAGTGCATTTCAGAAAATGTATGTTAGGTCACCACGTAGTTTACACCTTTTTTTCAGTTGTAGTTACAGTTCCAAAAGTTTCGAATTCTATTTTTACTTTATTTTTTACTTTAATCAGTTAATTCTTTTATATATATATATATATCGTTGAGTTATAATTGATGAAAAATTCCATCCGACGCTTAAAAAATAGGATAAATAATTATTTTTAATACATTAAAAAAAATTTAGTAATGGTTTTAAAATATATATTGACAATTTTAATGTTAAAAAAAACGTTAATGATATAACTGTTAAAATTTAATATATTTTATATTGTTTATATATCTGTAAAAAAAATAATCATCGAAAAAATTTATTTTTTAGTGATATCAAAAACTTCTAGGTGCAACATATTATATTTTAGAGTTTAATTTCAATATATATTTGTAAATTTTTTTTAACTGTCAGTTAATTAAAAAATATAATAAATACAAATTTAAAAATAATTATTAAAATAATATATAATTTTAATCATACAAAAATGCATGATGGAGCTAAATTTTTAATTTTTGGTGCTTACTCCGGTACCTTTCTAAATTGGAGGGTACCGGTACCCTGTCTCACTTGTACCAATTAAAAAATGACATCTGTTCGTATATGTACTATATTATTTATTATATTATTTATTTTGGTCAACTTTATATAAAAGTTTTTATATTTATTCTAAATGAACAAAATTTTTAATATTTATGATTTTGTCCCTATACCACACTTGAGTCCAGTTGGGAACCAATCCACAAACTGGGTAGTTCTCTTCATCTTGATGGTGGGCATCGATCCTAAGAAAAGAGTAGAGTTCCCAGCAGACATTATTGAAATGCACTTTCTCTTTTTCTCCGTAAAATTAAACAAACAAAAACCCTATAAATGAATCGAATTTGAGAATTAAGAGATTAAAATTAGAGAGAACGAAATGTCGGAGCAACGTTTGTTAAGACGCGGAGCGGAGAAGAGAAGACATAAAATGGGAAACGAACGAGAGAAGACACAAAAATGGTAAGGAAAAATATATCAAAGTTAAAAGGATTAAATTATAAATACTATAAATATTTTAACTTTAATTTAAAGTTGACCGTAATAAATGCTGATGTACACATGTCCGTTTTTTATTGGACAGGGTACCAAACCCCCTGATTTTCAAAGGTACCGGAGAAAAAATCTTAATTTTTTGGATTCTATTACTTGCGTCTGTTCTTAATTAAGCTCCTAAATTATTTTTTCAAGCAGATGCGTTATTTTAAAAAAAAAAATTGTTGATTTATATGCCTTGTAGAAAATAATATCTATTATTGTGTACTGTAGGAACTGCATGTGATTGTAAAACAAGGTGAAATTAGTTTAGATGTGGAGCATAAGTTGCACACAGATTGGAGATTGAAAAAGTGTTGATGTGTTGTCAAAAAATGCTTTTAATGAGGAAACATAATGGAAGTTATGTGTAGTCTCAATTATAAATGACATTATGTGAATAACTTGTTGAATCTTCTCTTCAGTTACTAAGCTTTAATTTCACTCACTGCCTCATAGATAAGGACTGAACCTGGAAACAGTGCCAGTGGTTCCTCAATGTTGATCAATTAATAATACGGCACATATGCACTGCATTTTGATTCACAATTTTTCATGCACTGTTTTCTGAATTGTTTTTGGAGCCCCCACTCTTTTACTTTCCTTTGTAAAGTCATCATCTATGGAGTGGAAATATAACTAGTGGGTGGGGGAGGGAGCATGGAAGCTTATTTTAGGGGATGCTTTTATGTTCATATTACATGGATTTTAAGCCATTGAAGTTTATATTATGAAGGGTTTTGGGACTAATTCATATAGTTAGTTATAAGGTGTAGTAATTATGAATCCAATATTGAAGTTGATATTATAAGGTTTTTGGGACAAACTCATTCAATTAGTTAGTTATAATGTACAAGTATTAATTAAGGGGTTATTCAATTTGTTTTTTATTTTTAAAAAAAATTTATAAAATAATTTTTGTAAACTAATTTTAAAAGGAAAAACAAGAATAATAAAAAATTGAAAATAAAAAGCTAAATAGGTTAAAGTTACTTTCATCTTTTAGTTTTATAAACTAAAAACATATATTATTTTTAACAGTTTTAAAAAAAATAGTTTTTTTTTAGAATTTTTAGTTTTTCAAAAACAGAAAACTATATTCCGAAATAGAAATCAAACAGGTCCTACTATTTTGGTTTTTTTTTACCTACTTAGAAAAAGAAAATTTTATTTTTATTTATTTGTTTATATAAACATTTAAGATAATATTTGTAATTATTTTTTATTAATATTCTTTTTCTTATATATATATATATATAGAGAGAGAGAGAGATAAATGAAAAAGGATAGTATATAATAAAATAAAAAATTACTAAATAATTCCAATAAAATATATAGAGTTTTTTTTTGTGGGTTTATATACTTTTTTACTCTTTAAAAAGGTAAATGGGAAGAGAGTAGTAAGAAACATTTAAATATCTAGGTAGAACCACAAAGTTGTAAGGTCATATTCCTATGGCACTGAAGATATGTTGAAGGGGAACAACAAGGTAGTGCACCAGTAGACTAAACAGAAAGTATGGCAAATACAACAATTTTTGAAACTGTGATTCCTAATGTATCAAAGTTAAGGTGTCCTGACATATGCTGCAAGCTGATGGTGAAGTTTCGAAACTAATCAACAAATGCAGAATTGTATCTAATGATGGGGTGTGTTCCAACACTATTTTCATATTATTTACAATAATTATATTGTTCATATATAAATTTATCTTTTTTACAATAATTATACTTCCTAGTGATCAGGTCTTGTGGACCTTGCCAATTATGTAGGTTAGCTAAGGATAAATATTACCTGACAGGTGAATATTTCAAGAATTTTAATCAAGGTTGATTGCCAACAAAAGCCTTTGGATATTTTCTTTCCTTTGAATTATTGTTTAAAGACATGAATCCAAAATTTTGATTGTATTTTTGGATGGATTTGAAATAACAAGTGTTGATAAAATAAAGTTAATGAATTTATGTATGTGTAAGTGATGGAGAGGATTTAATTTAGCGGAAATATTCTTGTCCATACAACTTAACAACGTGAAGAGATAAGGATATATGGAAGAAATTTCATAATGCCTTAAAATGTGATTACAAGTGTTAAGAACATGTTTGGTTTCACGTTAAAAAAGTGCAATAAGTGAATCCAAAACATAAAAGCTATTCCATAGTGTCTGGATGAATGTGGTTTTGACTTAAATGAATGTGAAACCAAATACACACTACATATCCTTTTAACTACTGGTCAAAGGGAATAGAGTTCTTGACAAGGGAGTATAGATTTTTGTTTTGTTGCAAATCATTCAAAGAATGGAACAATATAGCAGTTAAAGATGTTTTTTTTTTGCTTATCTTAGTCTCCAAACACTATGAAATTTGCATTGCACTTGTGATATTACTTAGTTTCTCACTTCTTGAGGTCTAAAATTCCTTGGAACTATCTTTTAATGTATCTCAAGTTTTTTTTTTCTGTCATAAGTATCCACTAGAGACAATTATGTTTAAGGTATGGTTAGACATTTAATTTAGTAAGGATTTAAATTTTTTTTTAATTATTGCTCATTTCATTTAGCATACCCCTTTATGTAATAGATCAATATATAGAAGTATAGAACTCTTTTGAAGCCATTGGGACTCAAATTTGGTGCAATAAAAAAAATGTTGTAATTAATATAGTCAACAAATAAAATCTGTTGAGTAAAGATTGGACAATTCACCAAATTAAATTCAGAATTTGAATTGTTTGATTTTTATTCAATGGTTGTAATTGGTTAATTAACTACACCATACCACCTGTACCAAATTATGACTCCACCAGATTCAGGTAAAAGCCAGAATTTCTAGGTTCATTTTCAGGTATAAAAAACTCATTAGTGTTTATACTACTTCCACTTTGAAAATCACACCCTATGAGGTTTAAGTTGAAAAGTGTTGGAAATTTTCTTTTTGTGGTCCCAAGAGCAAGTTGTTGTTCAAGCAAGAAACATATAAAATCAAAAACCATGAATCAAGTGCTGTAAGCTGTATTAAATTTTTCTGTTTTTGAAAAGACTGTCAAGGAAGGAATATTATGGGAGCAACAGTGATTAACAGTGCACAATCTTTATGTACTTTCCTCTGTTTAAGGCTTTCAACATCTTCAATTGAACTCGAATTTCAATGGATTTTAGAATTTTGTCACTTTAGTTATATCAAATGTGGGAATAATTTCCCTGCAATGATATCAAGTTGTGTACAAGAATTAGTCAAGTTGAAGCAACAGAAAGGATAATCTTTATTTACTTTCTCATAAATCAATGGATAAGGTTCCCAACCATTGGCAACCACTGTTCTATAGTGCTTCTAACTTCTCAATAGTTAAGAGCTAACAATAATAATAATAATAATAATAAAAAGTCAATTTCTCACTGGATTTCCGGGATATGCCATTTATCTTTAAGGGCAGAAGAGGTATTGAGGTGTGATAACTTTATGCCACTTATGGAATTTTGATACCATACCTTGACTTTATATTGTATATATATATGCCCCATGTTTTTACAGAATATATCTTCACAATAATGCTCATTATTTCTTTTATTCTTTTAATGGTAAAATGAAATAAATTATGAATGGACTGCATTATGCTATTCCTCCCAAGAAAATTTACTACATAAAGAATATTGCAATAGTTGAATGTTTGGGATTAGTTAGGGAGAGACATCATGGAGATCTGCATTCATTGTATAGTGCCTCTAACATCATACCATTACCCAAAAGAAAAAGGAAAAACTATGATATTAAATGTATATTTGAGAAGTAAAATATAAATTTTAAATAAAACTCATAATAAAAATTATGATTATTTCTTTTATATAAATAAGTTTGTTGTATTTTACTCTATACATTTTTTTTAGCAAATTATATTCATACTTCGAAAAGTTTAACAAAATTTTATCTTATATTAATTTTTTTTATTTTTATATTATTTTAACTTCCTTTATTTATATGACTGTGTAAAAAATTAAGAGAAATCTATATAATCTTAAAAGATGCATTGTGTTATACTTAAAATATAAATTAAAGTATATCCATATATACGTGTCTATCAATAAATAAAATTTTATCAAACTTCAAAAGTTACATACATAACCTATTAAAATTGATTTAATGATGGTGAAGAATTTTTACCTAAGATCTTAAGTTGGAAATTCATTACTTCTCTTGTTGTTGTAGAAAAAATTACGGATATAATTTACCCTTTGTTCAGAAATAATATTTAAAATTCGTGACTTATACTTAATTTTCAACAATAAATGAGATGTGGGGGTTTTCATTTTCAAATGTTGGTTACAGTGTGATAAACTGTGGTGCAGATCCTGAGATTGGTTTAACATGTCTTGTACGTAATAAGAGGGTAGAATTTCTTGTGTATTCAGGGTTGTTTGGTGGCTCCACCTTGATAAAAAAAAAAATGGCCTTGAATTGCATGGAACATGTCTCTATCACCTCTGCATTGGTGCTCTAATTTCAAGGTCCATTTTCTGCCACACTATGTTTCTCCTAATTGTTGAAGAAAGTTGCCATCTGATTTCACCTTTCATAGAGACCATACAAGTCTTACACGCGTTCTCCACAAACTCATGTCTTTTGAACTTTTACTTCATTCATGAAAATGATTTTGGTTCCCTCACATCCCATTTTTCCAATAAACCCGCGCTTTGATTCTCAACACTCATCTCATTTCATCAATTTGTACAAACACCAATCAACTGTTCAAATATATGGATTAATAGTATCTTAGAATATTTTAGAGTATTTAATACAAATCATTTTTATTTTTTTGTCTTCTTCTTATTTAATTAGAATATATAAATAATAATATTTATATTAATTTTATCATCATAATATGTCATCAATTGTGTACATATATCTCTGGATATATATAAGTAAATGTTATTTGAACTCTCTCAATTTCTTCATTCCTATATACATCTAAATTTTTATAATTCCAACATAAATTATACCAACTAAAGTACTAATTCATTAAAATAGTTTATCTATTTTAATTGATTTGCTATAATTGCCTTAAGCTAATGTATTGCATATCTTGAGTTTCTTCATGACAATCCTTGCCGGAAGAAGTCAACCACTCAACCTCTTTTGTATGAAGTCACTCAATTCTTTGAGAGCAATGCAATATTTTTACACTTTTGTTTTTACCTTTCACTTACCCCTTCAAGATATATGCACCAAAGAAAACGAGTGCGCTAAGTGCATTTTCTCATAATTTAATTCCATTGTCCGAATGAGTTGTGAGAATGGGGAACCAAGCAGTCATAATCTTTGGCATTTTTTAGGGAACTGTTTCTTTCACATTATTATTATTATTATTATTATTATTATTATTATTATTATTATTATTATTATTATTATTATTATTATTATTATTATTATTATTATTATTATTATTATTATTATTATTATTATTATTATTATTATTATTATTATTAATTTGTTGCATTTATTTACAAGGTGAGTATTAGCACATTGGTTAGGTTGTTAATGTTATATAACTAGGAGGTTACACTTCAAATCCTAAATATAACTCTCCTTAAGGGGACAAGACTGAGTATATCTACTTTCCCTTACCCTACTAGGTTAGAGTATTGTGCGCTGAATTGTCTTTTATTTTTGTTTCATTTATATGAAAGAAGAAAATATCTCTAAAGAAATACACTAATTTCTTTTATTTTATCACTTTAAAATAAGTTATACAATTACAGATAATATAATGAAAATGGTACATAAAAATTAAAGAAACACCATATTCGTATAATAAAATTATATAATAACTTAGAATCTGTTTGTTTTAAAATTGATTTAATAAAATTAATTTTAAATTATTGAGTGTAATTAAGATGTATGTCAAATTAAAACATAAAAATTGATTTTATAATGGTATATCAAACAAATATTTATATTATTTTTAAATTTTTATCATATTTTTTATTTGTCTGAATTATTATTCTTTTATGAACATAATATAATTCCTCAAAACAAATTGGTTAGGAATGTCAATCACAAATCTTTTTCAGAAAATTGTCTAGGATTTGACAGTTCGCTAGAAAGTTTATAATATAATAGGACATTGGGACCCAAACTGAAGTTTCTGAAATTACATGTGAGTAGTTTTTCTATGAGGGCAAGAATTTATCTCAGTTTGGTGATTTTAGGACCATCTTACGTAATCCTTCTTTAGTGCCAAAAAATGTCCATATTCTCATCTTTATTCAATATGTAGATGAAACCTTGTCAAATTTATGGAGTAGGTTAATACTATTCTAGTTAGAAAACTTTTTTTTAAGGTTAGGCAAATCAACTATTTTCAGAACATTTGACCTCAACTTAATGTGCACGCAATATATGAAGTAATTCCACACCACCAACTTATTTGTCATTTTTCTCTACTTGTCATTTTTCTCTACTAACTTGCACACTTCTATCTGGTGGTTGTAGAGGAAATTTTACTACAAATATTAATAAGAAGCATGATGAGAAAGTGAAAGATAATGTAAAATCTTTTACCATTTTGCAAATAAAACTGCTTTATACCCAGCATATGTATGGTTGGAACCTGGAACATTGGACAGAACAAAAGCTAAAAAGGGGTAAATATATAAGCAGAAGAAAATATATAACAAGAAGTATAAAAGGGATAACTCAAATAATAAAGATTAACAACAAAAGATATAACCACATTTTTTCTTCCACACAATAAATATTTGTCAGGAATTCCATTTAATAATTCATAGTTTGTAGGTGAAATACTAACCAATTGAGTATAAGCAATCTAGAAAAGAGTTTCAAATCTTTGGCATGCAGCATGTTGAGTTGCACCATATTTGTTGGGGAATAAGAAAATACTACTATACCAGAACAGAAACCTTTGCCAAACAAAAGCACACACACTGCATTAAGACATCACCATTCTTGTGTTTTTATCAACTTCAATTCTTGAGTACACTAAACAAAACCAAACTTATTTTTGATATTTTTAGTTTGATGAATTCTCATTTTTAACCAAAAGAAAAAAGTGAAACTGAGCGATGATTGTGTCTCCCCATTAAGTACTCAATGAATCAAGAGGTAGCAGCAGCTGGAAATTGAAGCAATTATACACTGACATGAGAATTATGACGTTGAATGTGTATGTGAACAGTGAGTTCCAATCATGATTCTGTTCATATCCCCATGCATGGCTCCCTCTTCTGTCAACCTCACTTGTACCCACTTTCAATCAAAGTTAGAGTGCTACCAATAATAATAATAATAATAATATCTCACACACATAATGGCCATTTTATGATACAAGGAGTCTTGTGCAGTTTTGCAGTTCCCTCCATTGACACATCACTTTCACTCTTTTCATCTAAGGTAGAGAGTGGAGACAATAATATTTTTATTAGGAATCAATGATAGTAAACATACATTCTTTAATACACATTTATTATTGTTCATTCAGATTTATTATAAAATTATGAATCTCATTTTTAATTTACCAAGTCTTATATATTTATAATTTTAAATTAATAGTTGATAGTATCTTAAAGAATATATATTATTAACACTTCTTATATTTTCTAGTTATAAAATATTTTAATATTATTTATTAAAACATAAATTCCCGGCCGAATTGGCCAATCCAATTTAACCTTCCTAATTCAAACATATATTTTTTACATTTAAAAAATAAAGTGGATCTAAACCTAAGAATCCAAATTAATTTGAATCTAAATTTAAAATTTATCTTTTAGTGCTATATTAATCTCTTAGCTTATATTGAATCTTGTTTTTTCTTGTGTACTCGGCGAACAACTAGTTTAACTTAACCTTTACTTGTGAAAAAAAATTTATTTCACTTGAGTAGCAGTGGTGGAGGAGGCCATTGGGGCCACCAATTCTTGAAGAACTAAGAGGAAGTTGGATGATAAAACAGCGAGAATATAGCATCTTGCCACGGCGCCAACATTTTTTTATGGTTCACTATGGTGTTGAAGTCTCTTCTGCCCTTTGATGCAGATGGAATTTATGTTGCAGTTAATTTAGTAGAATTGTAAGAAAGAAATAGTTTTATGGAATTGCATGTACACTCTTAAATACGTGTGTCAAATATCCTCTGCATGTGAATGTGCTGCACATGTGTACTTGTATGGTATGATTCTAATTAATTTGCATTCTTTATGGATTTTATATTTTGTTATTTTTTAAAAGACATACATTTTCTAATTCCTTTTAGGATTTGTTGGTAACATATATGCACAAAACTAGTCACATGCATTATAACAAAAAAAAGTTTGGTGTTTGAAATGGTGATAACAATGGTGTAAAATGTTGAAAATTTTTAATCTTAAAAACTAGTCTGAAAGATGAGAGATATTTTTAAATTATATATACATGATTGATTTTTTTTTATTTAATGTAAAATTTGTAATATAAAATATATGACATGAATAGAAATTCTAAGATTTATAAATTTATTTGGGATACTAGATAATATTAAGGTCTACTCTTAAAAATGGTTGAATTTAGATGGAATAAAAAATTTAAGATATATTTTATAGATTGATTATGAACCTAATTTTCTGCATCCAAACATATACAATTCAGCTCATAATTTGTAAAAGAGTTTGAATATCTTTATGCTGATATAATAATAATAATTTTGTTTTCCTATAAAAAAAATTAGCAAATGGGAATCTCAAGGTAATTTTTCCGTAACTCATCAGAAATGAAATAGTGGATCAAATAAATATCGGACAAAACTTAGATGTAATATTATAGTTTTATCTTTACTAAAATTATAATTTTATCTTAATCTTTAATATTATTTTAAATGTCAATATTAGTTACTAAGATAAATCTTCAATTTTAATTTAATAACAATTATAATAAAATCCATAGATTTAAGCTCCTCTATGTATACTTCACTTTGTTTTGCATCCGTGGCTTTGGAACAAGGCTAGAGGAATTTTCAATTAAAGGAATTATGGTTGTGGTCAGGAGTGCTCTAAATGAATGAATATAATTGCATTGAATTATATAATTTTTAATAAATATTTATTATATGTGGTTACTCATAACTTAAAAATATCTGTAGTTTAATTGTTGAGTGAATTCTCAAACCAAGAGGTTTGTATTGCTATGAGAAAATCAAGATCACGGTTATGTCGATAGCGACTCCCAAAGTAAAATGGTTTTGAATTTATAACTCAAGTCAAGAGATCCACAGCATTTCAATGGCCAAAGCTTTTCATCGGAAACAAAATTAGACCTGTTTGTTTTATATTTTATTTATTTATTTATTTTTAGTTTTACTTTTAAAATTGTTACAATATGTTTATATTATTTTTGTCTTTAAAATTTTGCACTAAAATATTTTATAAATAATTTTTATCATTTTTATTGCAAAATTTTAAAAATAAAAATATGTAAAAATGATAATTTTAAAATAAAAATAGAAAAAATGTAAAATAAAAATGTCATTTTATTTTCCATAACAATTAATTAAAAATAATTTGAAATTACAGTTATTTGTTTATAGAACATACATCTCAGGATTTTATAAAAATTAGTTTTAATAAAATGTTTGATCTTCAAAATAAAAAGTAATCAAGAATTGAAAGCAAAAAAATGTAAAGAATATCAAACTCATTTCATTATCATTATAAAAAAAAGTTGAATGTTAAACAAAAAGAATAGACAAAATAATATATATTTTTACAGTTCACATTTCAGATTAGTAGTGTATGTACAACCTTGTTGAAACTAATGGTGTTCGTACTAGCGGAAGTTTGAATCTTGGAAATATGATAATTAAAATAAAAAATATTTGATAAAATTAATTGTTAAATTAACAGAAAAAAATAAAATAATAATTAAAAATTAGATTATTTAATTTAAATTTGAATATTATATTTTTATTATTAATTTTAATATTTATATTAATTAAAAAATATTATAATAAAAATAATTTTAATATTTTTTAATTTATTTTTGTTTATATATTTTTTATTAAAAAATATTTTATAAATAAGTTTATAGTTATTTTGATAATTATATATTATAAAAAAATATTTTGATGATTTACTTATTTATTTTATTATTTATAATGTATTCTTAAATAAAATATATTTTTATTTAAAATTTAAAATATTTATTTTAAATTTGATAAATATATTTTAAATAATATTTTTATAAAAAATATTTATTTTCTCTTTATAATTTTAGAACAAAATTTAAATATTATAATATTAATTAATAATGTAAAAATTTATATTTTATAATAAACAACACATTATCAAATATACAAAACATGAAAATGAAATAATTATGTTTAGGTAGAATATAAAACCTTGAAAGCTATTGGGAATTACATTAAAAAATATTACTTATTTTATTTAATTATCAAAATCATCATCATATTAAATAGAGTTAAAATTATTTTTAAAAAATTTAGCTAATTATTTTATTTTTTGTTTAGATAAAATTGTATTAAACACATTTTAAATATGATTACTATTATTAAAATTATTAGAATTGATTTAGTGATTAGAGATTGAAAATTTTATATAAATATCTTAGATTTGAGTCTATTGTTTTTTATACTGTACTTGTCATTAAAGATATTTTTATGTGAAAAAAAAAAAGAAAAATAACAAACTTCAAATCCAAAATTTTATGTAAAAATTATTCTAATTTTAAATGATAAGCACGTATTTTGAAACTTGAAATCATGTTCAAACACTGCTGGCAGTAAATATAAAATAGAGGTCACAACAAAATTAAGGACCCTTTTATATTCAATTCAATCTTCTCAGCGAATTTTCTCTTACATTGGGTCGTTGTTGAAGAAATCTCATAGAACACAAATTCTTCAGCAGAATATTCATTTTTATGATTTTTTATTCTTTAATGTGTAACTAAATTGTTGTAGCTAAAGGATGTAAAATCCTAACCAATATTTGATATAATCTGAATTTTCAATTTTAATTTAATTACTTGTCTCTATTCTTAATATTTTTATGAAAAATTTGATTATAAATATTTTGAACGATAATAAAAAGATTGGAATAAGAACTCATGCAATTTGAGGCAAAACATGAGTGGCTTTGAAACAATGAGAATTTTGATGAGTGACCTTGAAAATTGGAATAAGAATTCGATATGGACGTATATTTTGGTATTGTTTGCACGAGTGGCCTTTAAAAAAGGGTAAATTTTTTTTTCAATTCATTGATTTATGGCCGTTGTCAGCAATGCTCTAAATGAATTAATATAGTTTAACGATTTTCAATTCATCGGGTTATGGTCATGGTCAGCAATGCTCTAAATGAATTAATATAATTTAACGATTATTTAATATATATATATATATATATATATATATATTTAAAGATATGTAATAAAAAATAAAAAAATTTTACTTTTTTGCAAATAGATCTAAGCTATAATAATTTTTCATACCTTTTCAAAATAATGTCCAAATTAATTTTTAAAATTTTTAAAAAAAATATTTTAATATTTATTTTTAATTTTTAATTTATCTCTTATTCTCACTATTATTTTACAATAATAATAATTATTATAATAATAATTATTATTATCACTATTTTATAATCATCACTATTATTATTTTTAATTTTATAATAATAATAATTATTATTATTATATTAATTTAAATTTTATTATATTTTAAAATTTTATGTTTTATTATTTTTAAAACATTATAATTTGTTATTATTTATGAATTTATAATAATTATTTAAAATAAAATAAGTTGATTTAATTTTTTATAATAAATTTTATTTAAAATTAAAATTATAAATTAAAATTTAAAACTAAAATTAGATTTAAGTTTTAAAAATAAAATAAAAAAAACTAAAAATCATCGAGACCAAGACTTACGTTAACTATTCTTTGATTACTCAAACCAAGATGTTTGTATTGTTATGAGAAAACCTAAATGACGGTTATGTCAATAGCCCGTCCCAAGGTAAAATGGTTTTGAATTTAAAGCTCAAGTCAAGAGATCAAATGCATTTCAATTGCCGAAGTTTTTTATTGGAAAAAAAATTAGCCCTGTTCGTTTTTTGTTTTAATTTCTTATTTCTTTTTCTATTTTTAGTTTTAATTATAAAAATATTATTTTATTTTATATTTTCAAAATGTCATACTAAAATATTTTGTATATTGTTAAGTCAAAATATAATTATATATCTAAATTATATATTAAATAATTTGAAAAAAGTAAAACAAATTATAAATATAAAAATTTTATATAAATTTTACTATTATAATAATATAATATTTTGGATGTAGTTGAAACTTGAATAATTATTATGTATTACTAGAAAGTTTACAATTTTTTGATCAAGAGTTGTACAGAAGAATTTATAATCTTTTTTACATAAAAATTGTAAATGATAATAATATTATTTTTGAGATATTGTATTTTGTGGAGATAATTAGATAGTGTTAATTTATGTTAAATTTGTGTGTATTTTCATTTTTTATATATAAATATTTTTGAAAATAAAAAATATAATTTTTTTTATATTGTTAGGTTAAATATATTTTTAGTTTTAAAAAATATTTTAATTTTAATTTTTCAATTTTAAAACATTGAATTTAGATCTTTTATTTTTTAAAATAATATGATTGTAGTTCTTAATATTAATTTTAGTTATATTAAATTAAGTTAAATTTATTAATATTAGAATAAATTTTAATTATTTTATAAAATATCTTAATTATGATTCTTTAATTATGATGAATTTATTTTAATTTAATATAATTGAAATTAATATAAAAAGATATTTTAAAAAATAAAAAATTTAAATCAAAATTTTTAAATTTAAAAAAACAAAATCAAAATTTAAATATTTTTAAAAAATTTAAAATATATTTAATTCTATATTTTTTATATTTTAATAAAGTTATTTTTATTAATTTTATAATATTTTTTAAAAATGTTTTTATAATTTTATTTAAGATAAAATAATATATTTAAAAATAAATATCAACGAATCAATTTGATATTAAAATCTTAAAGAAATTAAGATTATTAATTAATATGAATAATATTTGAGTTAAGATATTAAAAAAATTAAGATTATCATAAATGATATTTGAGTTAAAAAATTAATCTTAAATTGAGATAGTGATTTTTAAACATAATTTTAAAATTTAATTTATGGTGACAATTTAAGTTATTTTTGCTTTTATGGAGACGGGATGAAAATTCAAATCCTAATATTTTTAGGAATTGTAAGTTATTTTTAAATCTATTATTTTAATCATTCTATGTATTTTTTATTATGTTTAGTTTAAATTTAACAATTACAACCAATTCATTTATTTCAAAATTTTGTTCAAATAATAGTAATTATAAAATATTGATAATTCGTTCAAAAATATAAAAGTATATTCTTATTTATATTTATTACTCCATATAATTTGATACTCTTTATCACCAACAAGTATCATATCATATAACTACCGATCTTGCCTAAGAGATTGTTTGACAACTACTAACTTAAAACTATATATAGAAAAACTTATCGCTACTATGTGTAAAAACCTAATGTTTTTGCTACATTATAATAATAAAGAAAAAGTGTAATCATGCACGTGCCATTGCACGGTAACATATATATGATTTTATTTGTGTTTTATAAGGTTACATTTCTTATAGTTTTGTTTAAACTAACAATAACTACTTTTGACAGTTAATAAACCGTTAAAAATAAACAAATAATTCTAAACAAATGGATAATATTGTTATTAAAAAAATATATTTTATATCAATTAAATCTTAATAGTTAATTAAACCTTCACAAATATATAAAAAAAATATAGATTTGTACAAATGCCACTCATTATAATGTTTTGTAGAATCACTTTGTACAAAATATATTGCTAACTATTAGTTGAAATTTTAAGCTAATTTTAATTTAGATGTTAAGTGTAAATTTTTTTTTTTAACATCTTATCCATCCTACAAAAGTACTTCATCTCTTTTGTCAATGTTCCTACTCTGTATTCATATTTGGTGCACTTGAGATATGAGAAGAATTGAAGCTCGGAGACTTTCATTCTGTGTGTTTGTTCATGATGTTTATTCACCATTTTCATTTCTAAACATTCATCCAATGTGTTTTTTTTTCTAGGATTTTTCTCATTTTTCTTTTAACACACTCAAATTTTGAATTTATTTTTATAAATATTTTTTCATCAATATCTGATTGAATAATTTTTAAAGAGGGATTCATTCTCTATACAAAACATACATAGTTTTGAATCCTATGTTGATGCATATATGGTTCGTTGTGCCAGTCCAGGATCCAAGTATCAATTAGTAATATAACAAAGTAAGTAGCATTGTTACCTTGATTGTTGTACTTTGATTTCAAGCACACTTGATTGGAACTACGTGTGGATTGTGATGCCTTAAGCAAAGTTAAGAGGCTTTTATATTCTTTAGGAGTGAAAGTGGGTGTTATTCATTCATTAACATTGGGATCTTTCTCCTTTGTGTGAAAATTGGTGCTAGATAATGCATTTGCATTGAATGTGTCTTTAAATTTACATCCTGAGAGGAGCATATCTCAATTGTGTAATATCCTGATTTTCTTAAAAATAAAAGGAAAAAAAATAAAGGTGTCCATTAAAGGGCATGCAACTGCCATCTATATCCAGATATGTTTCTTCCTTCAGACAAGAAGCCACAAAAGCAAGCGAAATTATCCAATCACTCGTTCATTCACATGACTTCCATTATGCAGAAATAAAGTAAGAAAAAGTTTAGTTTCTTTTTTGAAAATTTCCTTTCATTTACTTCGTCGTTCTTTCCACCATTTTCTTTTATACTCGTAAGCAATATCGATATTATTTTCCATTAAAAAAACTAGAAACAATTATACTTGAAAATATGAAAATGGTGATAGTTTATGTTTTATGCTTTCCAACTTTGATGGCCTATTTTATTTTGTCATTGAAACCTTCTTACTTCCTCATGCTAATGTTCTAGTTACAAGCTTCGAGCATCAAATCACTTCAGAGATCACACAAGAAGTTGGGTATAATTTGAAAATTTGAAAAAATAAAATTTGTATTAAACTATAATTTTTAGGTAAATGGAAGAGATTCAAGTATAGTATAGGAATTTTTTTGAGCTCTTTTGATTTTAGAGTGAAATTATATTTTAATGCTTGAAAATTTTTAGAAAATTATGTTCGTTTGTGGTTGAAGAATTAGGATATATGTTGGTTCCTCTGCAACTCACACGATAGCTAGAGATGAAAGTAGGTCGACCCAAGTTAGGCTTTAAATGTTCAAATATAATCTGTTTAAAAATTTTGATACTTGAGTATGGGTCTGTCACCTGTGAAAGGTCTTTTTTTTAAAGCTTACAAGGGTTATGAGCCTGTTTAAAAGTCTACATTCCAAAGAAGACCAATAAATAGACTTAAAGTCAAACTTAAAGCTTATAAGATAAAATAGATCATTAAATAGGCCTAAAACACACACATATATATATATATATTATGTAAATAAAATATATTAAAATAAATATTATACAAATATAATATATTATAATAAATATAAATATATAATATATGAGGATAAATAGGTCTCTCAATAGGTTAAATAAGTTTTTTTATAAGCTTAAGTCTGACTTGTTTATCTAAACAAATTTTTTAACAAGCCTGAGTCTATTTATTTGTTAAATAAACCGAACCAAATTAGACTTTAAACGAGTCGAACCGTAAATTCCTATCGTATGACCTTGTCTACTTCCATCCCTAACTGTAGCATAACTTCAAGCAATGTAGGAGGATATTACCAAAGCTCATGTTATAGTGTGAGTGAAGCATGCTACAACTTAGCTTCTAGTATTAGGAGGCAATTATTATGACTCACCTTGTAACATGAGTAAGCTAAGCTACAACGTGACTTCCAATGAGTGAAACATAATTTTGAGACTCATGTTGTGGCGTGTGAAAGCCACATTAAGGCTTGGCATTGAGAAGAGACCAATTTATAGTGGCATAAAAAATAAGAAAAAATTGGTTTAAAATTCTAAAATTATAATAAATATCAACTAAAACATGTTAATTGATCAAAATAATTATAATGAAGGGCTATAAATCTCATTTAATGCCCTCATAAAATTTGATTAAAAGCTAAAGAATTTTTAAGAAAAGTATGTATAAGATAAAGATAAAACAAGACGAGGGGCGGCACAAACATAAGATGAAGATGAGCAAGACGAATGACTAAGTGTGGATCTGTAAGACTGAGAAAGCACAAACATATGGAAGTTACATAAGCATACAAAATTGGACTAGACTGTCATGTCACGTTGTGTTAGTATAATCACAAAAAACCTTGAGCACAATTGTGCAACTTATTCGATGATTCAAAATTGTGTATGATTGCATTGAGAAATGATGATGCATTGAGAAATGATGACGATGATGATGTTAGTGTTGCCTATAATGTACTGTTGTTATGGAAATTGGATCCTACTATTGTTCATTATTTTGATGAATTGGTAAAGATTTGAACCCACATGCATATTCATATTGTAAGGATGACCAACTCTATATTAGTAAGAATTATTGTGGTATGAGACGTAATAAACTTAAATCTAATCTTGATTCACTCATCGTATATATTATGAATAGAATGGTGAAGTAATTATATTCATGCATTGTATGTCATGAAAATTTGGCATGATAGTCATAGGACTAATTTATGTTGTTTACCTTTGGTATTATATTACTACTCTTTTGTAACTTTTACTTAAATAATATGTCTCACTTCATTTCATTCATGATAAATTTATGATGTGGAACATCCTCGTTAAATGATCTTGACCAATAATAAAAGTTGTTATTTGAGATGATGAGATTAGCCATAATTACTGAAGAATTTTTATTTGCATGTATATAGAACAGACTTGATGAATTCTAAGTAAGGCTGTCCATCAATGTTGAAAAGTGGTCTGTGGTTGCAAAATTTAAATTTATCAACATAGTGATTATGCAACAGAATTCCTGGAAGTGGGACTCTGATACTATCAAAGTGAAATCAGAATATGAAAAACTAAAGACTCAAAAAGAGAGAAAGATCTATTTTTACATAAAATGAATCAGTTGTTATCTTATTGTGTGTATGCATAAATATTTATATACCATATATATAGGTTTATCACTGGTTACATTAGTTATGGAGTTATGGAAGTTGTAACTAACTAGTATTATTTATAACTAAGTTGTCTTGGTCCATAATTGACTTGGTCTAACAGGTTGTACAACAAATTTGAATTTTTCTAATAAAAATATTAAAAAATATTACTCATACATTTATTTAAATATTAGATAGAAAAAAATATAATAAAATAAAATATTAAAATAAAATATTATTAAAATATATAATTATAATAGTTTAGACATTTTCCTTTAAAAAGTCGTACATAGTGGTGTAGGAGTGATGCATAAGAGTAACATATATTGTTGAACAAGATACTCGGACATTTAATAAGCATGCATACACAAAGGTACACGGTGAAAGTAAAAAAAAAAAAAAAGTAGGTAAAGATTGATGATATATATAGCAAACAATATGCAAGAAATAAAAACAAAATGAGCATCAACCTCACACACCAAAAACCTATTGAACATGACTTGGACAGCCATGTGTTACTGCAACTTGCCTGAAAACACGGGCATACACTACGTCTTAAATGACTGCAATTATTTTAAAGACATTAATGTCACACTGTTTATACAATTTTTGTACTGCATTCACCACCCAAACATGTGAAAATGGTACGTAAATACTACTTTGCTTAGATAATTTCCTCCATCTATGATCATTCCAAGTATTAGAAATAAATGCATTAGCATGACAAAAAATAATAAGTAATGTTTCCAGTCATATTTCCTGCTATTAATGCTTATAATAAAGTCAAGTTTTACTTTTGAACTTATCGATAGAATTGGATTAAGCAAATACACTCCGTTTTCTATATGCTTAATAATCAGACATGAATATATATATATATATATATATATATATATATATTATTTTATGAGAATAGAATTACTTTATTTAATATCTCTTTTAAATAGTTAAATTTTATCAAATTAACTATTAAATTAATAAATTTTATTATGTAAATTATGTTTATAAATTTTTTTAAAAAGTTTGATACTTTATTATATAAATTTAAATTTATATATTAAAAAATATATATTATCTATTAAAATAAAATTATATAATAAAGTATTAAATCTATTTTAAATTTTAATAAATTTTATAAATATGATTTATGTAATAAAATCTATTAATTTAATCGTTAGAAGGGTAAAATTTAATTATTTAAAATAAATATTAACTAAAATAAGTTATTTTTAAAATAATTTAATTTTATATATATATATATATATATATATATATATATATAAAAGGAGCAAGTTATTATATAAATAACTATGTTATAAAGTTACTTTAGTTATAACTATTTTAAATAGTTGAATTTCATTAACTTAACGGTTAAGGTAATAAATTTTATTGTGTAGATTTTATTTATAAAACTTCATAAAATTTAAAAAGTATTTGATACTTCATTATATAATTTTATTTTAACAGATATTAAAAAAATATATTATCTATTATATAATGAAATGTTTAATTTTTTAAAATTTTATAATTATAATTTATTAATTTAATAATTAAATTAATAAAATTTAATTATTTAAAAAAATAATTTTATACTAAAATTATTTTTAAAGTACAACTTGATTTCTTTAATCCTGTATAATTCATATAACATAAAGAACGAGATTAGTTGCTCCCAATGTCCATTTTTGGAAAGAGAAAATATCATTTCTTGTGTTTGGATTAATTTGTGTTTATATAATATGATCAAAGTGATTTGCAGTCTTCCTTATAACTGTTAAGCGGACATTGTTTCCTACTGCTATGCATTCTATCTTAAATATATTTACTCTGTGACTCCCGGTTAGGTTCTTAAAAGTTTAGAATCTTCATTCTGCATTGCACATAATTGTGCAAATGCATAAGAATGTTTTTAAGATGTAGTTGTAACACTCATCCCATGAGATCTTTCACTCAATCTCTCAAACATTAATTCTAAATCAGATATATGATTTAAATTGTTAACTAATGTGAAAATAGTTTCATGTGTAGTTAATCAGATTTGACATCGCTGAGTCTAACATTATTATTTAGAATACAAGGACTAATAAGTTTATTTTTATTAAATTAAAATCATTGTTTATTATTATTTTATTAGATCATTGTTTTACTTTTTAATATAAATGGAGCAAATTAAAGCAATACTCAACAAATTTTAAAATGTTTAATATTCTAGATACAGTATGATTTAGATGAGATTTGTATATATCATTCATTTTATTATACAATTACCTTAACCTTTTATTAATATTACTATAATGCCTCATATTTCACTTAATTAGATGCTGGAATCTTTTCCTTCATTATTTGTGAAAAGTTATAAGGATAATATCTTTGATATTGTAACATTTAAAGATCATGCTGACAAAAATTATGTTTGACATAATTAAAAGTATTTGTACCATCATCATCAATGGAGGATAAGAGATCATTAAAGACATCTATCCAAAGTTGAAGCATGAAGATTGACTTCAACTTAAATACAGAGGTAGTGAGAACTTTTTCTTTTGTGTTTAGAACCTCAAACATAAGGAAATAAAGTACCCTAAAAAACAAAGATGATTTCCCTTTTCCACCATGAAAGTCAAACAAATGTTGGATAAGTTTTATGCTAAATCAATATATGGACCCTACTCTCTAACATCAATACCCTCCCACTTCCAATATCACAGAACACTTACCAATTATCAGATGGATAATAAATTGGTACAGTATGAAGGTAACACTCTAATATTTTCATCTTAGGTTAAAAAGCCCGATATTATCATTGTCTTCAATAATAACTAAATAATTATACTTACTTTTTTAGATGCTTTTTTACACATCAACTACCTTCCAGATAATTATTAATATTATTTATTGTATATTTTTACATTTTTTAATTTCATATTTATATATAAATATATTTATTTACTATATTATAATATTATTTTGATGCATAAATATAATTTAGACAATTTATTTATATGTATATTAATGTTATTTTATTATACAATATTAATATAGATATTCCAATTTTATTATATGTTTCAATTTTTTATAAACAAATTTATATCATATTAACTATAACCAAATATAAAAATAATCGTATAATATATGGTCTTGTTACTTAGTAAATATTAAAATATTAGTGTAGATTAATGGTATAATATAAAATATTATACGATTAATATATATATAAACTTATAACATTTAAAAAAATCTTTGGTAAAAGAATTATTTTAATTTTTTAAGAAATTTTAATTTATGAATGTTAGTTTGGTATATTTGGTATGGATGTATTTTTACATTGTTTTCTTTCTTTACCTTTTTTACATAGATCCTCTCTAAGAATTACAATTCTAAGAAGTTAACGACTGCCAAACTGAAAACATGCCGTCTATGATATGATATCAACATAAAATTAGATGAAACTCAGTTTTATTTCGAGTAAACTAGTGTGTGTTGTGTAATTGAATTTATAAAAATAATTATTTTTATTTTTAACTTTCTGAAAAAAATTGAAAAAATATTTTCAAAATTAATCCCAATTAATCTTATAAGAATGATTCAAACAAAGGCATTTTTTTATGAGAATTTGATATTTTTAATTTTGTGTATGGTAGATCTTGACATGATAATGACTAATGAGTAAGAGTTGATAGCTATTATGGTAAATTTAATAAGTACGGCTAACTAAATTCAAATTATTATAAAGTTTATGAAGAATTTATGAAAATTAATTATAATTTTTGTAATTTTTCCTTAAGTATATTTAATAAATTTTTAATGTAACTTATTAAAATATTTTAATTTTGTATAGATCTAATAATTTGTTTAAGTGAACACTTAATTATCCTTAAAATTTATATCTTGTTTTTATAATTAACTTGACCCAAATTAATTTAATGCTTATTATTATTAAAAAGATAATTTTAGTTATTTTTTATGATTGTATAAATTGATATATTAAATTAGAAAAATTTATATTTAATTTTTACAATTATACCATCATTAAAATATTTTTTAATGAATAATTTTTAATAAATATAAATTTGCTGAAAAAAATCTAATAAAAATTAAAATTATCATTATTTATATGTTAAAACTGTTAGTTAAAAATTTTTTTCTTTTAGTATATATATAAACATAGAACAAAGTATCTTTTAAATAAATCATTTGCAATATTTAATCAATTAAATATTTTCTTATGAAATTATGAATATGATTTTTGACATATTAACCCTTTTTTTTTCAAACCTAATTACATCGGTATTAGCTTTTTTAATTGTGCATTAATCCTCTTAGCAATATGAAAGGTTATGTAAGAGAGGAATGGCGTTGTATACGGGTTATCCGTGAATAACATAATATTTTTTGACAAAGAAAAAATTTATTTAAAGAATATAAGAGATTTCCAAATCCTTTTATATTTATTAGAAGTTAAAAATTATATATCTATCCAAGATAATAATAGGTTCACACTCCAATAAAAAAATTGAAACCGTAAACACTGGTTACAACGATTATTATAATAAGATAAAAATATAACTTTAAAACTATTCAGAATTTTCAATTGTTCTATATTTCATTTTTAAATGTGAACAATATAATCTTTTATTTGACAATAAAAAAAATCTCATATTAACTTTATAATTAAACAAGTTTGGTTTGATTACATGCCAGCAAATTTTATGGATACCAATAATATCCAAAATTAGATTAAGATCCCATAAAATCTTACTCTATATATCAATGGGGTATTTTGGTAGCTAATAGAGTTAAGTCAAAATAAATTTAAATTTTACATCAAATAATTTGATAAAGAAAATAATTTATAAATATAAACATTTTATATAAATTTTAATATTATAATAATATAATTTTTAAATATATTTAAAATATAAATAATTGTGTTAAAAATTACAATTTTTTTTACAAAAAATTATAATTAGTAATATAATTACTTTTTAAAAATGATATGTAAATGTAAACATATAATATTGAATCATATTAAATTTATATGTAAAATTATATTAAATTTATGTATTTTTTATTTATAAATACATAAATGGATAGAAAATATAAAAAAGATTTATAGTTGTTGATGTGATTGATGGATAACCCAACAAATAGAACATAACATAGGTTTTGTGTGTATGACTAACACGTGCCTTTGCTGGCTTCATTGTGACACTCTTCTCCAAGGCATTATATCTTCAAACTTTGGCTTTCATTTTCTAACTCACAGTTTTGTTCTCAACAGTTCCCATGCCGACTACCCCTTTCCCTTCAAAATATTGTGCATCATAGTGCTCCACGTATTGTTGGAATAGGGAGATAGGGGAATAACACCTCAAAATTGAAAAAAACTTGTAAATATTTTAGGTTATACTATATTAATACCTTTGAGATTTATAAAAAAAAAATTAATATTTTTTATTTTAATATTTTAATATTTTAATATATGTAATATTATAAGAAATTAGAGATAATTTGTATAAAATTGTATAATTAAAAATTATATACAATATTATACCTTTATATAAATTTAAAAAAATTGTGTAAAATAAAAAATATTAAATATTTTTTAATAATTTTCAGCCGATGTCAATGTATTTTTTTAATATTTTAAGAATGAAATCAATGTGATGTCATTTTCTACATCATATGTATATCTCTTCACGAGTATTACTAATATTTTGTTTATATGAGATTTAAAATAAAAATGAAAAAAAAAGAGAATAGGATATAAAATAATAAAATAAAATAAAAATATATTATTTGAATGGATATAAATAACAAATGTAAATGAGTAAATTTTTTTCATTTATTTAAATAAATGAAAAAGAAGATAAAAATAAATAAATTGTAAAAATTATTTATAATAAACATAAAAAATTAATTTAATAAAAAACTAAACTTTTTTACATAATATTTTTAATAATTTATTTTAAATTTTTTATACAGTAAATTATTTAAAATAAAAAATAAAAATTCAATAAGAAAAAACCCCACCCCTTCCTTTCCATTTTCCCCCACTTTTGGGGTGAAATTTTTTTAATGTAATTTTCATTCTTTACAAATTTATTTAAATAAATAATTTAAAATGTAGATAACGTTAAATTTATATATTCTTTATTTTATTTTATTTCAAATTATAAAGGATTTTTTGTGAGCTCCCAATACATGAAAGATAAGGAAGAGTCTATTTCTCAACTCAAAGCTCTTAGAGGAGGTCGAGTTTCACTTCTCCAATTAATTACAGCTTTGGTCAGTTCCTATAAATTGGGAAAACAAAAATTGAGTCTTCAGTTGTTTTAAGTCATTAGCTCATAAAAAATGTAACGTGAAAAAATAAGTATTCTCCTCCTCTTTATATAATGTACAATTTTTCGTTATATAATATATATTAAAGTTCTCATATTCGTCTATACAGGATAGATATGTTAATACATTTAACATTTAATAGTCAAAATATTTTTAAAAAAATTATATGACAATAAAAAACTATTATAATTTGAAATGTATTAAGATAGATGCATCCTACAACATATATTTTGATTCTTTCTGTATTAATTATCAAACAGTTGCAATATGCACTAAACATCCCAGAATTAATTTTTTTTAACATAAATTTTATGACCGAAATTAATTTAAACTCATTTTAATGACATTCTACCATTTAAAATTAGAACTGAAGGAGTGATATGTTAAACATAGCTGCAATGAAAGAAAGCATTAGAAAAGTAAAATAGTGACGTGGAAGGTAGAAAGTAGGAACTAGCAACACCTGAATTAGTAGTAGAACTGATTTTGAAAGTATCAAATTGAGACACCAAAACCAATAGTGCATTTGATATTTTGTTGACCGATGAGACAGCAGGGAACAGAGAATGGTACAATTAACACTATCATTATGTGTGCAAAATGTAAACACACTCACGCATGCAATTGCCGGGAGTTAGCAAGAATAATAATAAACAACCAAATTCTCATGTTACTTACTATTACCCGCAACTAATATTACAATATTTTAATAAAATTTTACTATTATTTATATACAATTCATTAGTACACCTTTTTTCTTTTGTATAGGATGTATTTTTTATTTTACCTGTAACATAAATTAAGCACCTGATTGAAACAAGAGAGAGAGAGACTAAATTCTGATTGTTATAAATGTTAATAATATTTTTTTATTATGTCACATCTCTGATTATTTTATTGTATTTGACCTCATAATAATATTTATTAAGAGTAATAGCTAAAGTTAAAAATAATATAATGTTCTATCTCTTTTTGTAAACTCCATAACATATATATTGTACACTTGGATCCAACTCTTTACAGAAAATTTTAAAAATATATTATAAAGATGCATGGTAAGGTGTAATATATCATATATGGGTATGTAGGGTGTGAAGGTGCAAGCAACAGAAACAGAAAGTGAATCTCCTTGGAGACAACCTGCAAGTCTAATCTCTGACTCTACCTTTGCCTTTCCCTTTCGCTTTTAATTGGCTTGCAGGGGGTAATTTCTTGACTTTTCATAACTTTGCCTTTCTAATTCTTTTACCTTCAAACTTACTTATATCATCATATATGGCTCTCCATTCCCCCACATAATAGCATATCCTTTCTCTTTCTCTCTCTCTCTCTCTATCTATCTATCTATCTCACACACACACATGCACTCATCAATATTCTTATATATCACCAAAGAACATTGCCTTTCATCTCTCACAATAAACATTAGTATTCACTATGACAGATCCTCACTCCAATTTATTCCATGAATGGTTCAATTTCATGTTCCTCCACCCTCACTACTCTCCTCAATCCCATAACCCTCTTGCTAATTACTCAAACAACAACAGGTTTGGAATTCAATTACAAGAAGAAGCCTCATCTTCATCTGCAGCTCCCCCTTCTTCCCCTCCTCTAAGAGAGGCTCTTCCTCTCATCAACAAGTTAAGCCTCAGAAACCAACAAAATGAACCCTCAAATATTATACAAGAGGACAACAACAAACATGAGAGTGGTGATCAAGATGGTGATGATGGTGAAACTGTGACTGTTGCCCTACACATAGGACCTCCAACAATGGATAATACTTCTGGTTTTGGGTCATCTAGGATGGTTTCAACTTGTATGGAAAAGGGTGAAAAAGGGGAAATAAGCATGGTTTCTCAACACCCTTTGGAAAGATTGAACAAGGGTCAGTATTGGATTCCCACCCCTTCTCAGATTCTCATTGGTCCTACACAGTTCCCATGTCCTGTGTGCTCTAAAACTTTCAACAGATACAATAATCTTCAGGTACAGTGGTCTCATTATTTACCATAAATAATAAATTAAAAGCACTTTTAGTTTATTTTCCCCCTTCTGCTCCACTATCTGTACTTTTGTGATCTTTTCCTTGTTTATAAAATGTCCCAAATTTACAATTTTAACTTTGAATCAGAAGATAGGTCCCTCCTTGTGTGTGTTTCATCATTTTGGTTTCCTGCATATCCCTTTTGCATGGTCTTCTTTTGTTTTTTTCTTCTTTGTTTCATAGATTTCTTAACGTGTAGTACCTTAATTAAGTTTTGTTCGGTTTGAAAACTTGAAGTCTCTTGCTTCTGCTTTTATGTCACCTAGAACATTGTGCTGCTGCACCAGACTGCTAATGAATGAAAAGTAGAACAAATTATTGATAACAATGCTTCTCTCAGGATTCAGATGTTCCTCTTCAAAAGCCTGAGCTCACTACAGCCTTTTCAAAGCACTGCAAACAGTAGAAAATAAAAATATAAAAAACAAAAAGTTATTAATAGAGTTGTCTGTAATGATATCATTTCCTCAGATGTGTAAACACTGAAGAGCAAGTACCACATATCACACATATAATTTAAGTAGAATTAAGAAGAGACAGTTTAATACCTGAACAAGTGAACCTTTTTGTAAAAATTGTACCAACTTTAGTTACTGCTAATTTGTCATCTTATTCTGAAAACCAGAAATTTAATTATAATTAAAACCTTGGCTGGAAATCCATCTTAATTAATTATACACCTTTCAAATTGTATGTCTTGCTTGCTTTTTATTTTTTTTTATCATATGGCCTTCCAAATTTGCAAATGAAAATGAAGGAGAAGCCCACAATTCTAGGTTCAATTCGATTTGTACTTGTCTTAAGTTTTATAGTAATCAATAGATGGTTTCTCTAGTCAATTATATATTTCCGAGGGAGCTTTGAAATTAATTAACGCCCATGGAATATATATATATGTTCAGTAAATAAATTACAATTTAAATGTACATACACCTTACTTTCTCTTTCTGCAAAACTTAGAATAAAATTGTCTACAAGCTAAACTTATTGGAAGCAAATATAAACTTCATAAAGATTAAATTTCATAAAGGAGCATGAGAAGGATCTGAAGGTCCAGCAGAATACAATTTGATTTTGAAGTACCCTTATAGAATTTAAGCGCATAAGGAGAGTCTAACTTAAAAATTAGTTCATTAAGTGGGAGAGTTCCAAGGCTTGAATAACACATTAAATCTCTGATTATATTCAATGTGAGAATCGTAACAAGTACTGCATACTATTAATAACTGTTAATTGTATTCCACTAAGGGGAGTATAAGATTGATATCATGATTTAACTTTCAGATGCATATGTGGGGACATGGATCTCAATACAGGAAAGGGCCAGATTCACTAAAAGGAACACAACCAACAGCTATGTTAAGGCTTCCATGCTTTTGTTGTGCACCAGGTTGCAAGCATAACATTGACCACCCAAGAGCAAGGCCTCTCAAGGATTTCAGAACTCTTCAAACACATTATAAGAGAAAACATGGCATCAAACCCTACATGTGCAGAAAATGTAGCAAAGCATTTGCAGTGAAAGGTGATTGGAGAACACATGAGAAGAACTGTGGCAAAATATGGTATTGTTTATGTGGCTCTGATTTCAAACACAAGAGATCCCTAAAAGACCATATCAAAGCCTTTGGCTATGGTCATGGGGCTTTTGGCATTGATTGCATGCAAGAAGAAGATGAAGCAGCCTCTGAAATTGAACATGATGGCGAAAGTGGTTCATTGTGAAAATTGGAAAATTATCAAAATTGAGGTGAACTCTTATCCACTTAATTTCATATACATGCATGTAATACATATATAAGTTGTCTAATGAGGAGTTTATTGTTGACTTTAGTATCTATTTTTCCTTTTTCTTTTTAACGGTTTTAGATTTTTATAATTTCTGTGAGTTTCTATCTCAATTTTAATTAGCTTTATAATTGTACTATTTTAATTATGATCCCCTTCCTCCTCCCTTTTCTTTCATATTGTGGTTCAGTGGACCATGCTTGAACGTAGTTAATGCACCCTTTCTTGATTGAGAATATATATATATATATATATATATATATATATATATATATATATATATATATATATATACATTTTAGTATCTAGGGTTTGTGTAGAACTAAATCACCGAGGTAGAATTACTTTTTTGGAATAAATTTCCTTATGAAAATTTTTATATGATTTTATTATGTAAATTTTTTTATCCATCTCCTTTAAGATTTTATAAATTATGATATAAGAGCATGATTGGAATTGTTTTCATAGAAAATAATCATTTATTTCAATTATTTTCTTGAAAATGACAAAAACAAATAACTATTTCTTCAAATTAGTAAGTTAAATTACTAAACGTGCACTATCTATCTATTTAATCTGTATTTTGTATATATATATATATATATATAATATAATTTTCACGTCATTTTATCATTTCACAAGGTTACCTTCATTTCCCTACCCTTATAATGAACATAATTCTATCATTTCCGTATAGGAAAGTAAATGAAGGGTCATACTTTATAAGGTACATCATGTACTTGCATAGTTAACAGCAGTTCCTCGCCATGGAACTGTACGTAAATATGGATATAGGTACTTTAAAAGGAGGAAATCTACTACAAATTAATAATTGTTCAAAATTTTAAAATAAAAACAAAAATTAAGTGCATATTTAAAATTTTGAAAATTTAACAAGTCTATTTGCATTTTTTCATTTTAGAGGAAATCAATTTCCATAAAATATAAAACAGTTTAATGAATATTAATGAGATAAATTAAAATGAATTATAATATTTATGCATATATCACTTTTTCATCTAGATAATCTTAATTTTATGATAGTTTTGATGGTCAGAATTTATATTACCACAAAATTAAAATATATCCGAATGAGAAAGACTATGTAAACCTGAGTAAACGTTTTCCAACTCCAAATAAACTATATGTGAAAATATTAATATTCATCTCTAATCAAACCACAATATAATATTTTAATATTGATTATCTAACATTGGATAATTTTAATTAGAGAGTAATATCATCAATGTTATGATATTATCTAACTTTTGTTTTCAACTTGTTTCGGGTTTTGGCCAAGTGAACTTAATCGAGAATTGATTATTTTTGGTTCAAGAAATTTTTTTTTATTATTATAAAAGAATGATAGCAACACCGTGTCTTTGAATAAATTTTCATAATTGTGTCCTACATTTCTCACTTAAAATCAAGTTATAAATATCCTTTCATCAAATTAAAGTGACTACACCATATCCTTATGTGAACTTGGGTCGTTCACACCTTCCGTTATATGGCAGTTCTCATCTCACAAATTTTGTGGCTTCTCCAAATTTTAAACATGTCACACATTTATTTCATATATATATATGATTTAGATAAAAATTGATAACATGTTAAAAATACTTTTAATTTATATTTCTTAAAATTATAATATAATTATTCCCACACTATTTATAAACAACAAAAAAACATGTTATAAATTTTAAGAAAGCTATTACAAAGAAAAAAGTGACTAACTTATAAGTTGCTTTCTTTTAAAACTCCTTGCTAAAATCATGTTACAGAAGCTGTTATAAAATAAAAGCGACTTAAGTTATGAATAACGTTCGTTGTTATCTTTTGTTATGTTACTAATTATAAAGTGGTTGCTACAAGTTTCATCATATATAATTATAAATTAAAAGGAACAAGTTATAAACATCATTTACCCTTAAATTCTTACCTATCCTCTTCCTCACATCTTGTTATTACATATTATTAAATGTATGCTACAAGTTCCATAACATATGGTACAAATTTAATACAATTAAAGTTATAAACACAGTAATCCTTAAAATTGTATTTTTAAATTATTTTTTTCACATGTTTTTACAAATTATTAGATAAAGGTTATAAACCTCTTATAAAATATATTAAAATTTGATGATTTAGTAAAAAAAATAGAAAAGATATAAAAATAAATTGTATAAAATGTAAATTTATTATAAAAAATATATAAAGTTAATACAAAATGTCCTATTTATTACCAATCAACAATAAACTAATCTAACTAATTTATTAAAAGTAAAAATATAATAACAAGCTATCAACAATTTATTTTTCTAACAGCTTTTTAAGAAGGTAATTGATGCACCAATTATCAACTTGATAATACATTCAAGGATGTACCTAAGTTGCAATAAATTATATCTCTCCAACAACTCTCTTTGCATCTGCATTCCATGCCTTAAAATTTGGAATTATTTTTCATTTCTCAAAATAATTCCCAAAACACTTATTGGGCCATATAGTCTAAAGAATGATAGACTCATGGTGGCAACTTTTCATGCTAAAGTGATGCTCTGCCACTCATCCTTTGGAGTTTCCACTTAAATTAAGGATCACCACTTTCAAGAAACCTTTTATACTTAATGACTCATTTGGCCAAAGTATATTTGAGTGCCTTGTAGTTCTTGTTGAAAAAATAATGTATTTTTAAATATTTAAATTAATATTATTAATTTAATTTTAAATATTTAAATTAATTTAAATAATTATTATTATAATTTTAAAATATTTAAAATTATTATTAATTTTTAAATTTAAATTATAAATCAATTATTTTAATTATCCATTACGTTGATTGTTGATAAATTATTATAATTTTATTTTTTATCATTTTGAATTTAATTTTTAAATTTAACTTCTAATAATATTGGTTATTCTAAAAATCGTTTATATATATCGCTATTTTTTGTGGGTTAATGAAACGATTTTTTTATTAGTTGAAAAGAAACTGATGTATCTAGAGATCACGCTGTAAATCCTTGATGGAAGTATCCTCACGAGATATATATCATCAAAATTATCACAGTTCTAATCACCGGTGACAATTAAATTGAAGTTTAAAGCCTTTACTTTTTTCGGACTAGATTTTGAAGGCTTTAATATGGTGAAATGCTATCCACAAAATAACATGTGCATGGTATCTTTGTAGCTTTTGAGCATGTCGTTGGGAGATACATGAAATTTGGCTCAGATCATGTAGTTATCTAAGAAGGAGAGGTGTTTGAGCTCGAAGGAGAGGTGTGATGGTTACAACGACTCCAATGACGGTCCGCAATGACTTTGAATCAGTTAACGATCATCGTCAAGTAGAGGAAGGTTTGTTTGGATCAAGTTGTAACAAAGTTATAATTAGTAGTTGAGAAAAACAGATTAGACAAGTGTTGATTGAACCTGTGATAGCATTCTCAAGTAGTATGCCCAGGTTTTCCACAGAGCTAACATTCTGAGCAAGGAGATTGATTAGAAAAACCTTGAGAAGACCATCGATGATGGCGACCACCACGATAATTTCCATGAGAGGGATTTAGAGAGGAACCAGTCTAAGCATTCTTGGAAGCTTTAATATGACCATATTCAAAGAATAATCGACGAGTTTTTGGATGTCAAAAGGATTAAACATTGACAGAGAGTGAATCTTTCTTGGTAGACTTAAGTTGAAATTTAAGTTGCTTGATTTGTGCATGACTTTTAGAGGAGAACAGAGTTTCAAGTTTATGCCATAAGTAATAAGAAGTGGAACAATTAATCATCCCAGCGTAAAGAGCTTTAAAAAATTCTTAAGAAAAAATAAGTTGGTCTTGTTGATGCCAAAGATCATATGTAGAGTTGATTAGCATCAAGGTGTATCCATAGATGTTAAAGACTTTGATGGTGGAAAAGACCTAATGTCTCTCTATGGTAAGAAATTATCTTCTGTGAGCTTAAAGTTAGGGAAAGGACTAGGAAAAGAGAAGTTCATGATAATATGTTGATATGAAAGAGAATGTGAGGAGGAAAATTACAAACACACTTTGAGTTGAATTGCTATGCAAACTTATCTTATTCATGCACACATTAAATATATATATATATATATATATATACACATCGTGGATCACTTCATATAACAAATAGAATACCACGTCTCTACACACCTTTGTCACACAATATCACACACCATCCTCACATATGGAGTAAACAACAAATAACATATACTATGAATTTTTTAAAAATGGCAACAACAACCTGCAACTGCTATAAACGGTCATTTTATTAGGAATATGGATGTAAATGAGTTAAGTTGAATCAAGTACTTGAAGTTTAGTTTGATTTGTGAAAAAAAAAATACTCAAGCTTGAACCCTTTATTCAAACAATTTATAAAAATTAAAGAATATATAGAAAATAATTTATAAAATAAAAATAATAATAAATAATAAAAACAATATAATAAACATAACATAACAATACTTAAGAATTAAATTTATTCATTTTTACATGTTTATATAATTAATTAATTAATGAAAACGTGTACAAAAAAGGCTATTTATGATTTTTTTAATTTTAAATAGCCAGGAAAAAAATTATTATTGTTACTCTTGTTAATGTTATTGTTATTATTATGGTAGAAAAAATATATTTTTAGGTCCCAAGTCCTTCCTTTTTTATTATGTTGATCTTTTACTAGACCAAAACAATATTTCAGAAAAAAAAAAGGTATCCTCTAAATCGTCTACAACATTGGGGCATCGAATCTCACCAGCCCAAACATGTTCAGTAATTTCCTTTTCATTTTTTGCTTCTCAAATATAATGGCCTATGCTGCCTAAAAACACATTTATAAAGCATCCATTGCATTCAAAAACTATCCCCTTACCTAAATGGGCTACCAAATTCCACCACCAAGCCCAAACATGTTTAGTTTTTCACTTTGCTTCTCAAACATAATGGGCTCTCTCTCTCTCAAATGAAAATTGTGAAACAATAGCAATGAAATAATAATAATAATAATAATAATAATAATAATAATAATAGTAGTAGTAGTAATTACAATAAAAAATAAAGTAAAATAAATAAGAGAAGATATGTTTAACAGATTAAAATAAAATAACTAGAAATAAATAAGGAACACAAAAAAAAAGAACAAATAATTATAAAAAATAAAAAGAGACAGGCAAAATTTAATATTCATACTCATAACATTCTAAATTTAAGTAAATGATTGTTCTTTGATTTCATTGCAGCAAATAGTTGATTATTTATTCTTGTTGCTCCTTCAAGCAAAGGAAAGGCATCAAGGTATCAGATTTATTGTCAAAGAATCTGATAGATGCTGAATTCTTGTTCATGTATGGACTTCAAAGATGGTTGATGACACAATTCAATGCTAAAAAATAAAAAAGGGATACCTGTGAGGTAGCCCTGCACCACCTTTTTTATGTCACAGGGTGGTTAAGCTTAAAAGCTTTTATTAATATCCCATCAAAGACTAAATGCAAATTCATTCTGAAATTTCACCTGCATAATTTGTTATGCTAGACATCAATTTCACAAGGTTGTATCTTCACCTATATGTCTAATTACATTACGTTGACCATATATATCGGATAAAAGTATCAAAAGAAAACCAAAGATATATGTCTTTTAGAAGAAGAAGTGTAACTAATATAAAGTAAAGCCATCATCATAAGAAACATGGAAGCCACGTCTACAGGGTGGAGCATTTTCATCATACTCAGCACAACAGCTCCATCTTTTCTTCCAATTGGCACGCCCAGTGTTTGGTCTGTTATTCTTCTCATTCCATTTGTATACAATTACCCCAGATTTATCACTCCAATCTCCATCAATTCCTTGGTGTGGTGGAGCCAATGAAAATAGACCCTTCTCTCCTACAACATTACATAAAGTAATAGTTATGCTTCAAAACATTCCCATCTTGTTGTAGTCACCAAAGAAGCCAAAACTACACTTAAAAATATTTTATAATTAGGGTTAATAAAATAGATTGATTTGATTAATTCCTTTAAAACTTAAGGTTTGAGCTTTTTAAATATTTATTTTGATTCACCCTATACGGCCTTTCTTTTATCAGGTTCAGAATAGCCTAATCTATTTGTTCAAAAATAGTTAGGAAATTCTGAAGACTAGAAATAGGCCATTGTACATTGTACAGTGATGTGGTTAATGAAATATTATTAAAACAGACCATAACCCTTTATAGTTAAGATATAAAATATGATGCTAAACTATATTATATAATGTGTGGCTATGTATAAAAATATTTTGCATACCATTGGTATGGCCATGGAAAGAGCAAGCAACTGGGGAATTATGTTGCTGTGAGTAAAGGGTGTTGCATCTCAAGCACCGTTTCTGTGTTTGAACATTGGATGTGCTTGCTTTGTTCTGTGACTGTGAGCAAGACTTGACCTTTAAAGTGCCATGTCCATGAAATTGGGAAGATGGCTTGCAGAAAAGAAGGTTTCGAGAGAAAATAACAGCAAAAACCATTCAGATTGATGAAATAGATCAAAGAGGGTAGTGAGTGGTGGCAAAAAAGTGTGTTCTTCAGAGTTCTGAAGGACTCTGTTGGTGAGAGACAGTAAAGGAAGGATGATAATGTTTGGATTATCGTCATTAGCCACAGAAAACGACATCACAAGAGATAAGTGTCAAATACTCGTAGCATAATATATATATATATATATATATATATATAAATAAAATATTGATGATTTGGGAACTTTATTTTTTGTTTATATAAATAGTTTAATTGATCGTACAGAGATTAGTATATTTATGGTAGTTTCTTTAAAAATTTAATTCAAAAAATATAAAATTATTATTTTCTCTATTTTTTATGATAAAAAATTATCAATATCTTTTTAATCTTAAATATAATAACAAATATACTTATATTTTAGTATATTAATTGTTAAGATCCTTTTATATCTTTATTTTATTATGAAATTTATATTAATGACATATTTATCTATTTTTACACTACTAATTTAAATATTTAATATTTTAAAAATTAAAAATTAAATTTATAATATATTAATTGTTTTATTTTTTTTAATCTTTATAAATAATTTTTTTATAAAAACCATAGAAGAAAGTATTAAATTTGTAGTTTTATATCATTTTGTTAATTTTGTAAAAGTAGATATTTGTTTGTAAAGTATCTTATTCTTAGTTATTAATTTTTTTTATGGGCGCGCTTCATATATATATATATATATATATATATATATATATATATTAAATAGGATTGCAACGAAAATGTTTAAAAAAATCCAACATAATGAGAAAATTCCATCTCTTACCATGTGTATGTATGGATGAGAGTTTTAAGAAAATATTTATTTATGAAAAAATTAAAATACTTTCAATTAATATATTTTATTTGGTTTAAAATATCTAAAATTATAAAAATTTAGATAAAAATTATATGTATTCAAAATATGAAAATTTATAATTCTACCTAAACAGATGAAAATTTTAAAATTCTCTTCTCATGAATTCAACAACCTTCTTGTGCTTTTTTATACAAATATAAAAATATTTTTAAAAATAAATTAAATTTTAAATTTTAAACTTCAATATATCATATAATAAAAATTGTAAATTATTATTTTAATGATTTTTAAAATTTTTCATTTAAAAAATTTATTACTTTCATATTAATATAATATAATATTTATTATTAATAATAAATATATAATAATATTTATTGTACGGCTTGCACAGGCACAACAGAGCAAGCCAACACGTATATAAAAAATTTATTTATTTTTATTTAATAATTAAAATAATTTATAAAAATAAAATTATGAAATATTATAATACCTAAAATTTAAATTATTCTATCAAAATAAAAAATTGTTTTAACCAAATAAAATATTTAAAACTAAAAAATTAATAAAAATAATTTAAATTTTATACATTTTAAATTTTTAAAAATAATTATATCTCTCATCCAAAGCCTATCACATGGTTTGATGAACAGAGCCCGCGCTAACCCACGACATAAACCGAATCTAAGACCATTTCTCTTTCTAAAAGAAATTTCTTATGTAGAAGAGTTGGTTATATAGAATAATAATTATTTAGATAAATAATTTAAAAGGATAAATTATTTAAATATTTTATTTTATTTTATTTTAAGTTACTTGAAATATATTACAGTTGTTCTATTGAAGATGGTGTAAATAACTGGCATAAGATAAGAAAATATAACACAAGAAAGTTGAGAATTTAGATTCCAATTTACAAAAAAAATCTAGTCAGAATTGCAATCAATGTTGATTTTTATGAATAAAATTCTGTATTTGCCAGCTTCTAAATAAAATTTAGTTTGTGTTGAAATTATCGTTATATAATCATTAATCAGCTAAACATGAAGAAAGATCTTAGGGTTAGTAGTATATGTGCTAATTTTCAAGCTATGTACATCTGGTTTCCTTATCTGAAGTGATTAATATAAGAGCTAATTTTGTTACATCCTTTGCTTTCTTTTTTTGTTGATCTGTTTTCTTCTTTCAATTTCTAGCATAAACTGGTTGGTCTTGTCATATCAAATTACTCTGAAAAGTATGTTATGCAAATGAAACCAAGCTTTATATGAAAAAGACAGCTTTATTAAGATTTGAAGCATTCCTTTGATACAGATCACAAAAGTGTTACCCATTGTTAGCTTAAACAACCATTTCTTTGATACAGATCACTATGGTCTTATTATATGGATAACCATCTTATGACAAAAAAAAGGGTACACAGCTACCTCACAGGTAATCCTTTTCTTTGCAGCATTGAATTGCATCATCAAGCATTTCCTCAAGTCCATACTTGAACACAAATCCTGCATCTATGAGCTTCTTTGATGATAAATCTGATAGCTTTGTACCTTCAATTTGCTTCAAAGAGCTACAACAAGAAATAATCAAGTATTTGTTGCAGTGACATATAACAAAATAAAACCCAAAACCCTAAACCCTAAACCCTAAACCCTCAATAATGCCAAGTGTGTTACATAAAGTATAATAAAAACTCACTCTACAATTAGTGGTTGAAATTCAGGGTATTTGGCAGAAAAAAGTTCAGATATCCTTCCAAAAGTTACCAAACAATGTGAACAACAATATCTCCCTTTTGGATTAGAATGTTCCAGCAGAAATATATGAGCTCTAGCCACGTCATCCACATGCACCATAGGTATCTGAAGCACCAAACCAAATGGACATTTTCCTGCATAAGTTTCCTTTTATTTAGAATCTTAAGCACAAACATTAAGCCAAAATGGAGAAGTCAGCATTAGTATATGAACTAAAGCTAGCAAAAAAAATGTTACACATTTTGTTACAGAATGGTATAAACCAGGAGAAGCAACTTGTGTTACATACCAAATATGAAATTCAATGTAGCACCAACTGAGCTAGGAAGCTTTGGACAAATGAAGGGTCCAAAAACTAAAGCTGGAATTAGTGTCACAACATCCAATCCATTTTGTTCACCAAATTCAAGTACTGCCTTTTCTGTCAATGTCTTTGAAATTGCATAAGACCAACCAAATGGCTTAGAAACTCTAAGATAATTTACATCACTCCAAGAGTTTTCATCCAATATCACTTCCTCTTCTTTGCCATTATATGTCACAGCAGAGGCACTAGAGGTATAAACAACTCTCTTCACAGTCTTAGAATTAAGGCATGCTTTCAAAATGCCTAATGCACCATCAATGGACCTTTTGGTCAACACCTCTTCAGGTTCCCCTAATTCAAAGTCAACTGGGGTAGCAACATGGAAAACTCCAATGCACCCTTCAATAGCTCCATTGAAACTTTCTGAATTGCTGAGATCTGCATTGAAAACTTGTAGCCTTTGGGATGCTCCATCTATGTTATAAAGAAAACTAGGATCTTCTTCATATTCTATTTTTTCAAAAAAGAATTACATTAAAAAAAATTGTCACTAACTTTATTTAAATTAAAAATATTTGAAAATAATTGTGTAAAATTTTATAAGTTAGAGAAACCAAAATTAGGTATAGAAGTGGATTACTCAGGGATATAAATTAAAGTGACTTGTGCTTTTTTAAATAAGGCAAACACATTAAGTTATTTCAAAATACATACAATTAAATATTTCATTAATAATAATATTAATTAAAATACAAATCAATGCTAAAATAGAATGGAAACAATGATAATGTTAAAAATAATAAAGAAAGAGATGAGTTGATTGTGTTAATTGTTGAAGTACCTGGATGGGATCTAACAGTGGTGTTAACAGAGTAACCATTTAGAAGGAGGGTTTCGATGATGGATGAAGCAATGAAACCAGCACCTCCTGTAACACACACTCTTCCTTTACTTCCTTCCATTTTCTCACTCTTACTTTCTTCATCACTTTACTCAACTTATATATAAGTGTTTTAAAAGCAATTCTTTTGGATGTTATAAAATTCCAACCGGTGATTAACTCCATCAAATTAAGGATCATTAGTTTAATAAATTATTGGTTCAACTAGTTAAACTGCTTATATAGAATAAATAAAAAATTAAATATTTATATTTATATTTATAATATTTATTATTTATTATTTAAAATTATTATACAAGAACTAAATAATGTAATCAATGTTATAATTTTTATTATATTTCTTCTTTTAATATTTTTTTTTCGAAAATATACATGAATTAATCGTTAAGAGTGAAATCAAAAAGTTGAATTACTTGTTGTTATTATAAATAATAATCAAGATAAAATAAAAACTAATTACAGAACATCAAATAAAAATATATAAGCGTAAAAATTAAATTTAATATTTTTAAAATTAATTAATTTAATAAAAAATATAAAAACATCTTCTTACCAAAAAACTAGAGGTGTCAAATTGGTCCATGAAAAAACATATCTATTATTATCTGTTATATATTTGTACTTTCTAAATAAATTAATTAAAAAATAAATACAAAAATTAAAAATTGATACATTATTAATTAAATTAAAAATATTTAATAAAATTATTAATTAAATTAATTGATAAATATAAAATAAAAAACTGATATACTTAAGTAATAGATTAAAATTTAATAAATATGATATATTTAATTTTATATATATATATATATATATATATATATTAAAATTTAATTAAATTATTTTTAAAATAAAAATATTTATTTAAATTTTCATATAAAAAAATTTAAATACTAATTTTAAAAAATAAATATTTTATAATTTTAGTTTTTATTAAATTTTTTAATAATTTATTTAATAAATTAAATAAGTAAATTATTAAAATAAATAATATATATTAAATAATAATTTAAAATATAATATTTATTAATAATAAAAAATAAAAGCATTAAATATTTTAATATTATTATAAAAAATCACAAGATATTAAACTAATAAAAATAAATAGATGAATAAATGATAAGATTATAAAATATGTTAAAAATAAAAATGGAAAAAAATTAATTTAATAATTGAAAAATGTAAAAATTACTTAAAATTTTTTACTATTTAAAAATATTCATAGTTAATAAAATAAATTATTTTATCAAAAGGAATTAAAATATATAAACAAACATTTTTGTTAATAATTTTAAATTTTAGCTAATTGAAATGATTTATTAAATATACTCAAAATTAAAAAATTATTTTGATACTTATACTTTTTTCTAATTTAATCTTTACTAAATTTTTTATAATTTCAATTTCTTATTTTTTTAAAGTTACATATTTTAGTTCTTAACTCCTTATTATAAATAGAGTTTTCTGTTAACGAAATAACTAAGATAAATGTTTTTATTCCTAAAAATATATGCTGTTTTGTTTTTGACCCCTACCTAACGCTTTAGGATTTTCAAATCTTATCTTCTTCGTCATCTTCCCTTCCGTCCACTACCCCTCTCACCCTTCCCCAACATTTCTTGATTTCATGTGGGTTGCAGATATGCATCCATGGGTAGTGCAGAGCTTGTAGCCAAATAGTTTACGTGACAACTAGGAATATGGATGGTGACATGGCAAAAGTGAGGTTTTATGCATTATTATTATTATTATTATTATTATTATTATTATTATTATTATTATTATTATTATTATTAATTAATTAATTAATTAATTAATAATTCATTTGATTTTAATTTATAAATAAATATTAATCAATTTTAATATATATAAATATATACTTTATATAAATTATTATATTAATTATTTAATTATATATACGTGTCAATATAATAAATATTGTATAAGTAAACTATCATTTTAATGTCTAATTTTATTTATAAATTTTATATTATTTTTTGAGTTATTTAAATTAAGTTATTAGTTTTTTTTTAATATACATCTTTAAATTAATTTTTAATTTTATTTTTTATTAAATGTGCTTATATGTTATGTTAAATGCTATAATAAACTTTTAGTTGAATCTAAATTTCATCATATTATCCAAATGTCATATTATTTAATTTATATAATTTTGTGACATATTTAAAATGTTACATATTAATCTTTTACTTATCAATTTTACTGTTTTCTATTTTTCTCTACATACGATTTATCTTTTTTGTAATTATGAATTGTTGGTTCTTAATTTATTGATTACCTTAAACTTATTTTAAGAAATTCCATTATAGAACAACTTTGACAACAAGTTACACAAGTCAAAACTCTAGGTTGTCTATCACTTGCATTCTTAAATCTTTGCATGTTTTCAGAGTGGATATTAAGCTATTTTGTAAATTTTACTTATTTAAATTCACGATTTTAAAAAATTTCACTACCCAAGTCTTTGAAGAAATAAGTTTCCAAGAGAGTCAACTTAATTTCCTTACCTAACCATGTACAATTCCACAAATTAATTTGCAAATTTGACAACCATGCAATCAATCTATAGAAAACAGATGTTAGGTTCTTTCATGATAGTTTTGATTGATTTATTTTGTCTCATAACTTTAGTCTAGAGCTTTAGCAGAAAATTCCATGTTGCGTTTTGTTTTACATTTTCTTAACAATGCTATTGTTTTAGAAATTAGAGGAAAATAATAGATGATATTTTTTAGACTTGTTCACTCACCCAAATTTGCAATTTTGCACGAGCTTGAATGGTTCTACTTGAATCCATTTCATTTTATGAATGAACAGACTTGATTTAGAGATCTGGTAAAGGGATTCTTGATAAAATCTCTTTTCTCAAGTCAACGATGACAATGACATTAGATACCATAATTAAATTTAAACTGGTGGCCAAAATGATAGCATTTAGCGTCCAGGTGGAGGTATTATCACTAGCGAAAAATGAACCTTTTACATCGGTTGTTATAGACTTTTTACATCGGTTATAAAACTGATGTAAAAAGTATATTTTTTTACATCGGTTGTGGGCAGAATCAATGTAGAAAGTAGGACTTTTTACAATGGTTCTTCCTCACAACCACTGTAGAAAATCACTTTTTAAGTCAGTTCTTTACACAACCGATATAGAAAATGAATTTTTACATCGGTTAGATGGTCTTAACCGATGTAGAAAGTCCAGTTTTTTTTTAATATTCATTTTTTTTAATCATACTACCATATTATTTATTCAAAATACTTGCATATACAAATAGGATGACCAGACAAACAATACAGAAATCACAAAATCTATATATTTAAACTAAATACATTATTATTTATTATCAAATCTTAATTTACAAATGAATTAACTTAAGATTACATCAAATGTGTTGTAATTTTAAAAGTTTTAAAATAAGGATTTAAGAAGAAATAGTTAACCACTGAATAAAAAATTTTAGTCCAAAACTGTCCAACTTGGACAATTCAAGATTGAATATAATGAATGGTTTATTTATTCAGTAATATACTCATTGTATTAAACCTTGAACGGGAAACTAAGGGTATGATTATATTTGAACTCAAGAAAAGAAACCAACTTAACTTAGAAAGATCAACATGCAATTTAGGCATATAATTATGGTAATTATCATTTTAGTAATCAACATTAAGTCGTGATCAACTGCAAGTAACTTATCTCATATCTATTATGACCTTTATAAACTTAGTTGTGGATTCTTTATGAATTAAAAATATTCCCTTAACAATTTATCTACAGAGGTTGAACTTAGGTCATATTCTTAAGTCATTAAGATTGTTCAATGTTTCAAAACTAGGTTCATGCATTCAATTATTACCTATATTTAAAACGAAATCAATATTATAACATACATATCACCTAACAAAACAAAGGTGCAGATGCTTTTTTGTTCAAGCTAACATAAGCAAACTCTCATATATGCAATGACAAAGTAAAGGTGTAGAGAAAATACCTCACAGTCAGCACAATAATGGTAGAGCGGTGTCCGAACGGAGGCACAGCGGTAGCCAAATAAAAAGTTTGCAAATTATAAAATACAACAAAAAATGAATGTAAATTTCAACTATAATAACAGAAAGAGATGGATAAATAACAACAAAGACGATGGAAGTTGTTCATACCTTAGGGTGCGTGACGACGACTTCGAGCGAAGGCAATGGTCACAACGACAACGACGACCACGAATGTAATGATGAAGTGAAACAATGAACAACAGCGACGACGGCAATGACTAAGACGTAAACGAAAATAGATAGAACAAATCGAGACGAGAAACTGGGGATTTAGAGAATGAGGTTGAAGACGACCAGGATTGAAAAAAAAGAAAAAGGGGAAGACATTCTACATCGGTTGTTTCTCAGAACCAATATAGAATCTTTGTCATTTTATTTACAAAAATGTCATCGTCAACTTTTTACATTAGTTCCCTAAGGGTTTGTTTCACCCTCTGTTACCTCAAAAATTAAGGGTTTGTTCCACCCTCTGTCTCCATACTAGCAACTAAGTTATCTTCCACCTACCATCACAAATACAACGTTTACAAAGGATTGTATCCATTTCACCTATTACAAAGATGTTTCATCCATCACAGAATATTCTTCCACGACTTTTGAACTATTGAGACTGGAAGCTTGCACCTCCCATCCATTGTGGTAACTTTACTTTTTGCTCTACAATTATTCCTTCGATTTGAACTGTAGGGTTACAGAGGAGTATTTTTGTCATATGAATATTTGAATTTTTTTATGTTGCATAATAGGTTGTTCATGTAATTAGTGTATCTAATTGCAGAAAAATACATTAATTAGGGGTTAGGGAAATACTTTGTAACTTAGCCATTTGTTTTTGGGATATAGTGAGTGTAGAATTGGGATTCATTGTTGGCCTTAATGCTGTTATTGGTCCCCTTATGTTTTGGAAGCGAAGAAGACAATGGTTCTAAAAACATGTGAACTTTATTTTGTGTCATATCTTCTCCCAACTGAATCTTGAATATGAAAGATGTGGAGAACATAGCTATGAAGTGCTAAGGTGGAGGTATTAGTCATCAAGGAGTAGAAAAATTTTCTAATAGCAAATCAGCCATATAAAGATACAGACAAAAATGCTAATAGGGAATAAGCCAGCAAAAATATAGGATGGCTTTCAAAGTAAGCTAGAAAGTGAAAAAGAATGTTATATGCCACCTTATTTTCATTCGTAAGTTTACTTACAAAATATTTTAAATTATATTTATAATTTTTTCTAATTGTTATTCAAATTTTTCAGGATTCATGGGCAATTAATAATTATTTGTTCCAAACAGAATAATATTATCTTTCTATGCTCTGCTGGGAACAAACCAAAAAAAGAAATAAAAGATATAAATAATTTGTAAGATTTTTTTTTATCATTTTAAGTATTTATATTCATTATCTTTATTCTTATATAATAATCATTCTTTAACCTGGTTCCTTTTTTTCAAAGAGCAACATATGTTTGTTTAAAAGGTAAACATTCTGTAAGTAGAAAAAAGTTTACATAGATATTTTCACATGTAAGTACTTTAATATTAAAAATTATTTATTTATTTGTTTATTTTATTATATTATTCATTAACTATAATTGTTTTTTGTATTATTTTGTTGTGTCAAAAACAAATTGAAAGCAGTGTGTGGATATTATGTCATAAGACATATGTTTAATATTGTTTTGGCATCCATTACTGATTTATGGGGTAAGGTCAAGTTTCAAAAAAAATTATTTTAATTATTTCACCTTTCACATGATAATTTTTTGATTTTATTATAACATTTGCATAGATTCAAAATCCACATCCTTTTCATGAAGAGAAAACCAATGATGTGAGAAAACGTTGGGCAAAATATTTGTTGGAAGTAGTCAACTTGTAATTTGCTACTATTAAATGTAAATTTAAACTATTTCTAATATCACTTTCATAGATGATATATTTGTAGTATATAATGTTGGTTGATGATTGCTTCTTTGAATAATTGTTTGTGGATGTTGAATTTGTTTTGGAAGCGCGGTGGGATTTATGATGTCTATTTTTCGATCTTTTGGGATGCACGAAAAATAGTTTTGAAATTTTAAAAAAATTAATTTCTACGTCATTTGTTACCATAATCGCAGTAAAAAGTGACATATTTTATATCAATCCTTACCTTAACCGATGTAGAAAATGTTATTTTCTACAACGATTGCACTTAGAACCGATATCGAAAATAATTTTTTACAACAGTTAGTTTTAGAATTGATCTAAAAGGTTAATTTTTTACGACATTTGTTTAACCGATATAAAAAATAATTACTTTTTATACCAATTATATCTATAATATCATAAAAATTAATATAAAAAGTTTAAAACAATGTAAAAAATATTTTTTTACTAATGTTATAATGATTATACGTTAAATATTATTTTACATTATACTTTATCATTAAATTAAAATAAATTTTGGATCTTAATATACAATAAAATATTATTTATTAAAATGATATAAATAATGAATTGTACATTTTTTAGTATTGTAATATTTGGAATCATAATCTCATATTAAAAAATTATCTTATTTCATTCTAAATTTTTTTAATGCTCATTCATCTGAATATTGTTCAAATAGTTTATTGAAAAATCATGAAAATAATTAAAAATTATATCATCATTATATATATAATATATATTATAATATATTTAAAAAATTAGAGTTTATTTGATATATAAATTTTTATTATAATTTATTTTTTTATAAAAAATTTAATAATATATAATATATAATATATATTACTACATTCATCGATGATGATTATAAATCATCTTATAGGAATGAATTGTAAAAATGCAATTAATATATTTTTTGATTATATTTTTTTTATTTTTAAGTTTTATTTTAGGATAATTTATTTTAATTAATCAAATAATAAATAATCTTATTACTATAACATAAAGCTTTAAGCTTTAGGAATTAAAATTTTGGAAAAGTTTCGTTATCACTTACACCTACAAATATATTATATTTGATGACATAATTCTATGTAATTAAATACGGGATCCTTATAAAAATAAAATCTATAATTTTTGGTTAAATTTTTATATTTTATGATACATCTAAAATTTTATTATATTATATTTAACATTATATTTTTATTTTATATAAATATGATCTTATAGTAAATATAACCATGTAAAATTTTATAAAAAATAAATGATTTAAAATTTATATAAATTATATATATAATTTACATTAATAATGATTATATCCTATTGATATATTGTTATTAATGTAATTTTTTATTAATACAATGTACTATTATGTCATTTATAATTTAAAGTATCTTACCTCTATTAATAATTTTTTTAATATAAAATATTATATATTTTATTTACATATTTTTATAAAATTTAAAAAATTAATTGGATGTAACCTTTTTTAATCTAATATTTTTTATATTAATTATAATTTTTTATTTTATATAGATTATAATTAATATTAAATTATATAGATAATAGACATATCTTATTGTTAATATTATTTGATATAATTTTTTATTTAATTAGGAAAATGATATACATATTTTATTAATATGACATTGATTAATATTATTTGATAGATAAAATAATTTAAATTTTAAATAGATAGATTATTTTAATTATTTTTTATTAAGTGGAAGAAAATTGTATTTTCAAAGATCTATATACAAAACTTTTTAAGAAAGAGATATAATAAAAGTAAAATGATATTTTATAATTAAAATTAAAAACAAAAAAGTTTCACAAAATTGAACATCACATTGGGGAGATATGTGAAGTAAATTTGCTTTCTTCCGTAACCAATGATGAGTTTAGCTTCATCAGTATTCAAATTTCCTTTTGATTTCAATTTTGTTCCTTTTTCCTCACACAACTATTTTCATTCTTACAATGATTTCAAGGCATAAACTAGTTGATCCTGTCCTGTCATGCCCAAGTATTATTAAAATTTCAAGCCAATAAAAAAATTCAAAGCTTAATTAAGGTTTCTCCAAAAGACTATGAAAATTAATAATAATAATAATAATAATAATAATATATAATAATAAAAAGAAGGCCTTTCAAAACTCCCACAGCTCAATTACTATCATAAAATGAACGTAAATTTGCTATACAACCAATACAGAAACCATATTTGAATTGCAATAGCCAGTTTCTAATACCATAGCAGTCCAATTCCTAAAGCATTCAAGTCCCAATTTCTAGCTTGATCAAACAATTTTTAGCACAGATGCCTATTAATGTCTCATTGTATGGATTATCATCCTCACCCCTGAAAAAATATTACACAGCTACCTCATAGGTATAACCCTTTTTCTTTGCAGCATTGAATTGCATCATCAAGCATTTCCTCAAGTCCATACTTGAACACAAATCCTGCATCTATGAGCTTCTTTGATGATAAATCTGATAGCTTTATACCTTCAATTTGCTTCACAGAGCTAAAAAAAGAAATAATCAATTATTTGTTAAGTGAGATGAAAAAAAAAATTGTTCAAATCAACAACGCCAAGTGAGTAATATAAAATAGACTAAAATCTCACTTTACAATTAGTGGTTGCAATTCTGGGTATTTGGCAGAAAGAAGTTCAGAGATCCTTTCAAAAGTTACCAAACATTGTGAACAACAATATCTCCCTTTTGGACTAGAATGTTCTAGGAGAAATATATGAGCTCTAGCCACGTCCTCCACATGCACCATAGGTGTCTGAAGCATCATACCAAATGGACCTTTCTTGCCTGCATAGTTTTCCTTTTATTTAGAACCTTAAGTTATTAATGAGTGTGAATGTGATTTGTGTTACATACCTAATGCGAAATTCAATGTAGCATTAACTGAGCTAGGAAGTTTTGGACAAATGAAGGGTCCAAAAGCAAAAGATGGAATAATTGTCACTACATCCAATCCATTTTGTTCTCCAAATTCATGCACTGCCTTTTCTGTCAATGTCTTTGAAACTCCATAATAGTTCTTTGAAGATCTAAGATAATCAACATCACTCCAAAAGCTTTCATCCTTCACTTGTTCTTCTTTGCCATTCAAAGTCACAGCTGAGGCACTAGAGGTGTAAACAACTCTTTTCACAGTCTTGGAATTAAGGCATGCCTTCAAAATGCCTAGTGCACCATCAATGGATCTTTTGGTCACTACTTCTTCTGGTTCCCTTAATTCAAAGTTAACAGGGGCAGCCACATGGAAAACTCCAATGCACCCTTCAATTGCAGCATTGAAACTTTCTGGATTGCTCAGATCTGCATTGAAAACTTGTAGCCTTTGGGATGCTCCAGCTATGTTATAAAGAAAACTAGGATCTTCTTCATACTCTATTTTATTAAAAAAAAAATTATATTAAGAGAACATGAATAAATTTTACAAGTTAGACCAACCAAAATTAGGTATAGAAGTGGATTACTCAGGGATAAAAATTAAAGTGACTTGTGCTTTTAAATAATGCAAACACATTAAATTATTTCATAATATAAACAATTAAATATTTCATTAATAATAATATTAATTAAAATACAAACCAATGCTAAAATAGAATGGAAACAATGATAATGTTAAAAATAATAAAGAAAGAGATGAGTTGATTGTGTTAATTGTTGAAGTACCTGGATGGGATCTAACAGTGGTGTTAACAGAGTAACCATTTAGAAGGAGGGTTTCGATGATGGATGAAGCAATGAAACCAGCACCTCCTGTAACACACACTCTTCCTTTACTTCCTTCCATTTTCTCACTCTTACTTTCCCTGATCACTGATCTTTGCTTTCTACTGTGAATGATGAACAGGAAAGAAAACTGTACCAGTGCATCACTTTCTCTTAACACTAATCATTCACTAATCTACATATTTTACTTTTTATTCAGTTGTGGATAAAATTTTAAAAAATAAAATAAAACAGATCTAATAATCTACATATACATATATATGAATATTATTATTTTTTCTAAAATAAAAACTTGTACCATACTATTTAAAACTAAACATAAATATTAAATAAAATTAATTATGATAATATAATAAGTAATTTAACATCTTGAAATTTGAAAATTAAATTATAAATATGCCATAAAAATTAATTTAATAAAAAATTACAGTAAATTAGATAAATTATTTTTATTAATTTAAAAAATTTTAATATTTGTTTTGTGTGCCATTAAACGTTGAGCTAGCCCTAAAATTATTCGTTGGCAGTTGGATTACATTTCAACTATCAATTCTTTTCAATGTTATAAAATTCGAACGGGTGATTAACTCTATCAAAGAACGGATCATTAGTTTAATAAATTATTGGTTGAAATAGTTAAATTATTATATAAATAAATATTCACATTTAAAATATTTTTTGTTTTTATTTATTATTTAAGATTATGATACAAGAATTAAATAATATTAATATTATAAATTTTTTTAAAAATTAATTAATTTTTATTATATTTTTTCATGTTAATAATTTTTTCAAACATATGCATTAATTAAAACTTGAAAAACTAATTAAAAACATCAAATAAAAATGTAGAGTATAAATTAAAAATTTAAACTTTTAAAATTAATTAACTTTATAAAAAATATAAAAGCACGCTGTCAAACATTGGATCCTATCCAAGAAACATATCTACGGCTCTCTGTCATATTATATTTTCACTTTCCAACATGTCATCATTGCATTTGCAAAAAAAAACACTTTGGTATTCCTATTTTTTTATTTCAATCATTAACTTTTTATATAAATTTAGTTTCTTATTTTTTTTAAAGTGACATATTTTAGTTGTTATATAAACAGAATTCTGTTAAGAAAGTAATTAAGATGAGTAATTTTTATTTCTAAAAATAAATATAATTAAATATATATATATTTTTTTATTTTTATTATCAAAATTTTTATTTAAATAAAAGAGAATGTAATTTCGAATAAGATGCAAATAAACAAGGTTATTATAGGAGGTAATGTTTTGCTCATTTAAAATTTAATTTGATTCAACTTATTTAATAAATAGATAGGCTCTGGTTTATTAAAAAAAAATTTAGATAAATAAGTGAGATCTAAACTTATAAAAAAACTTATTTAATCTATTTATAAATTTATTTATATTTATATATTATATACTTATATTTATTTTAATATATTATATTTGTATAATATTTATTTTATATTTTATTTACATAATATTAATATATATATATATATTAGATCTATTTAATGTCCTTTTTATTTTGTAAACTTTAAGTTTGCTAACTTTTTTAATCAATTATTTATATAGATTTTAAATTTATTTATTAATTTTTTATGTAATATAAATTTTTAAACAGACTTATAAATCTTATAGACTTTAAATAAAGATAAATCTTAAAAAAAAAATTAAAACAAAAAAAAAATTTAACAGATCCTAAATCCTAAACAGATTAAAACCTAACTCACTTACTTTCATTCATATTATGTTGAGTTTGTGTTTGTTTGGATTTTATATATTTTTTAACATATTTAGTTTCTAACAATTAATAAAATATATCCTTCACATGAAAAAAATTTAATTAGAATGAACTTATAATATAAATATTTTTGTACATTATCATTTAATTAAAGATTAATATATTATTAAATTATTAAATTTTATAATAATTAATTTTTAAAAATTATATCTATTATAATTTTTAATAAATTTATTAATATAAAAATTTTACATTAATAATATATTAAAGTTAAAATTTATCAAAAATATATAATTATATATGTTGAAGTACAAATTTTGTTGGTCCCTCATCTGATTCTTAGATCCGACCCGTCAATGATTATAAGTTTTTTAAAGCAAAAATAAAAAAATCTTGTGCACTTTACTCAACTTAATTGACATTTGCTAGTTGGCAAAGTTATGATTATTTATTTATGGTGCATGAGGAATATTCTTGTCTACTGCTGCCGAATATACAATCAGTCATTAATATATTAATAAAGAATTTGTTATATTCTTTTGCAATTTTGAGATATTTTTTTATTTTATAAAATAAATATTAAATAAAAAATTAATATGTATATTACTTTAAAATAATAAATATTATTTAACATTTTGTTTAATAATTAAAAGTGATAAAATTTCAAAATAGAAATATCTAAAATTGTTCACTATTAAATAAAATCAAGGCTTTAGATTAAATGACTGGTGGATGTTTATAAAAATATACAATCAGTTATCGATATTATTTATTTTAAAAGATAAAATATAAAATTAGTAACTGAAAAAATTGTTAAAAAATTTAAATTTTATTTGATAAAATATTTTTTAGTAGTTATTAACATTTGTGAGATAGTTACTTGTGTTTATTGAAATATTAACTATCAAATTTTTAATGACAAAAAATAATTATCAATTATTTAATCTTACCATATGTGGTTTTGACATCAAAGTTCAAAGGGATCCATGTTGAGATTTAACTCAAATTAAAGGAAAATAAAATTTGAAGTGAAGCTTTATTAATAGAATAATATATATTTAAAAGTAAATTCTCAAAATGCGATTGTTTTAAAGATATGTCAGGCAAAGCATGTTGAACACTTTCAAAATCCGCAGCACTACTGAAAAAATATTCCTTTATCTTCAAAAATTATACAGAGAAAAATTATCACTAACTTTATTTAACTTAGAAAGGTTAATAAAGAGTTGTTTAAAATTTTAAAAGCTAGTGAGTGAAAACAAAATCAAAAATAAAAGTGAATTAACCATGGAAATGATTGAAGATTTAGGTGACCGTGCTTTTAAAATAATACAAACATGTTAATTTATTTCATAAAATAAACAATAACAACATAAGTTTCAATATTTAATTAATAATATTAATTAAAATACAAATTAATGCTAAAATATAAATTGAACATGTACAAGTTTATAAAAACATCAATTAAATTCTAACAACTTTCTAAAATAATAACTTAAGTTTTTAAAATTTATAGGTTTGATGTAAAATAAATATTTATAAAAGATATATAAATAACATGAAAATGAATAAATTTTTTCAAAAAACTTATGAATACTAACCCGAAAAATTAAACCCATTATCTATCTTAGTTTATATTTTATTTCTTTGTATAGTGTTCTTAATTATAAAAAAGTTTATACATAATATAAATAATAATTTTTAAAAAAATTGAAAATTAACTCAAATTATCAAATCTTATTACTTTTATTATTCTTTATCATATTATCTATCTTATTGTATATCTTTTTTTTTATCGTTTTCTTAATTATGAAAAGTTTATAAATAAATGAATAAGAACAGAATTTTTCAAAAAACTATGCATACTAACCCGAAAAATCATGCCCTCTTAATTACGTACTCTCTTAAAATCAGGTAAAATTTAAATTAACAGCATTTTAATTGTTTTTAACTCATACTTTAGATCTCAAATTAAACTATGAAAGCAACTAAAAACGATTCACACCCTGTAGAATGCATCGTTAGATCTCAAATCCTATCTACCCAACATCTCGAATCCTGTAGTACACACTATTCCTTTATTTACATTCATTTTCTTTGATCACTGCTATGCACCTAGCTTGCTCCATGAACTGGAAAGCAGAAGTGTACGAGTAAACTGATCGAAATTAATTTAATTGTGAAATGTGATGAGATCCCAAGAAGGACAAGAAAACTTGAGATGGAAGGAAGAAGTTGGAAGAAGATTTTGTTTTGGAGCTTTTAATTATGTGTTTTGATATTTTGTAATAATTTTGCTTGAGATGTAATAAAGACTTTAATCCTAATTAGTTTATTATTAATTAGTGTACTAATGGTTGATTTGGGCCATGCTTTGGGTCACTTTGCTAAGCCCATTGGCTTCTTTAACATTTGACTTGGTTTGCTTAGGAAGCTTTTTCCTTTAGATTTGTTTAGTAAGCTTCCTTACTTGTACTATAAGTACTTTTAATTAGTTTTGAAAATAGAATTTGAGATTGAATCTCTTTTGGGAGGAAGTTTCTCTTTGGTTCTTGGTTAGAACCCTTACTTGAACTTATTAAGAGTGTCATAATTCATCATCTAGGTTTATCATTTTCTATCTTAATGGATGAAGTTATGATGTTAAATCTCATTATTTTTTACCTCCTCCTTTTTCTATATTGATTAATATTTTTAAAATTAAATTAATTTAAAATTTATTGATCTAATCATAATTAAATTGTGATCAAATAATATTAATTAAATATTATTTTTAAATAGTTATAATATATTCAAAAATATATTATAAGATCATAATTTTATATAATTAAAAATTTTAAATTTTATTCCATTTCAAAGTGTTAAATTCAAGTTACTGTGCAAAATTAAGTAAAATATAATATAATTTAGTTTTTAAAAAATAATAATAAACATAACCTCATTTTATACAGGAAAGTTTTTTTTATCAATTTTTCTTCAGTTATACGGATTCATTATTAATTTTTTCTTTGACCAATTTTATAGTTTAAATGATTTGAAAAATAATCAATTGATTTGTTTTTTTCGATACAATAGATCAATTTGACCGATTAAATCCAATTTTAAACACTAATATCTAAAAATTAAAATTCAACTACTTTAAATTATGTTGGAATGATTTTTAGTATATAATTTTAAAAATTAAAATTAATTTTTATTTTTAATTTTTAATTTTAATTGTTAATTTTAAAAATTATTAAAAAATAAATTAAATTATTTTATTATATCATTTTTTTAAATTTATTACAAATATATAAATAAAAATATTAATTTAAAAAATTAAAAAATATTAAAATAATAAAATTAAATATTATTATTATAATAATAATAGTTATAATAGTAACGATAATAATAATAGCAATAAGAATAAAATTAATATTTATAAGATAATGGTACGATAATTATAATATAAAGAATATTATATAATTATATAAATTTATATTTTATATATTATTTGATTATTAGTATTTTAAGATAAATAATTTTATGTATATTATTTTATATTTACTTTATATATGAATAATATATTTTTTAAAATTTTAAATTAAATATAATTTATATATTAAATAATATTATTTATTTTTAATATATAAAAATTATATATATAAAAAAATTAATTTAAAATAATAAAAAATAAAATATTATTATTATTATTATAATATTAAATATGTTAATAGTATTAATTATGGTAGTATCGGTAAATATAATATAAAAAATATTATATAATTTTACAGTTTTATATTTTATATGTTATTTTATAATTAATATATAAGATAAATAATTTTATATATTATTATTATTATTATATTTTTTAAATTATTAAATATTTATTTTATATAAAATAATATATTTTATATCATAATATTTATATAACATAAATTATATTATAATATTATAAATTAAATATAATTTTATAAACAGTATCAATTATTTATAAATTTATAAATTATAAATAAATAATTAAAATAAAAAAGTAAAAAAAATTATTATTATTATAATGATTATAATAATAACAAAAATAAAAAATATTATTAAAATAATAATAATATAATAATTATAATATAAAAATATTATATAATTATATAAATTTTTTTATATATTATTTTAATTATCATTATTTAAGATAAATTATTTTATATATTATTATAATAATTATATTTTATTCAATATTTATTTTTAAAAAATATATTACATATTATAATATTATATTATAAATAATTATATAATATAAAATTATATTGTAATGTAATAAATTTAATATAATTTATATATAAAAAATTATTTATTTTATTTTATATAAAAATTAAATTCTTTAAAATAATAAAAATAAATTATTATTATTATTATAATTATAATAATAAAGATAATAATAATGATTTTTATGATAATTATAAAATATATCTTTTATATTTTATAAACTAATTTATAAAATATATAAAAATAAATAAAATAAAAACAATAAAAACTTAAAAGAAATGTAAAAAAAATGGAAATGCAATGATATCATGGTTGTTGGATTTATAATAATTCTTTTATTTCACCTTTTTGCTACTACACATATCTGTCTCTGAATAATGATACATCTTTTTAATTTGATTTTTTTAAAAATTATTTATTTATATTTTAAATTTTTGTCTTAGTAAACAGTTATTAAAAAAATATATGGTTAATAATATAAAAATTATAATTAATTTAATTATCTATATAATATTAATCGATTATATTTTACACATAATTGATTAGTTTAATTTAATAATTAATTATCATAAATTGGTAATCGATTATTAAATTAATTTTTAAGTATGTAACTCAATTAGCTATGTATTTTTCTTCTAATTTCTGTCGTTACTTTTATCTATGTTTTGCTTAGAGATACGGGGAATAATTAGACGTTCACGTGAAGATGCAAACTTGTGAAATTGATTTCTTCCGTAACCAATGATGGATTTGGCTTCATTAGCTATGTAAATTCCTTTGAATACATTTTTGTTCTGTTTTGGTCTCACAATCAATGAATTTGAAATATCACAATAATTTTAAGCATAAACTGGTCAACCTTATCATGCCCAGTTATTAGGAAAATGATGTATACCAAGCTTCGTCTAAAAAAAATACATAGCCTACCAAATAATTCACAATATAGATCATTATTGTGTACAAATAAAGAAACTAAAAGTTGAGTCTCATACAACTCTGTTACTTTTTAGAATTGCAATAGCTAGTTTCTATTGCCAATTCCCAAAGCATTTAGGTACTAATTTCTAATTAGAACAACCATTCTTTTTTAACATAGATAACTTTTATTTCATTGTATTCATTATCATCCCGTGACTTAAAAAAAATGCTAATAATATATTATTTTAAATATATTTTTAAAAATTAAAATATTTTCATAAATATATTATTAGCATTTCTTATAATCCATCGCTATATTAAAGATAACCTTTTTGTTTGCTGCATTGAATTGCGTCATCAAGCATTTTCTCAAGTCCATACTTGAACACGAATCCAGCATCTATGAGCTTCTTTGATGACAGATCTGGTAGCTTCACACCTTCAATTTTTTTAAATGAGCTACAGAAGAAATAATCCATTATTTATTGCAATGAATTAAATAAAAAAGTCATTTACTTAAATCAACAATATTAATTGTGTAAAGTACAATAGAAACTCACTCTATAGTTGGTGGTTGAAATTCAGGGTATTTGGCAGAAACAAATTCAGATAGCTTTTCAAAAGTTACCAAACATTGTGAACAGTTATACCTCCCTTTTGGATTGGAATGTTCTAGCAGAAATATGTGTGCTTCTGCCACATCATCCACATGCACCATTGGTGTCTGGAGTATGCAACCAAATTCATCTTTTTTTCCTGCATAAATTCCCCTTTATATATCTATGTTTATAAGAACATATATATAACTCTCATGTATGATCCATCATTTCTTAACTCTGTTTAAAATAGAATTCTTACACATTTTGTCAAGTTCAATTAGTCTTGACCTTCAAATACATTGTCAATTATTACCTCCTTGTTTGTTTTACCATCACAGAATCAATTCTTGCAAAAAAAAATTCATAAAAAGTATTTTTAATGAAAATACATAATTCAAATTGATTTATGCATCTATTTCAATGGTATTCAATTATTCAAAATTAATGTTACTGAACTATTAAGGAACCTGGGAAATCACATCACATACCAAATGCAAAATTGAGTGACGATTGGACTGATCCAGGAATCTTTGGACAAATGAAGGGTCCAGAAACCAAAACTGGAATTAATGTGACAACATCTAATCCATTCTGTTCACCAAATTCAAGCACTGCCTTTTCTGTCAATGTCTTTGAAATTGCATAAGACCAACCAAATGGCTTTGAAGCTCTAAGATAATTTACATCACTCCAACAGTTTTCATCCAATTTCACTTCCTCTTTTTTGCCATTAGAACCCACAGCAGAGGCACTAGAGGTATAAACAACTCTCTTCACAGTCTTAGAACTGAGACATGCCTTCAAAATGCCTAATGCACCATCAATGGACCTTTTGGTGACCACCTCTTCAGATTCCCTTAATGCAAAGTCAACAGGGGTAGCCACATGGAAAACTCCAATGCATCCTTCAATTGCAGCACTGAAACTTTCTGGATTGCTGAGGTCAGCACTGAAAATTTGTAGCCTTTGAGATGCTCCAGGTAAGTTGGTAAGAAAGCTAACATCCTTCTTGTGTTCTACTCCATGTTAAAATAAAAATTATTATTTTTATTTGATTAAACTACATATTTAAATTGTGTTATATGTTTTCAATTTGATTTCCATATTTAAAAAATATATAATTAAATTTTCATATTATAAAAAACTATATGCTTTAATTCTAACGTTATAATATTATTTATATTTTTAATGATGCGGCTAATAATTATTGATGTAATAGTAATATATTTTAATTTTTATATGTATTTGATAATACCCAAACGCGACAAATTAAAAACATGCAACAATTATTGAAATATTATTTTAACCATACAGTATAAAATATTGGACCCAGTTGTCAAAGTAAGTAAAGAAAATAATTGTTATATCTACACCAAAAGGTTACAAGGGAAACAATAACAATGGTTAAAATAATTGTTTAACCTGGATGATGCCTCATAGTAGTGTTAACAGAGTAACCATATTGAAGAAGCTTATTGATAATCCATGAACCAATGAAACCTGTGCCTCCGGTAACACACACTCTGCCTTTGCTTTCTTCTTCCATTTTTGTTCACGCCTATTGGCTTCCTATGGTGAGGGGTGTTTATGCATTTCTACTATGAACATTGGAAAGTGACACCTGTGGATTATGTGTAGATTCGCCTACCCTACATATCTTCTCACCTTATCTTTTTCTCAAAAAAAATAATAATAATTTATTATTCTATATTTAAAATAGATGAAATATTGTTAAACTTTTAAATAATTTAATATTTTAATTAATTTATCTTTTATAAATAAATTTTTATTTAAATTTTTTTTTCTACTTTTCAATTTCTACCTTCATCTTTTAAATTTGTCTTCAATACTATTTATGAAAAGATTAATTTTATATTATTTCAAATAAATAAATAAATAAATTTATCTTTAATTTTTTAAAAGAAAAATTAATTTAAATTATTTTAAAAATTAAAGATAAATTTTTTCAAATAAAACAAATTAAAACTAAAATACTAATAAATTCGAATAAAATTTTTGAATATATATAATATAATATGATTAAAATAATATATAAAAATATTAAAATAAAAATACTGTTAATATATAATAATAAAAAAATATTGGCATACTCTATATATATTTTCACCCTTTTTTTCTAAAAAATATTATTCTTATATTAAAATATATGAGATAAATTTCAGCTTATTAAAATTTTAATTATTATTTTAAATTAATTTTTAAGTTCCATCATTAATTTTTAATATTATTCATAGAAATAATAATTTATATTATTTTAAATGTTAGTAACAAATTTATCAAAATAAAAATATGTAATATATAATATAGTTAAAAATAAATACATTAAAATATTAAAATAAAAATACGTTTAATCTATAATAATAATAATAGTTAATTTTTTATTATATTTCTCTTGTTATATACATGCAAGTGGTATATAATAAATCTTTTGAACAAATGATATTTTATATTTATACAGAATTATACATCTTTTATATTTACGGTTAAAATAAAAAAATTAAATTAAACAATCTACATCTAAATATAAATTATTGATAAAAATTATAAATAATAAAATTTATTTTTATATCCATAATATGTATGGATTTATATATATTTTACTTTTATAATATTAATAATTTTTATATAAAAAACTAATAAAATTTGAAGGTAAAATCTCATCTAAGATTATTTTAATTTTCAACTTTTTAACAGTAAACTACTTACGGTTGCTTCATAACATTTATAATTTAAAATATATTATTAATATAAAAAAATTTATTTAAATTTATTTATAATGAATAATAATTTTTAAAAATTAACATGGTTGCTTAATATTTAAAAATTATTTTATATTAATTTAAAGATGATAAAATTATAATACCGAATAAAATTTTTCAATAATCTTAAAAATATTGTTTTATTAAACTATAAAAAATTAATTTATATTTTTAATATTAGAAGGATATGATATCATAAATATTTAAAATAAAAAATAATTTATAGTATGAATCTTTGAAGAAATAAAATAAATTAAAATATTAAAATTAAATTTATATAACAATTGATTAAAAATAATTTGATCTTATCTACCATTACTAAATAATTTATTCATAATACATGCTTTAGATTTATATTGAAAATCAGCTAAAAAAATTATCGTCAAATAAATATTTTTATAATTTCAGTTTCTTATAAAAAAAATTTAAATTAATTATAAAATATTTTATTTTATTATGTTCTATTAATAAATTTCAATATTTAATTTGATAAAAATTTATATATAAAAAAACATCTATTTACTAATTACTATTATTAAAATAATCAATTTTTTAAGAAGTTAAAGTATCTAATATTTTTTAACTCATGATGTTCAAATATTTTATTTATAAAATTATTTTATTAAATTAATAAATAAAATAAAAGTAAAAATATTTTTGTATTATTTTTATTAAGTTTTGTAAGGATAAATTCACATCTAAATAGAAAAAATATTAAATAATTATTATATACAGATTTTTTTCTATTTAATATATATACATACATATAAAATAAGAATTTTGTACTTTATAAAATTTATATCTTTTTGAGAAGTTTAAAAAATAAGTGCAAAAATATTTGAAGATAAGTTTAGAAGATTGAGATAAAAAAGTATATAAATGAAAATTAATAAAATAATAAACTTAAAAAATAAAAAAATTAGAAAATACATCATGTATGATTTTAAAGTTAAAAAAAATCACATAACACTCTCATAGAAGAATTTTAGTAATTTATACAAATTAACTTCTTTCAACATTATGAAGGTAATAAGTTATTGATGTTAGTATATATTCACATATTTTTTTTTATCTTTTTCACTTCTTCTTTTCTTTCTGTTATATTTCTTTTTTCTTTTTATTTCTCATTCCTATGCTTACCTCACCCTACAGAATTGTTTGATAAAATCATAACTCAAGTAGCGGCAAGTCAAATTTGCTGTTGGGATATTATTTTTCCTAACAATGACTAAACACAACTTTTTCGAAGCAAACTTTATTGTTAAATAAAATTAATATCAATTGTACTAATTAAACAGCGACATCTATGTTTAAACTACTAATTAAACAGCGACATCTATGTTTTGTTTAATTGATGCAGAAAATAAAAAAATAGAATAAAAAATTATTTGGATGAATAAAAATAAAAATAATTATTATTTAAATAGATAAAAATAATAAAAATAACCAAATTATTAATATAAATTTTATTTATATAAATTAAAATTAAAATATATAATTTAACTTAAAATATTAAGTGAAAATAATAAAATATATTACTTAAATTATTAAATGTTGGTAGTTTATCTTAATATTTACCATTCATGATCCAAGAAAAAAATTACTTATATTACTTAAATTAATAAGTTCTGGTAGTTAATCTTAATATTTATAATCGATAATGGAAGGAAAAATTTATTTATTTGTGTGTATAGTTTAAAAATTTCTTAAAAATTTATATAGTTTTTATTTATTTATTAATATTATTTATCTTATCTTTGATATAAACGACTTTTCCGGTTCTGTTTTTAATTGGAATGTGTAGTCACATAAACTTTTTTTATAATGAATAAATTATATTGATATTTTTAAAATTTATTAAAAAAATATATAATATTTTTTTATTATCCTACACAAACTTTTTTAATTTAATTTATATAAAGATATACTGTCATAAATTTTTATCAATTATATATATTTTTTAATTTTTTATTATATTATATATAAAAATATTAAAAAATATATCGAACACTTTTTGATAAATCTCATAAAATATAATATAATTTTTTAAATAAAATTAATTACCCAATCAAATAAGGTTAACAACTTTCATTTCAATTATTTTAAGAAATGCGTAAATTTTTTAATCAACGTTAAATATAACAAGATATATAGAAATTATCATTACATTAAATATACTAAAAAATATTCTAACTTAAAATATTTAAAATGTTTATATTTTTATTTTTATCTGCAATATAAGATATATTTTATTATATTTTTCTCTATTTTGTTTCGGTTTTGAAAGATTCGGTAGCACGTGAAATTACGGTGAGTTTTACGGTGCATAAGGAATCTTCCTGTGTATCAGTTTATAATATACAATCAGCTATAGTTATATTAGTAAATATAATCAAGGGTTTGGATTAAACGAGCTGTAAACACTTTTTATGCTTCAACTTAATTTAAATTTAAAAATTAATCTATGAGGTTGGTGTTGAAATTACTCGTATTTTAAAAAGCTTAAAATCTCATATTATTTAAAATAAAAATATGTATAAATTATATATATATATATTATAAATTTATAGATAAGCTAAAAGAAAAAATGTCTCGTTGTCTCGTACATATAAAAATGGATTGTTTCAATTTAATTTGTAATCTACATTTTTTTTTATCAACTATTATTAACTATTTTAAAAATTATTAATTATAAAAAATTATATATTTTAAAAAGTGATTATTAAACTAATTATTTTATTTTAAAATTACTCTATTATTTATTTTTATTATTCTTTTGATATAATTATTTAATTTAAAACTGTTTCGTTATATTATTAATTTGAATTATTCTTTTTAAATATGTTCACGTAGGTTTAATTTTAACTAGTCCAAATGTCAAATTAATTTTTTTATTTAAATTTTAAATTGATTAATTATAGTTTTTAAATGAGTTTTTATTATTAATTATCAACAATTTAATATTTTTGAAAAGTCTCTTCTTTATACAAATGAGATTTGTCTTTCTATTTCTGCATCTCTTCACAACTATTCTAATCTGATAGGTTTTCTTCCGTATCTTGTTTTTTCTTATTAATTGTTTCTACTTTTGCATAAAAGATTGTTAAATTCTGAAGTATACGGTAAACAAATATATAAATTTTTAAGCACAATAAAACTATACTTGTGAGCCTACTAGATTAATAAAAGTCGATCTTCATTTTATATATCTATTATAGGATTTTTAATACCCTCCTTCATATCCAGGACTAAACATTTTTTATTTTATATATTCATGGTTGTTCTTACATCTAACCAATGTAGAACTTCTAATACATTGCTCTCATATCCAAGACTACACATTCGAAGCATGAAGTTAAAGACACCATTGCTGATTGACTTCATCCTCAAGATAGAATAGGGTTAAAGACACATTTTTTGAACCATGGTAGAATGGGATTAAAGACACATTTTTCAAACCATGGATATCATGGAAAACAAAATACTATTGTATCTGATCTAGTCAAATATAAGGATCCTCTTCGAGAAACTTGAAAATTTTCATTTGAATCATGTTCTTGGATTACCTTTATTATCCTTCTCCATTTAAGTTTGTCTAGTTGATTTGGACCGACAAGTTGGAATCCAACATTCCATTGTGTTTATCAAAATTTGTGGATCTTGATGAGGTTGATGAAGATGTCTAATGACTACACTTTGATTTCGTGAACATTATACTGAGGATCTTGACGATGAACTCACATATTTCTTTCATAGAGAATTTTAAGGCATTAATACATTCTTTAATGGTTGACATTTTGATGAGTAAAGATTTTATGTGATCACAATTTAGCTCGAATGAAGCGTTAGTATGATCGTAACTTGATTTTGAATACTAATTGATACAATTACGTGGTGTTGAGATAATTTGTATAGAATAAACGTATGAGGTTAAATAAATATTATTTGATATTTTATATGTGATACATCATTTTTTTAAATAATATCATTTTAAATTATAAAAGATAAAAGATAAAACAAACAGATAAAAAACTATCAATTTTAAAAAAATAACTAATTAAAATATAAAAAATAAAATTAATATATAAAAGATACTATAAAAATATAATTAACTAATAAATAAAAGGAAAACTAACGTATAAAGATAAATTATTTTAAAAACTATCATTCTAATTCTCTCGCATATCCATTATAAATCATGTAATATAGAATGGATTTGATTTCAAAATTTTAATATTAATTTTTATGATCCTATCACATTTGATGAACTTTATATTTAAATACAAATTTAATATTTATAAATTTTTTTAAAAAATAATTTAATAGTTTGATATCTTAACTTTTCATAGACGAGTTAAAAAAACAATCAAATATAATTATAATAATATTTAAAAAATTATTTTCTAAAAAAATACATTATTAAATATGTAAATAAATTAAAGAATAATAACAAGAAGTACAACTCTTTTACTCTAAAATTTATGCTTTATTTAGGACATGTGAATCTAAAAAACTCATTATTTTAAAATACTATCATTTTAGAATTTTTAAATCAAATAGAACCTTTTAAGATATTTAATAATATAATTATTTTTCTCCATTCTTTTTAAGAATGTCTTTTAAATTTTAAAAATATTGTAATTAATGTCATTGAAGGATTAGCAAAAATTCTTAAAATTCTTTTACGTGAGATATTTTATATGACATCTAAATTTTATTGAATATTTTTGAAATCTTTAAATAAATAATGAAATAAGTTTTCTATAATATAGCTAAAAAAGTTCTTATTTATAACTTATATCTTTATTTGTTTTAAAAAAATTAAATTAAGATTTTCTAAACCTTATAAAATAATTAAACTATCCCCTTAGCATTGTAATTAAACATTCACATGAAAGATGCAAATTTGTGAATTTGATTTCATCCTTAACCAATGGTGGGTTTGTAGCTTTATTAGCATTGTAATTTTCTATGAATAGATTTTTGTTCCGTTTTCGTCTCACAATTGATTAATTTGCATTATCACAATGGTTTCAAGCATAAACTAGTCGACCTTGATATGTCCAATTATATTATGAAAATTATGTATATCATGCAAAGGAAACCAACCAAACTTCGTCTAAAAGAAACATAGCCTATCTACTGATTAGGCCATTATTGTATAAACATAAAGAAATTGAAAGTTCAATCTCCTAAAACTCTGTTATTTTTTATAAAAGATATAAATGTAGATTTGCAACAAGCAACATAACATATGCCATTTAATTTAACCACAAACCATGTTAGAACTGCAATAGCTAGTTTCTATTGCCAATTACCAAAACATTTAGGTACCAATTGGTAGTTAGAACAACCATTTTTTTTTTTACATACATAACTATTATCTCATTGTATGGATTACCATCCAATGATTTAAAATAAAAATATTAATAATTTATTATTTTAAATGTTTTTCAATATATTTTTATAATTAATTTATTTTTGAAAAGTTAAAACAATTTTGTAATTTTTTTTTAAAAATTACTTTGACTTAAAGAATATGTCGCTACCTTAAAGGTAACCCTTTTGTTTGCAGCATTGAATTGCATCATCAAGCATTTTCTCAAGTCCATACTTGAACACGAATCCAGCATCTATGAGCTTCTTTGATGACAGATCTGGTAGCTTCACACCTTCAATTTTTTTAAATGAGCTACAGAAGAAATAATCCATTATTTATTGCAATGAATTAAATAAAAAAGTCATTTACTTAAATCAACAATATTAATTGTGTAAAGTACAATAGAAACTCACTCTATAGTTGGTGGTTGAAATTCAGGGTATTTGGCAGAAACAAATTCAGATAGCTTTTCAAAAGTTACCAAACATTGTTAACAGTTATACCTCCCTTTTGGATTAGAATGTTCTACCAGAAATATGTGTGCTTCTGCCACATCATCCACATGCACCATTGGTGTCTGATGTATGAAACCAAATTCATCTTTTTTTCCTGCATAAATTCCCCTTTATATATCTATATTTATAAGAACATATATATAACTCTCATGTATGATGCATCATTTCTTAACTCTGTTTAAAGTAGAATTCTTACACATTTTGTCAAGTTCAATTAATCTTGACCTTCAAACACATTGTCAATTATTACTTCCTTGTTTGTTTTAATGAAAATACATAATTTAAATTGATTTATGCATCTATTTCAATGGTATTCAATTATTCAAAATCAATTTCATCAAAATTATTGTTACTGAACTATAAACGAACCTCAGAAATCACATCACATACCAAATGCCAAATTGAGTGATGATTGGACTGATCCAGGAATCTTTGGACAAATGAAGGGTCCAGAAACAAATGCTGGAATTAATGTCACAACATCCAATCCATTCTGTTCACCAAATTCAAGTACTGCCTTTTCTGTCAATGTCTTTGAAATTGCATAAGACCAACCAAAAGGCTTTGAAGCTCTAAGGTAATTTACATCACTCCAACAGTTTTCATCCAATTTCACTTCCTCTTTTTTGCCATTAGAACACACAGCAGAGGCACTAGAGGTATAAACAACTCTCTTCACAGTCTTAGAACTGAGACATGCCTTCAAAATGCCTAATGCACCATCAATGGACCTTTTGGTGACCACCTCTTCAGATTCCCTTAATGCAAAGTCAACAGGGGTAGCCACATGGAAAACTCCAATGCATCCTTCAATTGCAGCACTGAAACTTTCTGGATTGCTGAGGTCAGCACTGAAAATTTGTAGCCTTTGAGATGCTCCAGGTAAGTTGGTAAGAAAGCTAACATCCTTCTTGTGTTCTACTTCATGTTAAAATAATTATTATTTTTATTTTATCAATCAAGTTGAAGATTTAATCACATCATAAATAGTATATAAAGAATACTATTAATTAGATAATATTTAAATGCAACTTGTTAAAAATATATAAAAATTATTGAAATATTATTTTAACTACAACATAAAATTGGATTCAGTGGTCAAATTAAGTGAAAAAAAAATTAAAAATTATTCATATCTTTCAAACTTCAGTGTTTGATTTGAGATCCTATATAGTATATATCCCACACCAAAAGATTATGAGTGAAACAATAACACTGTTTAACTGCTGGGTTTGCTTATATTACCTTAAAAAAAAGCAAAGGTAGAGTGACTCAACAATTAAAATGTTTAACTATATATTGTTATGTATGTAAATATAATTTAATTTTATTGTTAATTAATTAGATGTTAATTAAAATATGTATAAAAGGAATTGAAGGTATATATATATTGTTGTTATTTATACTAATATAACATTTTTTTTTCTTTATTTTTACTGATTTTTAGATTAACAATTATGTTTAAAACATTCATAACCAAATGTTCTAGACGAATGATCATACATCTGCATGGGAAAAAAATTATCATATCTGATAAATTTTGGTAATTAATGTACATTAACATGCGTTTTTCGCCATTAAAAAATAATATAATTTTTAAATTACCTGAATTAGATCTCACAGTAGTATTGACAGAGTAATCATTTTGAAGGAGCCTCTTGATTATCCATGAAGCAATAAACCCAGAACCTCCTGTCACGCACACTCTTCCTCTGCTCCCTTCCATTCTCTCTCTCTCTCTCTCTTCTTCCGATTATTGCAAACTTTCTATGCTTTCATTTGGGTTCTGCCAAACCCCTCATGCACTTATTTATAGTTCAAGTTGGGCTGCTTTGATGCCGTAATTTAAATAATCATGGTTAGCATTTGTAATTGAAATTGTACTGCATTACAAAGTGGTTTTAATATATTAATTTATATTGAAGAAAAATATTTTTTCTTTTTAACTTTTATTGTTCACTTTAATTCTTATTTCATTCATAAGTTGTAACAAAAAATTTGTTTTTATGAAAAACATAAAATAATAAAACCATACATGAGAAAACAAAAATTATAAAAATTATAGGAATGTTTTGCTGTATAATTTGATTTAATTTTAGAGGAAATTTTTTTAAATTAATTATAAAAAATATTTACAATTTAAATTTAGTTTAATTAAATTTATTATAAAAATTAAATTAAAATAAGTTAATTTTTGACAATTTAGTTCAGATTAATTTTTTAATTTTTTTACTTTAATTTTTTAAAAAATTAACAAAAATTTAAGATATTAGAATTTTACATTAATTAAAAATATAATCAATTAAATATATATAAAATAAGAAATAAAAATATAATCAATTAAATATATATAAAATAAGAAATAACCTAGTCTCATGAGCGAATTTTTAGTATTAAATTAAACTTAAATTCAACTTATAATCCAGTATCCAAATCTATCTTAGATCTATTATTAAAAATATAAAAATATTCAACTTTATAATAAATCCATCAATACATGTTTAGTTTACAAATGGTATATATAGAATAAGAATAATTTTAAACTCATAAATTAATTTTTGAATTTAAATTAGGTTCAAATCTAATTCTTAATATAACATTAAAGGTCTGTTATTGAAAAATCATAAATATCTAATTTTAAAAACTTCACAATCCAAATATTTAGACATAAAAAAATATATTAAATTCATACATTAATTAAATATATAGTTAACCACCTATATATATAATGTAAGGACAATATTTATCTTATGTATTATAGTTTCACATTAGCTTTTATGTAGTTCTTCATATAAAAATTATCATTGAAAATGTTCAATTGTATTTTGATTTTTAATTTTAAAAATTATTTTATAAAAAAAAATTAAACCTCATTTTTGAAATAAAAGTAAAAAAGAAATAATTATTGAAAAAATAGTAATAATAGAAAATTAAAATAACTTAAAATTATTGTTTCGGTTTTTTAATTTTAAAAACTGAAAAGGAGGTATATTTTTAAATAATTTTGGAAATTCCATTTATCAAACATATTTTTTATTTTTAATTTAGAAAAAAATACTTAAAAAGTACCAAACAAAAAAATCTTTAGTTTGATTTTTTAGTGTCTTGCCATAGATAATGCGAGACTTGGAGTAGCTTTTGTATAGATTCCATGAGTCTTGTCCATTAATGGGTACGAGCCATTTGTGTGTATATATTAATTAATTAATTAATTAATTAATTTTTCATGTATCGTAGTGTGTATGAACGATACAAGTTTGACATTTTATGTTAAAATAATGAGATAATCTATCACGTGATAAAAATAATTTTAAACCAGTAAATAATTTTGTTTTCATTTTGATAAATGATTTTGAAAAATATATTTTTTGTCAAAAAGTGTGTATATATATAGATATTAAAAATATTAATAAAATATTTTTTGTTATAATTTTTAATATATCTAAACATAATTTTTAATAATAATCTTTTTATTTTTGTTATATTTTTAATGCATTCCAAGAGACAATGTGAAGGATGATATAGATGGGATCCATTCAGATATCGTACATGGAAATGGAAGGGGTCAAAAATAGATCTCAATATATAATGATGATTTGTTAACGTATAAGGGCATATTTAATTAATTGTTAGAGAGTAATTATTTGTAAGAAAAAATATATTACTTAAATACATACAATTTCTTTTGTAACCAATGCTCATAAAGAAATTAAATATATGTTAATCATGTTTGTCATGTTTTTTAATTAAAAATATATTTTAGGAAGGATGTGATGGTGATGGGTTTGAAATAGGGATATACTTAATTTAATGAGACGGAATCCGGCTAATTGAAGGCTGAAAAAGGGGAGATGGCTAATCAGTACTCAATCAATTTCAACTGTTGACTGTTGCAATTTCTAAACTTTTCCCAGTTTTTTACTGTTGGTTGTATTTTTCTATTCATTTTGCCACCAAAACAACTACTTCTTAACATTATATTAGAGTCATAGTGTGATGAAATATTTTTTTTTTTTTATTTACATAAAAATGATAAATTTTAATCTACACAACAGTTCATTTAATGGCTAAATTATTTAAAATTTTATATTAAAAAATTATTAAATATTATAATTTTAATATATATATATATAGAACACTTGTTTGATGAAAATAAAAAATATAAATTATTATATTATTTGAACAGTAATTATTATAAAATATATATAATATTTTAAAGTGATTATATAATTATTAATCAGTTTTAATTTTTTTATATACAATGATAAAATAATAAAAAATTTTATATAAACCATCTCAACATTTTATTATTAAATAATCTTAATATTTATATATGATTACATATTCAATTTATTATTATAAAATATTGGTATAATTTAGATCCCTCTATATATGTATGCATTTTTCTTTGGTTTTATAAAAGTTGGGAGTTGCATCTTAAATGAAGAATTTCACATGGCAACAGGGTTGAATTGTAATGTATGATACCATATTGTTTTAAGAAGTAAGGAAGATCCTACCTTCAAAATAATTAATTATTCGCTGTTGACATCGCAACCTCTTTCGTCCATTTTCTATTTTGTTTGGGTATTAAAAAACCCTCAAGTTGGATTCCTTTGATTGATTACCCGCAACGCACATGGTTAGCATTTATAACTGAACATGGGCTCTACAATCAAAATTAGGTTGAAATTAAAAATATTATTTTTAAAATTTGTTTAAGATTACAACAAGAAGTAATAGATTACCTAGGCTTATTTTATCCATAAAAATTTATAAAATATAGGTTTAATTAATTACAAAATAATGTAATTAATTATCAATTGAGTCTAAAAGTTAAGTCATCCATTAAAAATAAAATTAATTTATTAATAAAGTACTCTGAAATTATAATAATTAATTATCAACCAAATTAATTAAAATATAAGAATTATAAAATAATTTAGTAATTAATTATTAATAATAGTATTCGATTATCAATCTTAAATTTTGAAAATTTTAAAATATTTTTTACTTATAACAATTTAAATCTATTCGAAAAACTATTATCTAAGTTTACATGTAAATATTTTTGTCTAACTTATTTTTCAAAACAAAAAGAAAAAAAATGAAAAGAAACTATAAAAGAAAAAATTTTTAGAATTTGTTTCAAAGTATGAAAGTTTTGTAGGTGTTTAAGATTTTTTATTGTATTGAGTTTAAAGGTGTTTATACTTAAATCTTCTGCTGCTCTTCTTAAGCTTGATTGTTGATTTTTGAGAAAAAAAAATTTTTTTAACATGGTTGTATTTGTGCAAAAAAAAATGTTCTTTGCATGGTTCTTAAAGTTTCAAGTGAAATATCTTGAAATAATTGTTTGTAAGAAAATTCTATTATAGAAAATAAAATTTCAAGTGATTCTTGAAAATAGGATATAACTATTTGTAGTTGAGAGTAAATTAAAATAAATTTTTATATGATTTTATTTTTTCTTATACTTTTACATTCTAGCACTATTATATGTTTTATATTATATTTAATTTTTAATAAATTTTTATAATTTAACTCTAATTTTTTTGAATTGATCATAAAAATTATATTAATATTAAGTTATTATGTAATTCATATATCATAATCAATGTTTTTGAATGGTTTGTGTTTTTAGACACATTACTTTTTAATTGGTTGATGAAGGTTGGAGAAAACTCTATCAAACCTAATTTACTACTCTTTTAAGGTTACAACCATTTGATTAACATTTTCCCCCTCTTTTAAACATTAATTTTCTTTTACCATATAACTTCATATATTTTTTTAATTTTTTTTTATATTTTTTAAAATTATAGTTAGTTTGATTCTTTTTCAATGATTTGAAATTAGGACACATTTTATCTTTAAGTTTTTTCTAATCCAATTTATCTTGAAAGAAGAATGATCCATCACTATTTTGTGTTATGTTAATATTTTTCTTTTATATATATATATATATATATGATGAAGTGAAAAAGTTGAGGAAATAAGAATGAAAAAAAAAAGAAAAAAATTAAAGGTGGATCAAAAGAAAAAAAAAATTAAGATGTCAATAATAAAAAAAAAGGACAGAATTTAATCATAACATATAAAACAGATATGTTGATACATATTTTAAATAGTACTTAACCATATTTATCAACATGTTACTGATGAAAAATATGAGTACAGACTAATTTGCATAACGATCACGGAAGTGGAAGATTACCACAAACTTTTAAGAAGTAGGAGAAAAATTTATAAAATATACACAAAATTAAAGACAACAATAAGCAAGCTAATTTGGTTTTTGGCTTTTGGCTAATATTTATCTCGACAAGGTAATGTTAACGGCCCGAATATTCATTCCATAGTGCTCTCCGTTTACAGATTTGGAAAACAAGCAAGCTTCAAATTTATTTTGTTTCTTTACGAAATTGTATCAAAATGTAATGTGTATGAAATTGAGAATTTCTCTATATTTATACCAACAAAATCATATCTGCTTACAAAATAATGAATTATCATCAAATCATTTAAGTCATTATGGAACAATCACTAATCGCGGATGGTGAAATTTAACATATAACTCTGAAACATTAATTTAAAAATATGAAAAAATTATAAATATACTATAAAAATTCATAAATTTATCATAAAAAATAACAATAACTCTTAAATTTAGAATTCTAGTTACAACATATCTATTTAAAAAATAACAACTATTAATCCGATCCCCAAACACTCTTATTTTTCACAAGTCAAAAATAATAATTTAAAAAAACAAAACATATCCAAACACACCAATGTTTTCATATCTCAAAGCGATTCCTTATCATAAACAATATGACAGGGGAATCACCAAATTTTGAAAAAAAAAAAAACACGCCACACACTGAATGTAAATGGAATAAGAATTAATCCTACATCCCAATCTTAATGTATCTTTGCCATCTGAGTCCACAAATCTATATTTAGCATGAGACATTATTAGAAGATTTCTTTCACAAAAAAAAAAAAGAACCTAAAAAATCCCACAAGATTCGTTCAATATTAAAGGTAAAAAAATTGACTATCCTAATGACCTTGTATATATGTAGCATATATAGTTATTAATAACAAAAAATCATCACAAAAATAGGTAATTAAGGAACCAGAAAGTTGCATATTTAGAACAATAAAAACTATAAAACCCTCTCCTAAGAAAACAAAAGCAGTGTCGTGGTGAGCTACTAAACTAAGGCATGGAAATGAAGAAGGTTGCATGTGCTGTTATCTTTGCCGCCGCCTCCATCAGCACCATCGTGGCTCACGGTGAAGACCACGACACCGGCGTCCCTGCTCCAGCTCCAGGACCCAGCAGCAATGCCTCTGTTTTGGGTTCATTTGTTGGTGCCTCTCTCCTCTCCATTGTCGCTTACTACTTCCAATTCTAAGTATGAGAATGTAATTGTAGCAACAAGAGGAGATGGAAGTGAGGAAGGATTTAAAATCATAATCACAAATTAAAACTTTATAAATGGGGGACCTATCTGTCATTTTAATGTTGCTTTTCTTTTTTCATTAAATGTTAAGGGATGAATACTTGATTTTATATTAATAAAGCTTATTATTTATTATTATATGTTGAGTTTTATTTTTTTGTTATGATTATATCGGTCGTTAGCACGCATGATCTCTTGAATTTGAGAATTTCTTAAACTTCAATGCTGGATTTTTAGATTTAGATGAGTATTAATTGATTATCATATGATAGACGTTTTATGACAACAAAGCCGAACGAGGACCAATTTGGTGATTAAAAAAGGCTCATAGCTTGGGCTGGTTTCTTCCCCTGCAAAGTGGATCTGGGCTTATTAAAAGGATGCGTCGCAGTTCAGAGTCGAAAAATAAATAAAATAAAATGTGCCAGCTTAAAATCTACCAAAGATTAACGGGTAAAGGTTTAATTAATCTCTCAATTTTTCATTTTTATTATTTGTTAGTGATTTATTTTTGGAAAATTTAATAAAATAAATAAAAATTAAATTAAATTAATTAATATTTATCATAAATTAAATTAAATTAATAATTAGTTGATAGAATTATATAATATCAAAGAAAATATATTAATTATTAAAAAAAAATTGACAAGCATACTAAAATCATACAATTAGAAGGATAAAAAAATTATAAGCATATAGTTAGCTTGAAAGAAAGAACGAACCTTGGAAGTAAATTGTTAAATAATAAATTTTTATTAAAAATTATAATATTTAATATTTTTAATTTAAAATGATTTTTAGCTTTTAATTTTAAAAAATTTTAAAATTAAAATAAATTTTTTAGTTTTAATTTTTAATTTTTAAAAATTATTATAAAAATAAATTAAATTATTTTATTATAAATTTATAAAAAATATATAGATAAAAATATTAATTTAAAAAATTAAAATATATCAAAATAATAAAATTATTATTATTATTATTATTATTATAATAGTATCAACATAATATTAATAATAATAATAGTCAAAATATAAATAATGTTTATAAGATAATAATATTTATATGATAATTATAATAAAAAAATATCATATAATTATATCAATGTATATTTTATATATTATTTAATTATTAATATTTAAAATAAATAATTTTTTATATTTATTATTATTATAATTTTTTATTTTAAATATATAATAATTAATTAATTAAAAAATTAATTTTTTTAAAATAATAAAAAATAAAAATAAATTATTATTATATTAATAATAATGATAATTATAATAAAATAAGTAATGATTTTATAATAGATAGGATGTTGATAGTGATAGTTTAATAATAATAATAATTATGATGATAATAGAATTTGATAAATTTAAAAATAAAAATATTTTAAAATTAAAAATAATATTAATAAATTTATTTATTTTTATTTTAAAATTTAAATAAAAATTATTTTAAAAATATATTAAACATCCTTTTGAAACGCAGCCGAACACAAGTACACAACCAACAACTTTTGTTTTTTTGTTTTCTTTTCGTTTTTCCCTCTTGATCAGGGTCTCAGGTCTATTGTACGCTAATGGCCGCCATCATTTCACGAAGGTTAAGGTTAACCTCTTGGCTCCTAAAACCCTCTCATTCTTCTTCTCCTTCTTCTTCTTCAACCAATTCGTTTTTCAATAACCCTAAAGCCCCAATTTTTGAACCCTCTCAAACCCCAATCCACAACCCCTTCAAACCCACTCCTCAAACAAACACTAAACCCTCTCATTTCAATCTCCGTCCCTTTTCCACATTCAATTTCACGCCCAGATTTTTCTCAACCAAAGAATTTTCCTCATCTCCATCTTCAGATTCTGATAAGTCCGGCCCAGGCCCAGCCACAAGCCCATACCCAAGCCAGAACCCTAACTTCAAGCACCAGGAGATCGAAGGGCCCACGGTGGAACGAGATGTGTCATCACTGGCGAACGAAACAAGAGAGGTTCTAGAAACGATGATGAAGAACATGTACGGTTTAAGCAGGGTTGTGGCGGTTCTGGCTCTGCTTCAGCTTGCTCTGGGCGCGTGGATCACATACATCACTAAATCAAACCCAATCACTGAGGTTTCAGTTCAGAGCCTTTTGGCGTTCGCGTTTCCCTTTAACTTGGCCTTTCTGCTGCGCCAATCGCTGAAGCCAATGCACTTCTTTAAGAAGATGGAGGAGCAAGGGAGGTTGCAGATTCTCACGCTCACGCTCCAGGTCGCGAAGCAGTTCAACGCGCTCTTCGTCAAGGTTCGAGGGGTTTCGTTTCTCTGTGTTGCTGCCATTGCTGTTGGGACCGCTTATGCTGTGCTTTCAAGAGGGACCTGATTTTGGTAATTTAGATGTTCATTTTTTTTTTTTGAAATTTAGAATCACTTTAAATAAATGAGAAATAATTGTCTCGCTGCTTAATTTTGGTAATTTCTTCACCATCGTTTTACTTGCTTAATTTCTTCAATCAAATAATAAGGACCACATTGAAACTTTTGACCTCAAATGCAAGGATTATTTAGAAAAAATATCAATAATATGACATGCCTTCATCGCATTAATTGATAATGCTATGGTGGACGCGGGTTTTTTAACTCCTCAATTAATAGGGATTTGAGAGCAATGTCCTAAAACAAATCCCAATAAAGAAAACAATTTATTCTTTATATTTTCATTTTGACAAACATTATTAAACTTGTCTCTAAAACTAATATAATTGATTAATTTGATCTTTACTATTATAAAAAGTATAAAAAAATTATTTACCATAAATAAATTTAACTACTGATGTATGTCAGTTTTTTTTTTTTTTTGCATCATTTGAATAAGAATAAAACAACCAAAGAATCGAAAGATAATAAAAAAATAAGAAGACTATTTTTAAAAAAAATTTAAAGATTTATCTTCTAGAAAGAAAAAGGAAACTAAAAAAATATATGCAATTATATTAAGTGGCATTTAAATACTTATAATATAAATTAAATATAAATAAAATCAATACATTTTTTATAAATTTATTTACTTTGCACATTTCTTTTCCTCTTTGCAATTGAAGAAATGAAATATATGAAGTTCAAAAATATTAAAATAAAGAAAAAATTTATCCCCTTCAAAAGGAGCATTATATTATTATCTTCAACCGAGCGAGAAAGTGCTCATTCGAAAAAATGAGAAAATTTCTGAAGTGTAAAAATTAGATAATTATTTTCACAGAATAAATTAACCAAAAACACCAGCTTTTTTATCTTTTATTTCAGAATCATTTACGTACATTTGATTAATTTTCAGTTTACTTTTTTCATTAAATTTGTGTCAAGTAATAATTATCGTACATCCGCACCATCTTATTATTATATTTAGGTTATCCCATTTACAATTAAAAAGAATCGAATAACTTTTTTATCCGAATGTAAATCTCACATCCGCATCATCCTATTACAACTAAATTGTACCGTTTACGATTAAAATAAAATCAAACAACTAATGTAAAGCATTATGCGTAAGTATGATAAATCTTTCTGGTTCATATTTATGTTTTAAATTTAAATCATTTTTCAAATCAAATATACAATGCAAAAATCTATAAATATTCATTCAAAGTGAGAAAATAAAATAAAATAAAATCATAAAAATGAGAAAATTAAGAAAGTAAGTATATAACACACATAAATATTACTATAAAAATTTTAAAAAAAAAATATGCCTCATAAAAATCTCTCTTATTTCTCCCTAACACCTACAACAAATAATCTTTTATCTTCAACGCAGCCATCACAGACAAAATGAGCGAGGCACCAATCATCGTGGCAGAGAAAGACACTGATCCTGCAGCTCCAGCCTCGGGAGCCGGTGCCGGTGCTGGAAGTGGTGACGGCGACAACGTACATTCTTCAGCAGAGGCGGCAAGTGAGAAGTGAGCGATGAGAAGGAAGAGAGCGAAAGCCTTCAATGCAGTGACTTTAAATGACTGGTGCCATAGCGAAGTGGTAGAGAGTAGAGAGAAAGGAGTGTGTGATTACTATGATGAAGAGAGAATGAAAATGGCACACTATGACATTTATTTATAGAAGGGGAAAACGGCCACAGCTGCCACCTGGCAATAGGGAACGAACATTGGCGCCAAAAATCCGTTACAGCTAGTAATTTTGGTTTCTGTGATCAATGATAAAATTAATTTTATTACATGAGTCATTAATTTTCACTACACGAGTAAATTAATTTTAAAAAAAATATTAATTAGGGTTTTAAGAAAAATTAATAATAAAATATTAACAATAATTTTAAAATAAATAATAACATTTATTTATTAAAATAATAAATACAAAACCATCATAATATGATTTTAGGTAAAATAATATGTTTTTTTTTATTAAATTATATTTATAATTTCTGAAATTTTATCTGTCGTATAACTATATGGAAGGAATTAGAGAAATCTTATGTTATAAAAAAAAGGATGTAACATTATATTATTATATAAATTTAAAATTTATTATGGTATAAAAAAAATATTAGATAAAATCTTATTAATTTTATAAATATAAGTATAAATTATTTTAAAAAAAATGTAAAATAATATATTTCTAATAAAATAATCCGATATATTTTAGAAGTGGATGTTGTGTAATTATACTGAATTTTATTTTAATTAATTTTAACTAATTTAATTGTTTCTTCATTAATTTTACATTTCATTAATTTTTTAAATTATTTAAATTAATGATTTGGTTATTTTTTTACATAAATGTTAAGAAATTGTAAAGATTGACTTTAAATATATAGAGGGCAATCATTAAGTGTGATGATCTAAAAAAATTTAAGATAATTTTTTTTAATATCGTAAATATTATGATTTGTAATTTAACCATTGTAACTTGACTTGAAAATTGTCATGGTAAAGAACTTATTTTTGGTATATTTTCTAAGTGGATGTTATTTTTTATCCTAAGAAGATATCCAATAAACTTGTAGAAAAAATTTAAGCTTTTCTGATGAAGGAGTAATCAGGAAATCACTATTATTCCAAAACATAAAATCATATGGCTTTTTAATAAGCCTTACAACTGCAAATCGAAAAAAAAAAAAGTAAAAAAATTGTCTAAGAGAAAAACTAGGAAATAACCACCTAACAGAGTAGAATAATTCAAAAATGCTTATCAACTTATTAAACGTAAACTAATAGTCCTAAATTTCAGCAACTAAACCTAAATTTCCTTCACTCAAACACAATAGCAAGCACATAAAGTTGCTGCCACATATTCAACTTTTGTAGAGGACAATGTGAGTATTTCTTGTTTCTTTGAACTCCAACAGACTGTTGCATCATTGAGCAGAAAAACATACCTTAAAGTACTTTTTCTATCATCCACATCTCTTGCATAATCACTGTCAGTGTATACCAACAGTTTTGAACTTTTCCTTCTTCTATACAACAAACCAAAATTCAAAGTTCTTTTTAAATAACTCAAAGCTCTTTTTGCAATCTGCATATGTTCCTCCTTTGGATTAGCCATGTAACGTGAAATCAAACACACAACATACATCATATCTGGATGTGTAACTGTTAGGTATATTAGACTCCCTACCAATTGCTGGTATAAAGTTGTATTAACATTTTCTTCACCTTCTTTTGACAGCACGATTCCTGGAACTATCAGATTTTTGACAGAGTTGCAATTCCACATGTTGACTCAGTCTAAAACTTCTCTTGCATATTTATTTTGACATAAATGGATTCCATTTGCATTTTGACTCACTTCAACTCCAAGAAAAAACCTTATTTTTCCGAGATCTGTCATCTCAAATTCTTTCTTCATTGACTTCTTAAACTTTGCACACAAATCTTCACCATTGCCAATGTATATGAAGTCATCAACATACAGACATACCATGATTAATCTTTCTTCTTTTCTCTTTACGAACAGAGTATAATCATAACTATTCTTAGTAAATCCTTCTTTCTAGAAATAGCTCTCAATTCTACCAACCCATGTTCTTGGTGCTTGCTATAACCTGTACAAAGCCTTGTTCAGCCTATATACTTTGTCTTCTTCTCCCTATTTGATGAAACCTTTAGGTTGATCAACATATACTTCTTCCTTCAGCTCTTCATATAAGAAGGCACTTTTCACATCCAGTTGATATACATTCCATCCTTCTTGGGCTGCCACGGCTAAGAGAATTCAAATTGTGTCCCATCATGCTATTGGAGCAAACACTTCATTGTAGTCTATTCCTTCAATTTGTGTGTAGCCTTTTGCAACAGGTCGGGCTTTGTATTTGTCAACCTTGCCCTCTTCATTCAATTTGGTTTTGTAAATTCATTTCACTCCAATCTTCTTGGCATGTGCTGGCAGAGTCACTAATTCCCAAGTCTTGTTTTTCTCAATGGCATCTATCTTACTTTTCATTGCTTCTATCCATTTTTCATCACTCACAGCTTCATTATAATTTGAGGGATCATCATTTGACATGAACATCACCATACCTGCCTCTTGTTCTTCTTCAGAAAAACCCTCACCACTTTCATAGTCCTACAGCCACCTAGGTGCTCTTCTTTCTCTTCTTGGTTGTTTCCCAGGCTCTAGTGTATGTTCAAGATTAGTTGTATTGCTCACTTCTGTTCCTGTATCTAATTCTTCATCAAACTCCTCTATGTCAGTTCCATCATTACCCCAATCAAGAGCATTTTGTGTTGTTTCTTATGAATTCAGATTCCAATTCCATTTTTCCCTTTCTTCAAATATGACATCTCTGTTGATTATGATTTTCTTCAGCACTAGATCATACAAGCGATAGGCTTTCGATTCCTCACTTACTCCAAGTAAGATGCATTTGTGACTTCTATCTTCCAGTTTGGTTCGTTTCTGTTAAGGTATATGAACATAAGCAATGGATCCAAACACCCTCAAATAATCAACCTAGAAGCATTTGAACATTTCAAATGTTTCACCTTTTTCTGCAAGGAAATAAATCCAGGTCTTGCGAGAGTAGTCATCTACAAATTCCAGCAAGTATCTCTTACCACTATTTGAAATTGGAAAGATAAGACCACACAAATCGGTATGCATCAGTTCAAGTTTTTTTTATGCTCTCCAATAAATTTTCTTTGGTATTTAATCTCAATGTTGCTTTCCAATGTTGCACACCTCGCAAACTCCAGCAACCTCCTTGAATTTTGGTAGCAATGAACTTGTGATTTACATGTCCATACCTTCTAGGCCATAAGTCCTCCAAATTCTCCTCCTCGGCCTTTAAGCATTTCCTTGGCAGTGGTTTCAAAATTGCATGAACCACAAACATTTGATTCACAGTCATCTTGGTGTTTACAATTTTTCCTTTCTGAGGATGATAAATTTTGCAAGTACCTTCTTTTATTATGATAACCAAATGCTTAGCAAATTGTTGGTTAGTTCTGGCACAAAATAGGCATCACTCACAATTTGAGTGATTCCTTCCACTTGAAACCTGACACGTCCTTTTCCAAGAATAGGCATAGCTGTGTTGTTTCCCACGAACAGTATGCCTGAAACTTTCATCTAGTTCAATGAACCAATTTTTATTCCCTGTCATATGATTTGAGCAGCCAGAATCAAGAAACCATGTCCCGTTATCCTCAGTAGGTTGAACTTCAGCATGTGCCATGAGCAGTAACTCCTCTTCCTTGTCAAACTCAGCAAAGTTTGCTTCCTTTTCTAGATTGGGACATTCAAACAGGTAATATCCTTGTTTTTTACACCGATAACATATAATAGCATTCCAGTTTACGAAAGTCTTAGCTCTTCCTCGTCCCTTCACATAGCTGTCACTTCCTCTTTGAAAGTTATTTCTTCCTCTCCCATGACCAGAATTTTTAACATGTTCAACTTGCAGAACTTGTTCTTCACTCCTTTTCTCTTCTATTTTTTGTTCATGAACAAGTAGAGAGCTCTGCAACTCATCCACAGTTAAGATGATCAATGTCTTTAGATTCTTCAATTGAGCAAACAACAAAATTAAAATTATCTGTTAGAGATCTAAGGATCTTCTCAACGATTTTCACATCAGGCATATCCTCCCCACAATTCCTTATGTCATTTGTTGTTTCCATCACTCTCCCAAAATAATCTTTCACTGATTTACCTGGCTTCATCTCCAAGATTTCAAATGTTTGTAGAAGCCTTTGTAGCTGAGCACGTTTCACCCAAGCACTACCTTGGTACTTGACTTTCATCGATTTTCCACAGTTGTTTGGATGTGTCTTTCTGTGTTATAGTCTTAAGGATGGATTTGTCAATGGCCTAAAATAGATAGTTCTTTGTGTTGATAATAATGTGTAGTTATGGTTTTGGAATAAAATAAATTAGTAGTTATGGAGTTATAATTGTGTAATAAAATGAATTAGTAGCTCATAATATTTGTGGAGATGTTACGTATAACTTTTGGGCTCCTAGAATTATTGTGTAACCTTTAGTCTCCTTGAATTATTTTGTAGTAACTATTTCATCTGTAAATTGATGTATTGTATTACTTATATATACAAGAAAGAAATACAGAAAGAATTACTCTTCTTCCTCACATTTTTCCTCTAGAATACCACCAACAAAGTGGTATCAGAGCTGTAGATCCCTGCAGCTAGTACAAAAAAAAAAGTGAAAAGTCATGGCTTCCGTAAATACTTCAACAGTATCAAACAACACCATTTACAGCAATGTTCAAGTTCCTTTATTTGAAGGAGAAAATTATGATTTTTGGGCTGTGAAAATGGAGACACTGTTCACTTCCTTAGATGTCTTACATTTAATCAAAACAGAAGATACACAACCAACAACTACAATTGTTTCTACAATTGTTGAAAATGAAGAGTTGAGGAAAAAGAAAATTGTAGATGCTGGAGTTCTTGGGATGATTCAAAGAGGAGTCTCTCTTACCATATTCCCAAGGATCATGAGGGCAAAGACGTCCAAGGAGGCATGGGATATTCTACAACAAGAATTTGAAGGAGATTCTAAAGTGAGACTTGTGAAACTTCAATCTCTTAAAAGAGATTTTGAAAATGAAAAAATGAAAGAAAATGAAAGCTTGAATGAGTATCATAATCGATTGTCGGAGTTGGTGAATCAAATGAAGTCACATGGAGACACAATTGATGATCATAGAGTTGTTGATAAACTTTTGATTAGTTTATCTGAAAAGTTTGATCCAATGGTGGCTATTATTGAAGAAACAAAAGACTTATCAACCATGACCGTTCAAGGGTTGATGGGTTCATTGAAATCGTATGAGCAAAGATTGTTACGACGTATTGAAAAAACCGTCGAAAATGCGTTTCAATCTAAGCTCACTATTGACCCCAAAAATGTTGAGAATAATTTTTCAGGTCAAAACAGAGGTGAGTCTTCTAGAGGTGACAGACATGGAAGAGGTTGAGGAAGAGGAAGAAACTCTCGTGGAAGAGGTGGAAGAAGCTATTTTGGAGGACAAGAAAATGATGGTGGATCAAACAAATGGTGCAAAATTTGTAAGAAGAATAATCATGATGAGAAAGATTGCTGGAACAAAGGAAAACCTCAATGCTACACTTGCAAGAGGTTTGGCCATTTACAAAAGGATTGTCGCTTTGGCAACCAACAACAAGCTGCATTTACTGAAGCCGAAAATAGCGGAAGAAGCAATGAAGGAAACCTTTTCTTTGCTTGTCAAAAGGCATTTGAAGAGGAGAAAAATTTATGGTATTTGGATAGCGGTTGTAGCAATCATATGACAGGAGATAAAAATGCTTTTCTTGACATAGATTCTTCATTTAGCTCAAAAGTTAAATTGGGCAATGGAGAGTATGTTAAGGTTGAAGGCAAAGGAAGCATTGGAGTTATAACAAAGCAAGGTAACAAAGTTATTCATGACATTCTCTATGTTCCGGCACTTGATGAAAATTTGCTTAGCATTGGACAACTTTTGGAGCATGATTATTCTCTTAAATTTGAGAATCAAGAATGCAGAATTTTTGACTCCAAAGGCAATCTTGTTGTGACTGTTAAAATGAGCAATAATAGAAGTTTTCCTCTCTTTTTCAAATATGACAAAAATTTCAGCATGATGGCTAGAGAAACACTTGACTCTAGTTTGTGGCACAAAAGACTTGGGCACTTGAACTATAATAGCCTCAAGTTACTCTCTCAAAAGAATATGGTGTACGGGTTGCCAACAATTGAAGAAAAATCTAGCGTATGTGAAGGATGTGTACTTGGCAAGCATCATCGTCAACCATTCCCAAAGGAAGGAGCATGGAGAGCCAAACAAATGTTGGAGTTGGTACATACCGATGTGTGTGGACCTATGAGTACCTTATCTCATGCAAAAAATAGGTATTTCATTTTATTTATAGATGATTTGACTCGCATGACATGAGTGTATTTTATGAGGCAAAAATCTGAAGTCTTTGTAATATTTAAAAAATTTAAAGCGTTTGTTGAGAAGCAAAGTGGCAGGTTCATAAAAATTTTGAGAAGTGACAGGGGAAAGGAGTACACCTCCAATCAATTTGAAAAATTTTGTGAAGATGAAGGAGTGGAAAGACAGTTGACCGTTGGCTATACACCTCAACAAAATGGAGTGTCAGAAAGGAAGAACCAGACCGTGATGGAGATGGCCAAGTCCATGATGTTCGAGAAAGGGATACCAAAAGAATTTTGGCCCGAAGTAGTAAACACAGCAGTGTACCTGTTGAATAGATGTCCAACAAAAGTCGTATGGAACAAGACACCATTTGAAGCTTGGAGTGGAAGGAAACCTTCGGTAAACCACCTTAAAATTTTTGGGTGTGTTTGCTATGCTCAAATTCCAAAGGAGAAGAGGACAAAGCTTGAAGAAACAAGTGAGAAATGCGTCTTTATTGGCTATAGTTCTATGTCAAAAGGCTATAGACTTTACAACTTGAAAAACATGAAGGTGATTATAAGCCGTGATGTTGTCTTTGATGAGAAGGCTTCTTGGAGCTGGCAAGAAAAGAAAGTTGAGTATGAAACTGTCTCAGTTCCAATCTTACAACAAAATGTAGCAGCTGAAAATGATCAATCAACTCCCTCAACACCAAACTCTTCATCCTCAATATCAAGTTCTCCCCCATCATCTCCAAACTCAACTCCAATAAAAGTGAAAAGTTTAATTGATATCTATTCTAGATGCAACTATTGCATTGTAGAACCAGAAAATTTTGAAGAAGCAATGAAAGAAGATGTTTGAAGGAATGCTATGCAAGAAGAGGTAGATGCAATTGAGAAGAACAAAACATGGCAACTAGTTGAAAAGCCAAATGGTAAAGAAGCTATTGGCGTGAAGTGGGTGTACAAAGTGAAACATAATACAGATGGTTCACTCCAAAAAACCAAGGCTAGATTGGTGGTGAAAGGGTACGCACAACAGCCTGGAATATATTACAATGAGACTTTTGCACCTGTTGCTCGGTTGGATACCATTAAAGCCATTATAGCATTGGCCGCTCAAAAGGGTTGGAGTTTATACCAACTTGATGTAAAATTGGTATTCTTGAATGGAGAATTGAAGGAAGAAGTTTATGTGCAACAACCTCAAGGCTTTGTGATTAAAGGCCAAGAGGAGAAGGTGTACAAATTGAAGAAAGCTCTCTATGGGTTAAAACAAACCCCTAGAGCATGGTACAGTGAGATTGATAGCTACTTCATGGAGAAGGGATTTCAGAAAAGCAAAAGTGAGCCTACTTTGTATGTCAAGCATCAAGGTAAGGTTGATATACTTATTGCAGCTCTTTATGTTGATGATTTGGTTTATACGAGTAACAACAAAAGGATGATTGAAGATTTTAAAAGGGATATGATGGAAAAATATGAGATGAGTGATCTTGGTTTGTTGCATTATTTTCTTGGTATTGAAATTTATCAAGATAAGTTTGGTGTGTTTATTTGTCAAAAAAAATATGTTGAAAAAATTTTGAAGAAGTTTGGAATGCTTGGTTGTAAACCTGTTAATACTCCTTTGGTGGTGAATGAAAAGTTTAAAAAAGAAGATGGTGAAAGATTGATAGATGCAAGTGTGTATAGAAGTTTGATTCGAAACTTGTTTTATCTAACTGCTACAAGGCCTGATTTAATGTATGCTGCTAGTTTACTCTCAAGATTCATGAGTAATCCAAGTCATTTACATCTTGGAGCAGCAAAAAGAGTGCTAAGGTATATTATGGGCACGATGAAGTACGGAATCAGATTTGAAAAAATTACAGAGTTAGAATTAAAAGGCTTTTGTGATAGTGATTGGGCAGGAAATATTGATGATATGAAGAGTACTTCAGGTTATATGTTTTCCCTTGGTTCTGGTTCAATTTCTTGGTGTTCAAAAAAACAAGAAACCGTGGCACAATCTTCAGCAGAAGCAGAGTATCTAGCAGCTGGATTAGCTACTCAACAAATACTTTGGCTTAGAAAAATTATGGAAGACATTGGAGAAAAACAAGAGGAGAGTACGTAGCTTTATTGTGATAATAAATCTGCTATTGCTATGAAAAAAAATTCAGTCTTTCATAGTCGAACAAGACACATCAATATAAAGCATCATTTCATAAGAGAAATAATTGAAGGAGGTGAGCTGAAGCTGATGTTTTGTAGTTCACAAGAGCAACTGGCTGACATTTTTACTAAAGCACTGCCAAGAGGAAAATTCCAGCAAATCAGAGAAGCATTGGGAGTCAAGGAACAACACATTAAGGGGGAATATGTTGATAATAATGTGTAGTTATGGATTTGGAATAAAATAAATTAGTAGTTATGGAGTTATAATTGTGTAATAAAATGAATTAGTAGCTCATAATATTTGTGGAGATGTTACGTATAACTTTTGGGCTCCTAGAATTATTGTGTAACCTTTAGTCTCCTTGAATTATTTTGTAGTAACTATTTCATCTATAAATTGATGTATTGTATTACTTATATATACAAGAAAGAAATACAGAAAGAATTACTCTTCTTCCTCACATTTTTCCTGTAGAATACCACCAACACTTTGCTTTCAGGTATTTGAGCTTTACTTCATTCAATGCCTTCTACTGTGCCGCATTGAACGACTCATTCTCCTTTGGTTCTGTGATTCCAGATTCAACAACACTCTAGTACTCCTTTGACCAAAGCAAATTCTCCATGAGTAAACTCCAGTGATCATAATCCCCATCAAATTTGGGCACACATGGTGTGGTGAAATTGGTTGATTTTGCCATTTCACGTCCTTCCCTCACTCTAGTGTCTTAACTCACTCACTATTTGTGTTTTTCCTCTCAAACACTTGTAGGTAGCTTATTGTATCAGGCCTCATGGTGGAGCTCTGATACCAAATGTAAAAAAAATCTAAGCTTTTCTGACGAATGAGCTCTGATAACAAAGTAGAACAATTCAAAAATGCTTATCAGCTTATTAAACGTAAACTAATAGTCCTAAATTTCAGCAACTAAACCTAAATTCTAGCACCACTACTTTTTTACTCCAACAAAACTTGATGAATTTTTGTTCAATGATTAAATGAGATTTATTAAGCATTGAATTTTCTAAAAAAAGGAATGTCTTCTATGGTGCATTCATTGATCACATAAATATTACAGTGGCATTATGAATAATATGTGTCAGATTAAATTATATTTTTGTATGGTTGAAATTATATTTTGTTTATGAGATTATTTTTTTATCCTTTGTATTCCATTGTCTTATATAAATGAATGAGTATAATTTTCATTCTCTTTATTTTCATGTTATTTTTGTACTCCTCTTTAATGATGCTCAAACTGAAGAAAGTGACTCAACCTTGGTACTTGATTCTCAAGGACACTAGCTAATGGATCCTGAGGCCAAGAAGGCATGTTTATTGGATTTGTCACTTTATCTTTTTTTTTTCTTAAATGGTTCAAGGTCTTGTGCACTTACCATTTCTTTTTGTGTCGATGGTCCTTACCTTCCTTATTCTTAGAGCTTTATTCCTAATTTCTTATCCTCTTTTACCTCCCTCCTCAAATGATGATTTTTCTTTTTTCTCATCGTTCTCAACACTCATTATCTCAAATAAGGTGATGATATATCTGATTTGAAGATTCAAGAGTATAGAACATTGTTTAAAACGATCCTTCCACTAAATTTGTTCATTGTTCACTAAAAAAAAATAAAAAATTTTGTTTATAATACTTTAACTCTAATTCTTTTTCTTCTTATCTTAACAAGTTTAGGAGAATAATAGATAATTAAAGTTTTTTTTTATGCAGAAATAACAAAGAGATTGTTCTTTTAAAAATTTAAACAATATTTATTATATGCTACTTTCGTGTATATATATATATATATATATATATATATATATATATATATATATATATATATATATATATATATATATATATATATAAAATAAGAGTGTAATTTTAATATTATTATTTGTAGAGTGTTAATATATTTAAAATAATCATAATTATAATTTTAAATTAATTATTATAAAAATTAATAATTTTAAATTATATGAAAATTTATATTTAGATAAAATATTAATTAAATTTTAAAAAATTAATTAAAATATAAAATGAAAATGTAAAATTTATCATGTTAATCGATTGTTTTATTATTAAGAATTATTTACTTTTACAATAATTACTTAAAAAGGTATACCTATTTTAAATTTTAATTATTTTAATAAAATTTAAAATAATTATTAAAATTTTAATAATTTTAATTCTTTAATAATCAATAATTAAATGATGCTGTAAAAAAATTAGACTATTAATATATTATAATTGAATTATTAAAAAATTCCAATAAAAAAAATTATTCTCCATATATTAATTTTGACAACCATTAAATATTTATCTAAAACTAACATAATTAACTTATTTGATGCTTAATATTATAAAAGTATAAAATATTTTTGTTTTAATTACCATGAGTGAATTTAACTCCTCAGCTTTATTCATCCTTTAAATTAGAAGATAACAATAAAAGGATTGAAAGAATATTGAAAGAGAGAGAGAGAAAGAGATAGTTAAGGATTTATCTTAATTTGTTTAAATGTAAACAAAAGAAATAGTGAAGATATAATTATATTAAATAGTATTTAAATATTTATAATATAACTAAATATAAATAAAAAATAAGACATTTCCTTTTATCAATTTATATACTTTTGCACACTTCCATTACTGTTCGCAATTGAAGTGAAAATGAAATACGTAGAAGTCCATACTTTTTTTTTCTTGTTCAACAATACCAAATGAAAGAAATAATTTTGTCTGTATGATACATATTTTTTATACTTTGAAAAGAACGCTTAATGACTAAATTAATTAACACAAAAACAAAACTAATTGTTATCCCAAAATTAACAATTAAATTTGCTTTTACGTAACTAGTGACGCTAATTTCAAAATTCAAATTGATTATTTCAATCATTGAAGACCAAATATCTACTTTTTTAAATTTTATATAAAATAAATTGCAGGGTCGGTGATTGAATAAATTTTAAAATGCATAATTAATATTAAATTTTTATATGATAATTTATTGACTATTTTTTATCATATTATTTTTCACATTCCATTCTATATTTTTATCACTGTAGCGAGCTACATCATTTAATCGAAAAGATTTATATAGAGTATAGATAGATTACTTTGACACTATCATTAACTTTCTTTGGTCAATCTCACAGGTCTCTCATTATTTAATTTTCATTTTTACGGGTTCAACATTCTTATATAGTCATATTCTAAGCAACCGAAGAAAAATAAATAAAACTCTCACTATCAGAGAAAAAAAGCATCCTAAAAATAAAACCAATAAAGGAGAAAATGAACAAAGCAGGCATAACTAATCACAACGGTGTGTGTATACATACAGAATATAAATGTATGGATGATCAAAATTCCTTTTATTTTTTCCTAACACCTACAACAAATAATAAAACAAACAGTAATAGTGGAAGCTCTCAACAATTTCATAGAAGCTTTGAACTTCAATGCGGCCATCAATTTTAAATTAAAAGTGGTCTTTGGGAGATCTACGTTATTTAGATTAATGGAATCAACTCACAATTATCATGAGCGTTAAAATATTAGAAATAGAAACTTTACAAATAAAGAATAGGCGGTCGAAATTGAATCATATTCAAGTTAAAAATCTTCAACTTCTAATATAATAATAGTAAAGTTTTGCACAGAAAAATCATAGGACGGGCGTAGGTAATTATCATTAGATGGGGCCTCGTTGAGAGAAAAATCATTAGATGTTGAGAGAAAAAATTGAAAGAAAAAATAAAAAACAAAGAAAGTAGCGTGACATAATTGTATAAAATTTTAGAAGCAGTATTACTCCAACAATTTTGAAGAAATCATCAACATTTGAGTTGTTTAATTTTAATGTTTGACTAGTAATTTTCATTGTACTTAATAGCAATATTTAACTTCAATTGTATGTAATATCAACCTAGCAAAAGTTACCACTTCCAATTTACTGTCAATATAGGGGAGTTGACTTAATCTTTAACTCAATCTGACTTTACTAACACGATACTACAAATGGTGAGGTTTTTTTCAAATATATAGTATGTGGTAGGAGTTTGCTAGTACTCTGGTGTTAGAGGGGCCTCGTTGAGGTTAATAGAAGAGGCGTTCTGGGTGGTAATAGTGATTTGGGATCTTGGGATCCCTAATGGTAGAGAAAGACAGGGGGAAAATGGTCCAGTTACATGGGTCAAAGTAGTTGTGCTCACAGGACACCTCTCTGCTAGTGGCTTTACAGGGGAAGGAGGGTTAGGTGTTAACAATTGCAGGTCTTGAGCGTGGGGTTCGGAGATGATCTTCACAGCTGAGGTGGTAGAAAAGGAAGCTGATGATGGGGTTGGGACTACAGTTTGATCATCATGGTTGGCCACAACGTGGGGAGAAACACCTAAATTTGACCATACAAAGGTCCCTTGTGGCTTGCAAATTTGGAAACCCCTTTCTAGCCTTTCTATCTTTGCTTCCTTGTCCTCAGCTGTATTATTTTCTTGTATTTGTGTATGCGCTAATTTTGTCTCTTCGTTATTATTACCTTTCTTTTCCTTTCTAGTCTCTCCTCCTTTGTTTTCTGCCACGGATGTTGATTCGGGCAATAATGGTGATGGCGTTACTGATTTTGACATTATTAGTTCTAATATTGTTGGTTTCGGCAATCCCAGTTGCTCCTGCATCAAGTGTCTTCCATCAGTAGCAAGAAAAATTCATTCCTTCTAGCTAGCAGGTAAATATTTTTTTAGCAGCAATCATCCAAACCACAATTTCAGATACAATTATACAAGAGAGTAATAATGATTATATTACCTCCATGCCTATTAAAGTCTGAGAAATTTTCTTCAATTGTTCCTCAATTTCAACCTTCTTACTCAATAACTCCACATAAATCTCCTGCAATATAACATTAAAAGTAGTTAAATTGGCCTATACCTCCATTCGGATTAACAATTAATTAGCTGTACTTCTATGCTTCACCTGCTTTGGAACCAAGGAACCGTGATCCTCAAAATGCAAACTCGACGAACAGGAACTAGGAGTTGTCACAATGACCAATGCTTCTTCTCCCTTCTTTGCTACGAGCTTCCGCATATCTCTGTTTGTAGATCAAGAATAAAAACCAATAATAACTCAAATCAATGGAATAACTAACAAAATCATTCAAAGAGAAAAGAATAATGAATATATAAATTGCTTAACTGTTTCAGCTTAAGGATTTCTTCATTAATCTCCCTGAGTTCTCTGCTGGTAACGTAGTCTTGAGATATACTGTCCCCAAGCTTCCATCCAGGAGGAGGAGTCCAATAAGGGTCTCGGATCCCTGCTTCCTTTCTAATATCAACAAGATCAGCACTCTCTAGCCAGTATTCCATTGCGCCCTCTGCATTGTGTCTCCGTCGGAATCTCTCTACTCCTCCAGGTGCCACTTTTCCAGCCATATGCTTCAGCAAATGATCCAATAAACCCGTGTCACCAATATGCTTTCGTGCTTCCGATCTCAAGTCTGGCCTCAATATTGGGTTTCCATATACAGCTCCTTTTGCCTTCATAACCTTCAAAATGTTCTCCTCTGCCAAGTTATACCTTCAAATGTGCGAAACAACAGAAAAAACTTACAATTATCAAACCATGCAAAAAAAATAAAAATAAAAAATTGTATGCAATACTCGCTTTATCATGCGGATCCAAAGCACAATTTACCTCTCCGCAGACCATCTGTTAATTGAGACTTTTCGCTCATTTTTACTGTAAACCACAAGTTGCTTCTTCTTGGTGTCATTTCTTGGTTTCTTACATATTTTAGCTCTACTGCTACTACTCATATTTTGATTATTTCTCTTACATTGACGAGTCATCCTCATTGCCCCAAAAGACCCTGCCTTGGCTGCCTCCGTTTCTTCTTCACCTTTCTGCCTCCCCTTCTCATTGGTTCCTTCTCTGTGTTCAACACTGACCCCTTTTTCCTTACATAGTTCCGGTAAAGATTCAATCTTATGCTCCTCATGACGGCCCAAGAACCGAACATGTCGGCGTTGGCCCCACTGCATCATTCCTGGGAACCTAAGCTGAGACCAACAAGAGCCTTGCTTCGAAACCAGGTTGCTGTTTGCAGCATCACTAAGAGCTGGTGGATTTTCATAGCCTCTAATGTTTTCTATAGAGGGAGAAGAGACCCAGAAGCTCCAGGAGTTTCTTTTCTGCGAAAATTCCTCAGTTGGGATGCTCCTCTTTAGAGCCTTGGTAGCGAAGTCAAACCCCATCATGTACATTTCGTCGAGTGCAGGGATTTTCTTTCTGTTTGGCTTCTCAAAGTTTTGGTCGCTGAAGTGCGCGCGAAGAGAATGGAGGCTTGGGTACCTTAGCGACATCAGGTGCTCCCCTATGTCACTGACCTAATGAAGTCCCACATCATTCATGAAAATCAATAAAGACAGCGTTTTTAAAAGGAACTCTCTACTTAAAAAAGTGTATATCTATATAGTAAATACCATAACAATGCGGACAGATTTTAGTTGAAATGGAGAAATGGGTAAAAGCTTGGAGTGATCAATTTCGTGAAATCGACCCACTTTAAAGTGCTCAGAGGTCCCTGCAATTTTCATTCACGATTTTAACAAAATTGCCATTGGGTTAGAAAATTGGAAGGAATATGAAAGTCAAAAGGTATAAAATTTTTAATTTGTTTTTCATAAGTAAATGAAGGCCAATATTCGGCAAAAAAAAAAAAAATACTCGATAGAATTAAAAAGTTGCCAAAAGGTTTATAAAATAGCCAATCAAAAGGATGTAGGTGTTACCCAAGGTACAGGTGGATTCAGATGTGGGTGGAGACAGCAGAACATGTTTGTCCAAACATGGGTTTTTATTGTGTCTGCCCTCTTCGACTTGGACCTCCCTTTGTTCCTGCCTCTTCAAGTGCGAACTCTCCTAAAAACCATAATAATCTTTTCATAATTTCGTATACTCACTAGAATTATAATAATTGTGATTTATGCAGAACGATAACGTAATATTGAAATTATACCCTTCACCACCATATATATTACGATTCTAAAAATAATTAGATTTACCATAAATAAATATTTGCATGAGAGATAGAAAGAGAAAGGGTGCGTGCGTGAATGTGTCTGCGCCCAAAAGCAAATAATCATTTATCTTCAACAATGCGTGCGTGCATTTGCAATGTTTGTTAAGCTCACAGGATCCCCAAAGCTCGCGGCGCATTAATATGAGACTACTCACTCATATTCAACAGAAAAAGGCGCATGTGTGTGTTAATTTTTGTGCAGTGTCTGAGAAATCAGTAAGAAAGAAAAGAGACCATATCTTCAGCAGCTGCAACATCACTGAAAAAAATACACGGAATTTCCTCCATGATCTGCACAGAAAAAACATTATTAACAATAATTAATAATTAATTTAATCAAAGAAATTAAACATAGCTCGTTAACACAAACTGCGACATAAAATAAGAATGAAGAAATGTTCAAATTCATATACACGCATAAGCAATTGATTAATCAGAAAAAAAGTTCCATTTATGCTAACTGAATATGATGAATGGGAAGCTATAACTCAAGTTCTTAGGATAGTAAAGAGTTAAATGGGAGAGAAACAAATCATGAAGAGAAATTAATGCAATTCAGTGTTCGAATAGAGAATGTCGATTTGTCTGCTACTATGGGAATTTTGTTTCACTGAGCAACATTCGATTTAACTAATACGCAAAAGTTGTGAGGAAACTAGCTGGTAAGGAATCTCAATCATCGACAAACATTGAGCCACAGCACAATGCACGTTCGTACTCTGATCGCTCTAAAGCAGCAAAACGAATGAAAAATAGTTGATTCTTGGAAACATACAGAGCCTTGAATGTGTCCGAAAAATCAATCGGATTTTCGCGTTTGGTTTTTAAAATTGAACAAAGAACAAATCAAATCACTGAACTAAACCAATTCTAGTTTAACTCACTGGCTCGGTCATCGTCGATCTTTCTGACGAAGCTAGCTTAGTAAACAGAGGTTAAAATCTCTGCTCCGGAGCAGAAATCAACCATGCAATACTGGTGCTTGGAACAAGCACCGAAGAAGAAGATGAATGAATGCGAAGAAGGATAAATGATCAATGCGATTAGCGATCTGTGCTGTGTTTGTTTGCAAAAAAAATGGTTTGGAGACAATTTATGGGGCGAAAATCTGTTATGCGTGGGAACGGGTTGCACAGTGAAGAAGCTTTTTCAAATGCGGGTAGGAAAAGGAAGAAGTGTGATGATTATGATTCTCTCGCGCTTGCAAGCTGTTGCATTGTGCAACGGTTTGAAATTGCCGAAAAATCCCTACCTTACTGTTCGTGTGAGATATGGGTACTCCAGCAAGTTCAACTGTGATTGCTCCGTGAACTTCACGCGCTCGTTCCGCACATGTGTATTTTGCTTTAGGTTTTTTTTTTTTTTTTTTTTGATTTTATGTTTTTATTTACAGTGTTAAAAGATATACTAACCAATTTCGTGTAAATTATTCTAATTTTTAATTTTTTTTATTGTTAGAAGATCTAGTGACTTATGTTGTTACTGTGATATAACTATTATTTTATATTCTATGAAATATCAATGTATAATTTTTTTTGTAAAGAAACATATTTTCATATATCTTTATATTGTTAATATATTTAAATATTTAAAAATTTAAAACTTAAATACTTTTAACTATACGAATATTACAGTTTATAAAAAAATTATTATTTATAATTAAAATTTAAAAATTTATTTATATATTTTAAAAATTTGTACAATTATTTTTAAAAATTTAAATTATCACTATATAAAAATTTTTAAAATTTTATATTATTATTAAATTTATTTTAAAATTTTAAAATATGAATATTTATGGATTTTTTAAAAAATTAAACTGGTAAATATATATATATATATATATTGAAAAATTTTAAAAATTTACAAAACTAACTTTATAGAAGATGAAAGCAATTTTGTATTAATTTAATCAAGAAAAAATTTTCCAAGTCAATGTTTATAAAATATCAGTGAATAAATTAATAAATAAATATTTTTTATTAAAAATAATATTGTAGAAAAATATATTTTACTCTTCACATGGTAAAAAAAATATAGGTTAACATTTTATAATAAAAAACTTTATTTCTAATTTATTAATCTTTGAAACACTAACATTTAACATAAATTTAAACTTAACACCCATCTCTTAAATTTAAGTGTACTAATAAATTAACAAAAAGTATTGTGCTCTAATTTTTTTTGGTTGTTACTGTCATATAATTATTATTGTCTACATTGTGAAGTATCGATTCATGATTTTGTGAACTATTGACATTATTTTATATTTCAATTAATAATTTTATTAAAGAATATTATTCACAAATATTTATATTTTCAATATATTTGAATAAATTTAAATTTTTAAAATTTATTATTAATAAAATTAATAAAAAAAATAAATAATATATTAAAGTGTAATTCGTACTTTTCAAATATATGAATATCACGATTTATAAAAATAAAATCAGTTTTAATCAAAATTATCTTATAAATATTTTTATATTATATTTAAAAATTCGGACCATTAAATCATTTTTTAAAAATTTAAATTATCATTATATTAATATTTAAAAAAATTTATCATCAAATTAATCTTTTAACATTTTCAATTTTTATTTAATTGTTTTTTAAAAAATTTAAAATATGACTATTTATAGATCTTTAGAAAAACTAAACTGGTAAAAAATAAAAAGAATATTGAAGAAGTTTTAAAACTTTTTAAAGACTAACCTTATAGAAGATTAAAACAATTTGGGATTAATTTAATTAATAAAAACTCTTTTTATTAATATTCATAATAAAAAAAATATTTTCTATTAAAAATAAAATTGTAAGAAAATGTATTTTACTCTTTACGGTGAAAAAAATACAGTTTACGTAATAAAAAAAATTATTCCCCAATTTTTAATCTTTGAAATACAAAGATTTACCTTTAAAATTTAATTTTTAGGTGCCAATTTTATTTCCTTTTCCCTTCAAATTTTACTTTAAATATCAACGTACAATTTTAATCCATAATTATAAAAAAAAATCTAGTTACATATTAATGCAATTTAGGTTTACAAATCTCTTCAATTCCTAATTGCTCATAAAAATGAGCAAAAGCCAATATACTGCTGTGATTTTCAGAATTTTGCCCTTCCTCTCCAAGCTTGTTCCTTCAATTCTGAAGCAGAAATACCTAAAAAGTATTTTATCCTTTTAGTGATTTGATATTTAAATTTCTCTCAAAATATAAATTCTTTTTTGTTCATATCATTTAATAATGTGAATATAAGAAATAGCTTGAAAGGAACATTTAGCATAAACAAACAAGAGAAGCGTAGGTAGATCGGATGACGTGAGAGATCGTATGAGAACGAGAGCAAGGAGAGTTGGGGCATGCGATGAAATTGAACTACAATCACTTAGCATAAATTAAGTTCATTTTAATCTCACAAGTTTCACGTTATTTTTTCTTTTTACTCGCTCACATTCTTAAGACGGAAGAGAAATTTTAAAAGATATAAAATGAGAAAATGAATAAAGTAAACGTGTGTGTATATATGAATACATAAAAATGTATAGATGGACGAAATTCCTCTTATTTCTCCCTAACATCTACAACAAATAATAACAAGAATAATAAACTAGGATCTTAGAACTTCAACGCAGCCATCAAAGACAACACGATCGAGGCACCGATCATGGCGGTGGAGCAAGACACAGATCCCGCGGCTCCGGCATCGGGAGCCGGGGCCGGAGACGATGCTGGCGAGAATTCTTGGGCGGAGGCGGCGAGGGAGAATATAGCGAGAACGAGGAACAACGCGAAGGCCTTGAATGTGCACACGGCTGCCATGGCGAAGCAACTAAGAATAGAGAGAAAATGGAAGCGTGTAAATTAGTAATGCTTGATGCAGTGAAGAGAAAGAATGATATGGCGCGTGTGGAACAAAGAGAAAGGGCATGTATTTATAAGGGGAGAAGACGCGGACAGCTGGCAACAGGGAAGAAACACGTGTTACTGTTTGGGAAAACCGTTGGCGTAAAAAGTCCGTTACACGAGTCATTTTTGTGTCCGTTTGCTCAATCATTGGTAAAATTAATTTTTATACGAGTAAATTAATTTTTAAGGGTATTGTCAACCAGTATTTTAAGATATTAATTAATTTAAAAAAATTTAAAATTAATAATACTAACATTATAATTAAATATAAAAATTATATTAAAAAATATCAATAATTTTAACATTAATAATAATATTGATTATTTTTAATGTTGATAAATAAAAAATAAAAAAAGTATTGTGTTAAGCAAACTAAATTTTCTGTTTTTGTTTTTTCTTGACAGCGCAAAAGAATAACCAGGTCACACGCACACTTTCTGTCTAGAAGTGTGTGCTCCTAATGCTCTATAATTTTATCTTCCCGTCCCCAATGTCGGTTCGGTTCGGTTCGGTTTTTGTTTCTAGAAGTCATCGTGCCGTTTCGGTTTGCTCTTTTGTCGTGGTTGTTCGCAAATTTCGCACTCCGTTAAAATAAAATTATTTTAGTAAAAAATAATAAGAACTATATTATTAACAAATTTACTAAAAATATTTAATTAAATGACACTTGATTTATAGTTATACAGATATGTTATTACATTATTATTAATTTAATAGTTAAATTATAATTATTAATTACTTTAGTTAAATTTTATAAAATTAAAAAATAAAATTATTTTTAAATATTTTTATCCTTAAAATTTTAAAATATTTAATATTTATAATTGTTAATAAATTTTTACATTTTATATTACTATAATATTTATAAACAAATGATTCATATTTAATGGTTAATTTTTTAATAAAATTATTTTGTAAAATCATTTAGTAATATAAAATAATTTTTTGGTATATACTATTTTATATTTTTTTACATGCATTATTATAATTTTAAATAAATGTAGTCCATTTTATTCAATTTTAGATATTAAAGCATTCCAATATTTAAAATTAATCAATTTTATTTACATTTTTTACACTAAATTCATATCATTTAAGTGATTATCTATTAAAACATTCAAATATTGACAGTGACTGTGAGATTTCAGCACGTTTTGGCCTTAAATATACAAGTCTAAATATGTTATTATGTTAATCTACATGAGCAAAACTAAATATTAAATTACATAAGAAGTTTGCATGAATTTGGCTCTAACAGCAATGGTTTTGGTCACGACTCAACTAATTTTTTTATTTCAACACACGTGAATAATCATTTCATTTTTTTTTTTCTCAACAGAACATACCTTATTTCTTAAAAAAAAATTTTATATTATTGATATTAAAAATTTTGTATAATCAACTAATTAAAGACTGTAGTAAATATAATTTTTACAATAATTATTACAAAAGTTAATAATTATTAACAATTGTTATTTATGATTGGGTAGCAGTGTAAATATTTTTAATGTATTAAATTTATAAGTGAATTTTAAATATAATTAAAATATATTAACAGTATAAAATGTTATGTCATTATCCATTTATAAATTATTATATTATTTAATCATTTTTAATAAACACTTCAAAAATTATATCTATCACAACTTTTTGTTTGATTAACAATGTTAAAATATTTACCCTTATAATATAAAAAATACAACTCTAAAATTTTGTGTTTGGAGTTTTTATGTGAAAAAACTTGTTTTAAAAGAGTTAATCTCATTATAAAAATTTCAGACTAAAAAAATTTCTATAAAAAATACCTTTAATTCATTTTTAAAAATCAAACTAATCTACTATGATTGAAAGTAAACTGATTCTTCTGAAAAAATTTTAAGTTTTTCACTTTTAATTTATTAAAAAAGTATCAGCATTTCTTGGCACAAAAAATTGACAAAAAATGAGCAAAATGTCAAGAAAATAAATGAAAATAATGTTAGCAAATATGCTAAGATACTATTTAAGAAAATAATAAGTAAAATATTATTAAAATTACAGTAAAATAAATTATCATATTAAATGTTATATTTTTACAGAAACTTTTTATTTTTTATTTTTTATCATTCAAAAATAATTTTATTAACATAAGTTTGAGGATTGATTTTAAGAATTAAAAGTAAAAATTATTTATCAATAAAAATATTTATTATAATAAAATATAAAAATATAAAAAGTATTTATTTTTAATAAAATCGTTTGATTTATAGTTATTTAAAATACTAATGTTGACAAAATACCAGGAGTATTAAAAAAAAAAAGGAGTAACTAATTGTAAAAAAATAAACCAAGCATGCACGCATTTAGCTTTTACCAATCTGCGGGCTGCAATGTCAAATTTCATTTTTGCATTGTGGCACTTCGCCGAACTGTGTTATTATCAGAGTTGTAAAGTTTGATAATTCAATTTTATATGCTATTGTTAATATCTTATATAAAAATGGTTAACATTGCATTGTTAATATACATGTGTCCGTGTTCCAGTTGAGTTTTTTGTTTGTTTATACGCGTGTTGGTTTTCGTATACTACGGGTGCAATAAACAAAGAAATACCGTATGCGTCTTGCTCTTCCTTCTGATATGTATATTTTTTTAATGTTGAATTGATTATTTAAAATGAATGATTTATTTTTAAAAATAGAAAAAAAATTTATATATCATTGTTCATAACTTAATGTCACGAACAAGAGAAAAAAAAAAATCATTAAAAAAAGGCAGAAATAATGAAAACAAATAAACTAGAACCAAAATGGAAACAAACTAGCTAGTTGCCTGATGTTGCATACAATCAGAATCGATCCACTATCGTCAAAGAATCGATTTTTAACGGTTGAAAAATTCTTTATAAACTTGTCCAACGCTTAGTACTAATGAGATTTTTTTTATAAACTTGAAGGTAGAATTTTGTTTTTTAAAAAAATATATTTATTTTTAAAGGGATTTTGAAAAATATTTTTTATTTTAAAAAATAAATTCAATTTAAGATAATATAATTAATAAAATTTATATAAATAAGAAGAATCAACCAACATCATCTTAAGAAAATTTGTTGCTTAGCTATTATAAATAATTTAAATGATTCTTTTATCATTTATTGTTTAATTATTGTAGATAATTTGGAAGGTTCTTTATTATTTGTTGTAACCATTTTTATAAATAGAAAGTTATTTATCTTGTATATGTATATATTTGATTAATTAACAAAATAAGTCAAAAATATTTTTACAACCAATTGTTGTTATGATATTAGAACTTGATCTCATAGATATTAATATAAAAGAAATAGACAATAACAAAATGTGAAGGAGAAACATGTGTATGAATTAATACAACATAAGTAGACATAAAGGGAGGTGTTTCCATGAGCATAACATATTCTCACAATATTGGATTTAGTGGTTTTATAGTTCATCAATAACAAAGGCTTACATACATAAATGAATACGAATGATATTAGTGTGAAGATGACAAAAAAATTTCTATTGAACACCAACATCTCTAATCATATAACAAAAAACTTAAAACAAATGTCAAAAGTGTAGGATAATGCTGCATGTTTAGTAGGCTTGCCAAATGGAAAATGGACAATTGTTAGCAAGGAAGGAGCCATTCCATTAAAAGGGAAATTGCCGCTTACAAATGTTCTTTATGTTTCTAATTTTGAGTTGTAACTTGATAATTATGGTATAATTAATGGATGAGTCTAATTATAATGTATAATTCACTAATAAATTATGTATTATATAGGATTGTACTTCAAGTATATTGATTGATGCATGTGAAGTTTGAATGACAACATCTTGCAAAGCAAATGAAGTGAATCAAGTTGAACTGTGCATAGGCATTTGGGACATCAATATTTTAAGATTATGTAATCTATTCCAAATCTTGGTAAGAATGAGTGTAAAGAATTATGACATAGGCATTTGTGAGAAAAGTCTTAGAGCAAAGCAGTGAAGAGATAAATTTTTTATTAGGGAACATAAAGTTAATAATATTTTTTAGTTGATTTATTATGATTTATGGTTCGATATAAACATTTATTTTTTTATGTTTTTTATTTAATGATAATTGTATATAATTATTCTTATGGTTTTTGGATTTACTTACTCCATAATATGGAGGAATTTTTTATTTTCATGATTTTTTTTAGTTTGATTAAAAGGTAAAATAAAAAATATATTAAAATTTTTAGAAGTGATAATGGTATTAAAATTTCTCTGTATGAAAAATTATTTTGTTGAGAAAGATATAAATTTTTAAATTTTTTTTATTAGGATGTCATAGTACAATAGTAGAGTTGCATGAAAAAATAAATATATTCTAAATATTGAACAAGCTTGTTAAATTCAAGAAAGTCTTCTATTTATATTTTGGGAAAAGAGTGAACTAACAATAAGGTATTTGATTAATAGAACTTAATAGAAAAATTATGTATGAAATGATACATGGATCCATCTTTCCTTATACATTTTGAGAATGTTCAAGTGATCCATCTTCCCTTATACATTTTGAAAATGTTCAAGTGTTTATGTTATGCACATGTTCAAGTGTTTATGTTATGCACGTAACCAAGAAAGGAAAGGAGATAAATTTGTTGGAAGAAGTTAAATGTTGTGTCAGATAAGAACCACCGCCTTGAAAGCAAAATTTTATTAAACCTCTAATGCAACTTGATTCTGGTCTTACGCTCCAAGTTTAATATATCACCATGTAAAGGACGGTGCACTCCGAACCTACGCATGCTATAGTCTTGCACATGATTGTCCAAAATTATAAAAAAAGTAAAAAATGAGTATAAGAGTTGAGAGATAATGTGTTTAATGTTTGGAGATGTGTGGTATATATATAACATTAAGGGAAAGTTGCATACCACCAAAAAATAATATTATGTTCATAAGTTCAATGCATAACTAAAAATAATTACGTAACAACCAGTAATTACATGATTACCAAATATGAATTATATGGCGATCAACTAATAATAAAATAACAGTTAGAAATAATGTTCAATATATTATAACTTTAAACAAGACTTTTAATAGGTAAGAATTCTCATTTACTAGTCATTCATAAGCAATCCTTGCTAATGAGTTTGGAAGTGATAGAAAAAATTTAGGTAAAGAAGGTTACTTTTGTACTCAAGTATTAGTATTTCAAAGATTGAATTACCATAGTGAGACAATAATTTTGTTTAAAATGGTGAATTATTCTTGAACTCAGTTGAATTAGGTTAAATTCCTCACTACACATATTGTAACATTGAAGTAAAACTTCGTAAATTTTAAAATCATTCTCAAATGACCTTGGTATTCATATGTGTGTTTTAGAAAGATATCTAATCTTTTATAAAGGATGACTTTTACAATCTTACTCACATATTTATTTACATAATTTAAGTCATCTCACAAGCATTGAATGTGTCTCAAAAGTATCTTTTAGAATTGCAAATAAATTTTACCTTATTACTTAAAAGTATCTCAAGTGCATCATTAAAACATTATATTGTAAATACATCAAATATATCTCAAAAACACTATCTTATAGATACAACAAGTGTGTTTTAAAGGCATTATCCCATAGATACATCAAGTACTTCCTAATAAGCACCACAGCTAAAGACTATTTATCTTTTTCAAAGGAGTATTACCTCATGCCATATAGATGAAAATGTAATGCATATAAGTAATCATATGACTTAGTTTGATAAAAAATAATTAGGTCTCCACCATACTTTTCTTATGTTCAAGACTTAAGGCCCATCTCTCTCGATGAATTCATAATCACTTTCCTGTTTAATTCTCTAATAAAAGAATCAACAAGTTTTTGTTAGAAAAATTTGGAAATATTTGAGATGTGTGATAGCACTATGTTCAAAGATTTATGCGCTTATTGGGTGATTCCTAAGATTCAATATCCCCTTCTACCAAAAATAATAAATTAGAAAACTCGACAATATTAATGATTTTTAAATATATCAAGTATTTGTCAAATGAAAATGATTGAATCCTTTATATAAAAGTAGGGTTCTCTAAAAATTAAATTCGATGATAATTAAAATAATTATATGTTTAAATTTATAATTAAGTAATTTAATTTAAATTTAAATTCAAAATTTAAAATGCAATTAATAAGATACAACGTATATAGTCTTGTTTAAAAATATTTAATGTATATAGTTACGTTTAAAATAAACAATTAGAATTAAACAAATTAAAAAAATTAATTCAAAATCTTTATAATAAACATGTTTTTAATTTGGTAATAAAAATTTATTTTAAAGCTAGTAATAAATGGTTAATTATCACAATTTAAAATAAATAATCAATAAATTATAAAATCATTTCAAAAAAGATTTTACAAAATTTACATATCATACAAGTAGTGAAATACATTTTTTTTTATCATTAGTAAGTATTAAACAAAATATAATGGATAAAAAAATTGAATTCACATGTATGGAGATAATTAAATAAATTAATTATTTTTTAAAAATAATTTCTAATTAATATTAAATTTATATAAATTTAATAATAGTTTTATTTTTTAATAAAAAATAAGAATAATATAATCTCTAACATATACATATAAAATATAAAATATATGATATAAAATTTTATATATATATATATATATATATATATATATATATATTATTAAATTCACATCACTTAAGGGTATCACAGATTTATTAATATATGTATGACAAAAATATGATACTAGTCAAAATAATAAAATAAATAAATAGTATTTTTAGAAACAAAACATGCGAGATTATATTGACAAATTCTCAAGATTATTGAAAAAAATTGAAGACATCTCATAGGTTGAGTGTGTGATAGGTCTTTTCAAAAAATATTATATATATTTTTTTTGGATAATTCCATGATTTAACGATTCTTTTTACGATAAAATAAGAAATAGAACTAATAAGAATAATAAATCAGAAAATCCAATAATATTAATTATTTTCAAGTATATCAAATATTTATCAAATGAAAATTTTTGAATAATTTACATTATTATATAAAAGTAGGATTGTCTGAAAATTAAATTGGTTGATAATTAAAATAATCACATATTTAAATTTAAATTTATATTTTAGATTGTAATTAATTAAATACAATGTATGTAGTCATATTTTAAAAAAATTTACTATATGTAGTCATGTTTAAAATAAGTAATAAGTACTAAACCAATTAAAAGAATTAATTTAAAATCTTTATAAAAAACATATATTTAATTCAATAATAAATCATATTTTTAATCTGCTAATAAAGATTCATTTAAAACTAATAATAAAAGGTTAATTATCACAATTTAAATAGATAATTATTAAATAATAAATTTATTTTAAAAAACTTGAAATATAATAATTAAATTATTACTTTTGAAATACTTTATTTTTACGACATATTTCATTTACTTTTTTATGTATTCAAGGAAAATTACATCATTCTTAAGTAATTGCTTAACAACATTATGTCCAACATATATGTATTTTTTCTTTCCATTGTAAAAACTGTTGTTAGCTACTTCAACTATTACTTGTGAACCGTAGTAAAGTGATACTGTTGGAATAGATTTTTCCACAAAGTATGTTTATTTAGAAACTTTTTATTTATTATCCTTCTTGACCTACTAACTCAAGAGACAAAAATTTAAATTCTATAATAAACTAGTTTATGCAAGTTTGTTTTACAAATTTTAAAGAAATAAGACTTCATCTAATGTGGACATATATTCATTAGTGAGGCTTACCTTAACATTATCGATACCCAATTAACATTACAAACTTCTTCTAAACACTTAAAAAAATTTAAAAAAATGTAATTTTCAATTATACTACTTTTAAGTATTTACAAGACGATGCAAAGTAGTCTAATGCTTATAGTTAGAATGATGAGTATAACCACTAAATCTGCTCATAGCATAAAGGAAAAAATAAGAGAAATTTTGTTCATCTATATGTTTTTATGTTAGTACACAACACTATTCATTATATATATATAATAGGTCTAGTATAATTTATTAGAAACATAACACTACTAATAATTTTAGCATATTCAGACTTCAACTCAATCTCATTAGTAATATTATTTTTCAAACCCATATTCTCATTATATGAAGTTTTAGCAAATATTACATCATCAAAATTGTTGAATTTATTTTATAGCTTCTCAGTTTTATGTGATTGATTTAGAGAAAAGTAGTATTTTATCTTTATTACTTTAATTTATAAAATTATTTCAACTTTTTCTAAATCTTTCATATCAAATTTGAAACATAAAATTGAATTTATTTTATTTATCACAATAGTTCCAAGTACTAACATATTATCCATGTATAAATATATTATAACATAATAATTTTTAAACAATTTTATGTATACACATGTATATGAGATGTTCACAATAAATTTATGTTCAATTAAAATACTATTGATTTTTTCGTATCATTATGTTGATGCTTTCTTTAATCCATAAAGATTTTTTAATTTGTAAACTTTATATTCCTAATATAGAATAATACAACCTTTTGATTGGTTCATATAAATTTCTTCATTTAAATCTCTGTTTAAAAATAAAGTTTTTACATCTATTTGATGCATTACAATATTATTTATTGTAGTAAAAACAATCAACGTTCTAATAGTGGAAGTTTTAGTAACAAGTGAATAGGTGTCAAATAATCTTATACATATTTTTGAGTAAAATCTTTAATTACCCCTCTTGCTTTAAATTTTTTAATAGAGCCATCAAGTATTATTTTTTTAAAAAAAGATTCACTTACTATCTATTAGTTTACTACATTTGGATAATTCTATCAGTTTCCAAGTATGATCACTGGTGATGGAATCTAATTCATTTTTAATAATTTCTTTCCAAAAGAAAGAATTTATGTATTTTATTTCCTAATAGCAAGGTTTAGGATCTTCTTCTTGCAAGTAAGACAAACTAGTTCTTCGACCAACCTATCAATTTTAACTAAAAAAATAGTTATAAAGTTTGGTCCAAAATCAATTTTAACTAAAAAAATAGTTATAAAGTTTGGTCCAAAATTAGTTTCAGTTCATTACCTTTTATTTTTCCCAAGTTCATTTATTTTTGAACTAGAAGCATTTTTAAATATAGGCTCAAGAACAAAATTATCCACATATATAGATATAGAAAGGTTCATAGATATAACAATATTTTTCTTATAAGGAAATATATTTTCGAAAAACTTAACATATCTAGATTTAACAATAATATTATCATTCAAGCACATAAATCTATATGCAGTACAGTCATAAGTATAACCGATAAAAATAATATTCATAATCTTGGCATCAATGTTCATCCTTTTAAAATATGATATTTCATCATTAATCAAACACCTCACATTTTAAAAAATAATAAGTTTGGAGATTAACCCTTCCATAATTCATAAGATATTTTGTCTAAGTATATATAAAATACTTTGTTGAAAATATAACATGCATTCTTCAATTTTTTCTCTACCATTGTTAAAATTTAAAGTTTTTTAGCCATTATTATTATTATTATTATTATTATTATTATTATTATTATTATAAAAAGTAAAAATATAATTATCTATAATGTTTATTTCTTATATATTGATTTGATCATTTTATTTTTTAATTTAATTTTGAATCTGTAACTTTGTGATTTTAATTATTCCATTTATTTTTAATCAAACAAGTAAAAAATAATAAATCACATTTTAGTCTTAAATTCATTTAAGTTTATAGTTTATTAATTAAATTGGATGAAATGTTTAGTAAATTTATTAATTATTGGATGAAATGATTTAATTTTTTACCTAATTTTGTTAGTTAACTATTGATTTAACTTAATTTTTATTTAATTTCATAATTTTGTTATTTATTTGATGAAAAATTAAATATTTTTACAAAATTATTAAAATTTTAGAAAGTATTCATTTACGAATGATTCACATAGAAGTGAACTCTAAGTTAAATTTGAGAAGCGATTTTTACTATTCATAAATCAAGTGATACTTTAAATATGCATCTCACAAATTTGGAAGTGCAAATATAATATTTAACATCTCACCTAAAAAATAATTAGCTCTAAGTCACTTTTTAAGCTTAATTTATTAATTTTTAACTTTAAATTTCATTTAGAGTACAATTAAAATTAATTATTTTTCAAATAAAAATTATATTCTTCCACACAACCTCAAATTTGTTATTGTCATTCTTCACTACATTTTTTCTTTTTTTTTTCTTCATACAACTATTTTTTTTCTCTTCTCTAACATTGTCAAATTTTAAAACATTTTCTAGTCATTATTATTATTATTATTATTATTATTATTATTATTATTATTATTATTATTATTATTATTATTATTGTTGTTGTTGTTGTTAATTTTAAAAAGTAAAAACATGATTATCTATAGTATTTATTTCTTATATATTGATTTGATAATTTTATTTTTAATTTATTTTTGAAATTTTATTTTTGAATCTGTAACTTCTTTATTTTAATTATTCTATTTATTTTTAAACAAACAAGTAAAAAATAATAATCACTTTTTATTCTTAAATTCATTTAAGTTGATAGTTTATTAATTAAATTGGATGAAATGTTTAGTAAATTTATTAACTATTGAATGAAATGATTTAACTTTTACCTAGTTAGTCAACTATTAATTTAACTTAATTTTTATTTAATTTTATAATTTTGTTATTTATTTGATGGAAAATTAACAAAAAGGATAAGAAATTAAAAAAATTCGAAGGATCACAAAATTATCTAAAATAAGTTAAGTTGATCAAAATTGTTGAATCTAAATACTATTAAAATTTAAATTAAATCTAAAATAAATAACATTTATAAGTATATATTAGTCAAATAATAGTATTAATTTATTACTAAATCTTGAAAGATAATATTGTGTAAAATTCCTAATTTAAACTCTTTACAATATAATATTTGAGTTAAATAATAATGGCATTTAAAATAATATTTATTTCTTATTCAAACAATTTAGATTATTTTATAAAAAATTTATATAAGGTAATTTTTCATGAAAAAATAACTGAAAGTATTTTTATTTGAAAATATGCATAAAGCATTTTTTAATCCTCTCTTTAATATTTTTATTATTTTATATTTTTTACTATCAAATATCTTATACATAAATTTCATCAAACCACATATAAATCCAAATTATTTAAGCTTAATAATAAAAAGTATATTAAATAATACATTATTAACTTCTCGTCTTTGTATAATACGACTCAGGTATCTTACGAAATTGGAAATTTTTTCCGGACTAAAATAGAATATATCCCTTCTATTTAAATAGAAATACCGACTTTATATGATTAATTTTTTAATTTATTTTAAAAATTGAAAATAAAGAATCATTTAAAACAAAAGAATAGCTGGAAAAAATAAATACTTAAAATATTTAAAAAAATTAACTCTTTAAAATCTCACGTGATGAGAAAAGCAAGGTACGAGTCCCACCCCGATCAGAATGGGTGGGACTGTAGCGCACGTACGAGTAGCAACGGATGAAGCTAAGTGGGGCACTAAGCGTGCGAAGCACACGTGTCAGTCACGATGGGGACGAAAATGACCTCTGAGAAAACGAGAGGAGGTATCGTGATCATGGTCAGATTGGGCGGCCAGCTTCTTCCCTGTTGTCAAGGCTCACCATTTTTTACCCTTCATTTTTCCTATTTTACCCTTTCCTTGATAGGTTAACCAACAACAATATAATAATTTTTAAATAACTATGTTTTTTTCAAATATATTAATAGAAGTTTAAATTCTAAATTTAAAAATAAAAAATATTAGACGAACCATAATATATTTTACTAATTTGTGTATTTAAAGAAGTTTGTTTCTGGCTTCCGGATGATAAATACTTTGCTACACACAAAATTAAATTTTCATCTGGCATTGTCCTTTCATAGAGTGGCAAATGCAACTAGACAAGTTGATCGATGTCACTTTCTCGTGGTTCAAAAATAAAATAAAATACACCAACAGTTTCCTCAAATAAATTTAACTAGTTAAGCTACGCGGCATAAATTATGAATACACGAGTTTAATCTTTCACGATGTATTATATTTATTTTTCCTTTTTATAGTTAATTTCGTACCTCTGTTCCAAAAAAGAGAGAGAGAACAATATGAATATTTGTTATATTATTATAAACAAATAAATACAAATACCTTGACATTAACAAATGATTGATTAAGAGAACATGAAAAATAAGGATGAATTTAATCTAGACTTTGCGCCGATGAAGAGCCGTGACAAATTAATATTTTTGTGCATGATTGGCATTTCCAACCGGCCCTTAACAAGATCACTTTGATGTAAAGTCAGCTATATTTCTTTCCTTCTTAGTTTCATCGTTCAAAACTTCAAGTTCGTGTGAGTATGTTTGGATCAATCCCTATTCGAATTTTGTTACTCCATTTGGCCAGACACATATATAATTCGTTTTATTTTTTTCATTTATAGCATTAATATGAAAAAAAAAAAATCTACTCCTCATGATCACGCCAAGGAAAAAATAATTTTAAAGATAACGTATTTTGTGTATAGTTTGTATAATAATAATACCCAAAACAATACACAATCGATTTTCTCGACTTTTAAAGGAATCATTATGGCTTTCCTCCATCAATTATACTGCTTTTTAACAACTACATGGGAAAGGCTAGAGAGAGAGAGGACATTATTATAAAAAAGGAATTTATTTTATTATATATTAAAATTGTACTAATAAAATTTTAATTTTTTTAGTTTTTAATTTTGTAAAAATAACATTCATTTTAATAAATCTTATTTTAGAACAATAATAAAAAGATTAAATTGAAAAACATTAAAACAAATTTTAAAACCAAACTTAATTTAAATAGATCATAAAATATTTGACCTATTCCGGTTTACTCTTGATGAAAAAAATGGTGAAAATGTACTTTGTGTGGATATTTATAGTCATAATTCATCAACAAAATGATCGGAACGTCATTATGCAAGAAAAGGCAAACTTACCTAGATTGGTATGTTTATTTTTACGTACGCAAGTGTGGAATAAACAAAGAGTTAATAATAATAATAATAATAATAATAATAATTTGAAGTTTGATATTATAATTAATAATTTATAAATATAATGAAAAGAACACGTCAAAAGAGAAGGCTGTGATGGGACAAGAAGAGAAAAAAAGAAAAGTGGACAAGTTGGTAATTGCAGATGGCAAAAAAAAGGTATGATACGCGTCTCTATGAGGTCCATATTCCATTTCCATTACCAACCTCACAACGCATCTCTTACAAATCACTCGTTCCTCTCTCCCTTCTCTCTTCTCAATCCCCTCCTTCAACCTCCACCCAACAACCTTTTCTTCTTTACTCTTCTCTCTAACCCCAAACAATCAAATGGCTCAGAAGGCAGAGAAAAACGAAACCGAGTTCAAGGTTCCCGACACCATCACCCCCTGCAGCAACCCCGCTTCCATCCCAGAACCTTCTGGTTTCTTCGACGACAAGGCCGCCTCTAGCGCCGCTACCTCATCGCGCTCGCCCAAGAGATCGCTCCCTCCCGAAGATCCCACCGCTCAAACCGACCTAACGACGTTGTCCGAGCCCAAACGTGCAGTCAACCGCTGCTCCGGCTGCCGGAGGCGCGTCGGTCTCACCGGATTTCGGTGCCGTTGTGGCGATCTCTTCTGCGCGGAGCATCGGTACTCCGACCGCCATGACTGCTCCTACGACTACAAAGCCGCCGGAAGAGAAGCCATCGCAAGAGAAAACCCCGTCGTCAAAGCCGCGAAGATCGTCAAAGTCTGATACCCTAAATCGGAGAAGAACCTCGAAGAGGAAAAAAAAGAAAACAGAAACGACACCATCGGCCGTCGTTTCGACGCGGTTGAAACGTAGATCTGTTCCGATCGCGATTAGTTAATTACTCGCGTCTCTTTCTCCGAGATGCAACTCAGCGCGTGTGTGGAAGCTGAGAAATTGTAACAGAAAAGATGAACCCCTGTCATATTTCTATATTTTTTATATAATTTCTAAATTTTTATGTTTTTTTTTCTTTTAATATGGGGTTGGAATTTATGATTTCATATGTTATTGTTGTGATTATTATGTGAATGGGTTTTTTTTTTTTCGTTTGGTAGGAGAGAGCATAGGATTCAGATTTCAGGGTGGTGGAAAGGTAAATTAGGTTGGGGTGTGAGGGTATAGTTGTCAATTTGTATTGTACTTTGAATTTGGAATTTTCGAGAATAGTGATTATGAGAGAAAGTTGGGTGGACCCACATGATTTGACATGTGACGATGATTATCGCGATATATTGGTGAGTGGGCGAGTTCGTGTCGTGATGTAGCCGCAGCGAGATTTCGCGCTTGCGGTTTTTATTGTTTGTGACAGTGACTCCTAACTTTTTGGCTCTTTGGGAGCCAATAGGGTTGGGCCACGTGGATGATAGCATGGTTCGCTTCTAATTGATGATTGCGTTTTTCTTCTTTATTTTCTTAATTTTATTGTAGCGGTGGAATCTCGAGGAATGTCATGATCGAACGCCTAGGATTTGGTGGTAGATGCCATTTTAGGCACCCTTTCGCCAAAAGTTTGTTTTTTTTTACCTCTTTTATTGAGTAGAATTTTATTATTTAATTCATTTGAAATTCTTTATATTGTTAATTAATTAAAATGATTTTAAATCTTGTCTTTAAAATAATTGTTATAAAAATTTTAATTTTGATTGTTTGATTAATTGTGGTTATATTAACAGTGAAAATTTTAATTATTTTCTTTTTTTAATTAGCATTATTAGGATATTATTGAATAGTATTTGTTTAAAAAATATAATATCGGTAATTAAAAAAGAGAAAACCGCTTTAATTTTATTAATTAAAACACAAAGAGAATCGTGTTTCATATGTCTGTCGAAAGAACGTGTTTAGAAAAAGAAGCGTTTTGATTCTTTATCTGAAAAACTCTCGGTTATATGGCTGATAAATTTTTTGATTAAGGCCAAACATGATTTTTAGAATTTTAAATAAACATTGTTAACAAAAAGAAATGTCGTAAAGGATGATTTCAGAATAATTAAATTTAAATATATATTAAATAATATTTAATTCGACAAGGTGTCAAGTGTTGTAAATGGCTGGATACTGAATTAAAATATTAAAAGAGGTACAATTTCAGAATTTCAGATAAAATAATTAATAGGGACCACAATTTGGGCGGTGGTATTTATAAAATAAATTAAGAAATGTCTCCATCAGAGAATTGAAATATATCGCAATACACTAATACGAAGTATGGGGGTTATCGGGAACTCTCCACAAGTTCACATATTTTTCTATTAAACTTCCTATTATTTTACAGAATAAATATATTTTATAAAAAACTTGTATAATTATTATTAAAAATATGAAATTTTTAATATTTTATTTAATAATTGAAAGTATTTAAATTTGTTCCAAGAGAAAAGTCTGGGGAGGGGTGACATGAATTTTCTCCGTGTTTTACTGTTTCTTCCGGTTTGCCAACCATATACTATTCCTCATGCGTAAACCATGCGTGATGATGATGTGGGCACAATGTTTTTAAAATCAAATCCCTGATTACGCTATTTTCGATTTATTTTTAATTATAATTAAACAAAATTGAATTAACAACAATTAAATATATTTTTAAACTTATTAATGGTTTAAATACATTTTTCTTCTTTTATATTTAATTTTACTTTCGTTCAAATTGTTTTTATAATTTTGATTATTTATTTTACAAAAATTATTAATATTTTTATACAATTATAAAATATAAGATTTAAATTTAAAATATTATATAAATTATTTTAGTATTTAATCACTTACCATTAGATTAATTTTAATAATTTATAAAAGTTATTGATATGAGTTGAATTTAAATAATAATATTATTTGAATAAATATATAGTTTAGCATTTTAAAGTTACACCTATATACTTTCAATTCTTAAAACTTTTGTTACATATAATTTGATTTTGAAAATGTTAACTTGATAATGTTATAATATATTTTTTAAAAAAATATGAATAAAATATGAACAATATATATAATTAGGATATTTAGAAATCAACTTGTATAAATTAATATTTTTTATCAATTAAGCTTTGAAGGATCAAAATATAAATAAGCAAATACATTCAAAGTTCAAATTGTATACACGGCTATTTTTAGAGACTAAAGATATAAAAATTTTAATAGTACATAAGATATCAAAATCATAAAACGGGGTAGAAACTAAAATTAAGATTGAATATAAAATGAGGGATAAAAAATTTAAGTAAATCATTATAAAATATTAAATAATAAGAAATCAACTTACATGAAATTTTTAATTAGTGTAAAAATAAGTTAGATCTCTTCTAAAATAATAATAATAATAACAACAGGTAATTAATATAAATTTATAAATTATATTAATAAAAAAACAGTAACGTAAATAAAATTGATAAACTTTAGCACAATAAGTTAGTAGTTGACAATGGTAAAAGTGCAGCACTGGTTAATAATTTTACTCACGTAGAGGAGGTTTAGGTTTTGTTTTCAATTCCGAGGTTTACCATTCAGGATTTTCTGTTTTGAATGAAGATAAACCTGTTCACGCAGATTAACATTGGATCAAAATGATTAGTGGATTAATTTTTAGTTAAACTCTTCGATTTTATCTGAATAGCAGTGATTGAAGTAAATATGCACAGAAGTCTCACCTTTTTATATTCCTTCATCATGATCTGAAAAAAAATCGAAACAAAAATTACACGTTTACGTATCTGGATATAAAATATTATGTGCATGTGGTATAAACTTTTTTTGTATTTAAAATAAACGTATATGAATTATATATGAATTTATAATTGGTATTTTTTTTAATATATATTTTTAACAATTAAGCTAGATGAGAATTTTCCCTAAGAAAAAAAGTTAGATATGAATTTAAAAGGACTATGAATGCTTACACCAATATTATTTTATCTCTTTTTCTTGGAAGCAATATAAAATTATGGTAATTAAACTTATAGCAATGCAAATTATATATGTAGCTTTGCTTTGGCAGATATTGGTTCACATAAAACAAGTCTCTTTTGAATACCTACTCAAATCTTAAAAATAATAACAGTTTACATGTATTCAAAATTTTCTTCTATTATATTTAATATGAACCAAATGCGAAATAGGATACGGGGTGTTTTTATTTTTTATTTTTATTTTTTAAGGGATATAAGGTCTTATTTTATTCTATAGTTACTAAACAAAAAATATAAAAATAACAACGTGTCCTTTTATTTGGTTTAAAAAGGTACGTAGCTGAAGTTTATATTTATCATTACAAATATTATTTGGAAATAATTTAAACAAAATTATATATAATACATAATATGCTTATTTTAGATGAATATATATATATATATATATATATATTATTTTAGATCACAAATATATTTTACAAAAAATAATCTTGTTGAATTTAAATAGAATTATTATAAATGACAAAAAAATTGCAAAATTTCAATATCACTATTTGTTCAGGATTTAAATTTAAAATCTGTAGTTAAAATGGATCAATTTTACCAATTAATCTATATTTTTAAGTGATATTTATATTTTTCATTAAAATCTAAATTTATTTATTATGATTTTAAGTAATATAATGTTTTAGTGTGTAAAATTTAATAATTGAAATTAAATAAATATTCTAAAATTTTAAATTAATCAAATATAAATGATTATATGTTGGTATTTTATTATTTAAATAATTTTTAATATATTTTAATTTTGTATAACTTAAATGTGTTGAATGATGTTCACAGTAGAAACCTAAATAGATTTTGTTGGATATATTGGAAAGAGTATAAAAATATATAATAAACAGGCAGATGTTATTGATATATTATTAACTTTTATAACTAACTTTATATTTATTTTATTTTTATGTTTAATTAAAGATACTTTTAAAAATAATATAAAATTTATTAAACAAATACTATTATTATTAGTTACTAACTATTCATGTTCATGCTTATGTTTTCCTTATCCTTTGCTTACTTCCTGTTTTTGCATGAATCTCACAATCCAATCTAATATGGTATTATGATCATGGCCACTCCACATGTCTTCTTCAACCTAGCTTCTTTTAAAGTTAGAGATGACAACTTTTTTATATAGAAACATCAAGCTCTTGCTACTATCAAAGGCCACAATCTCCTTTTATACATCATTGAAGATTCTTTCTTTTTTTCAAGAATTTGGTGACAACAGTGATATTGATCAAGAACCTTCCACCTTCTCATCTTTGACAGTATAGTAAGATTAATTAATTCTTTCATGACTTTTTTTTTTAATGTTTGAAATGTTGTATACTTGCATAATAGGATGCATTATGGCATATGATTTATGGAAAAAGCTAGATTTCCTCTTCAATTCCAAAACATGAGCTCATATCAAATACCTTAAGGTTCAATTTAAATTAATTCAAAAAGATTCTTTTTCTATTAATACTTATCTTGTGCATGTTTAGAAACTAATTGATTCTTTAGATACGATTGGAAGAAGCCATACTCAACAATCTGGAAGAAGAATACAATTGTTTTATCATATTTTTCCTCTCTTTCACTTTTTTTGTACTGTATAGATGAAATTGAGAAAATCTTGATGATCCAAGATGAACATATTAACCGTCATAGAATCTTCATGTCAATACAAGCTAAAATTATTCAATACAAAAATTCTCAGTTCTCTGTCATTGTTAAAGATCTTCAATCCAACAATGGTGTGTAGTTTCTTTCCCTCTTCTCTGATTTTCTTTACCAATGATCTTCTTCTTTGAACACATATGACAAACTCAAAACCTATGTCCACTCCTATGATCTCTGGGCTTCATCTTTCTGCTCTTGGCAAATCTAATCTTGCATCAAAGAACTAAACATTTTAATCTTGACCTTCACTTTGTTTAAGACTACATTACTCTTCACAAAGTTAATATTAATCATATTTTAACTCTTTATTATAGAGTTGATGATTTCACCAAATACATAACTAATTCTAAGTTTCTTTCTTTTTGTTGTAAATTTCATTATTTTAAATTTTAAGTTTAAAAGAAGGAGGATGTTAAGAGAATATTGATATATATGACCGTTGTTTATAAGTAACTATTTTCGATTTATCTATTCATTGTCTTCATTTTACATACGTATAACCATAATTCACTAATGTAATAACAATTATTCACGCTCATGCTTATGGTTTCGTTGTCCTTCGATGCTTCCTACTTTTGCATAAAACTCATAATTCAATCTAATACAACTAATTAAAAAAGTTAAACAAAGAATGGATGCATGTTTATTTATAAGCTAGAATTGATTTAAGTGGAAATGGACTAAATCCAATTTCATTACACTATTTCATGATTCTTTTTATTTTATTGATGTGTGCTACCTTCATTCATACAATTTTTAAACAAACAAAGCTTAACAGTGACGATAAACACTCTGTAAGATTCTTCTGCTTTAACTTCTTTTTGTTGGTGGAATGTGATTCATTTTCTGTCTTTTGCACGTTAACATTGTTTTTTTTTTTTAAAAAAATAAAATAATATTTGGATTGAATAAAGGCAAGTACAATCTACAATGAATGACTAGATATGTCTGGGATCAGTTCACAATGGATTCATTAATGGGTCACAAAGGAAGATTATTGTTAAAAATCTTAGCCTATCCCGTTAAGTAAATAATAAAATCCAAGTAAACCATAAGAAAGAAAAATTAAAATTGCTTTTGGCTCTTAAACTGAATAATATTACTCACCATTTTTGGCTAACAAAATATTTGCGTGGAATGCCAACCCTTTTAAGAAAGCCAAGTATATATCTTGTTGCAAATCATTTTTGGTCACTTTGTTCTTTAATTTTAAGTGATAAAAGAACTTATCCACTATATATATATTTGACTTAGAAAACATGATCTCATTTTGGAGATTTGGGGTATGCTCATTAATATCACGGAAGTTAAAAGAAAAAACAAGTCAATTTAAATTTGACTATTGTAATATTAAACACTTAAACCTAAATTTCTAATTAGAAAAAGAAAAGTAGGATTAAATCGTATGAGTGTCACCTTTTAGATATAGAAAGATAATAGATAGATGAATATTAATCAAATTATTAAAAAAGTATAAAAATTTCTAAAAACAAAAAATATGAAAAAGATTGATTAGATTAAATTTTTATTTAACTGTTAATAGTGTTTAAGTAATTAAACATATTGAGTATCCCGCAAATACAACTTTTCAAAATTATTTTTAAGCTTCTTTGTTTTAATGTTAGTGAATTAATTTTATTACTTTATAATATTAAATACATATTTTGAGAAATATTAACTCAAATTAATTCATGGAAAAATTTTACTTAATTATAAACCAAATAGGTATTTTATTTCAGTTAATTAACAAGTGCAGAAAGTAAAAATCATTTCTAAATATGTTTTATATTAATTTTTCTACATAAAAATAATTTTATTATTTCAAATGAAACTGATATGGTTCACATATTTATTGAAGAAAAATAAATTTTATCATTTCAAATAATTACTAGAGACTTGATGTGGGTTTATTTCATCCATAAAATCTGTGCAAATTTATATTAGATTAGTTTAGTTGTGTCCTATGTTTCCTTTATTAATATCAAACATAACATTTTAAAATATTTTTACAATTCTCACTTATAAAATGTAATTGAAATAATGAAAAAATTATTATTAGTTATGTGATGATTTTTTACTTATAAAAGTATGAATTGTATCGTAATGTTAAAAATAAAATCACACGTGTGTATAAATTTAATTTGAATTAATTGAATTAACTTTTAAAATTAGAATCAAGATTAAATTTAATTTTATAAAAAATATTATTATTTTCACCTTTTCACTTTTTGAGTTTTTATGTTTTGCATTTATTTAGTTTATTTTCGACAATTTAGATTAAATTATATCAAATAAAGACTCTTGTTTTAAAGTAGTGCATTTGGAACATAAGGAAGAATAAAATTGTAATTTAAAAATTACCTGTTGTGCCAGTAATAATTATAAGTGATATATAATTATATCAATGCATGTTTGGATCTGAGTTGGAATGCTGAATTTAATGCTTTTAAAATTAAATTAGTTATTTAATTGATAAAAATATTGGTCTATAGTTTAATGATGATTAAATATATATTTTAATATTTTATTATATTAAATAATAAATTAATATAAATAATAATAATTAAATAAACTAAGATTAAAATTAACATAAAATCATCATATTATATATTTTATGTGATAAAAATTAATATAATAACTGGGATTAATGATAAAAAAACATTTATATGTATATTATAACTTCTCATTATTTTTTTATTCATTTAAATTTTTTTAATTTATAAAATGATATTTATTTTATAATTTCAATATAATATGATACTAAAATAAAAATAATAAAATAGTACAAATTTAAAAATTATAAAATATATTTTTAATCTCTTTTAAATTTTAAAATTTCACTTTTAGTTCTTTTCATTTTAAACTTATGAATTTTGGCCTCTTATTTTTTTTTTAAAAAAGGTTATTTTTAATTTCTATTTAACTGAAATTTCACATATAATAGTAAAATATTAAAAATAATCTATTTTAAAAAATAAAAATCAAATTATGTTATTTTAAAAGGAAGAGATTAAAATAAAAATTTAATAATTTTAGAGAAATTAAACATATATTTTATCATATATAAATATTTTTAAAATCTTAAGCTCTATTTAGTGTAATTATAAATTTTTGGTTTAGTCTTAGAATTAAATTTAAAAACGAAACATAGTTGGATAAAATATTTTTAAATTAATTTTGTTAGCATATCTTTTAAATAATTTAACTTAATTTTTAAAAAATTAATTATTATTTTAATTTAAAATATTTTTATTTTTAATTCTAAGTTGATCTCTTAAAATAATAAGGGTTGTGATTATCAATATAATATAACCATTATTAATACCAATTTAAATTTTTTATATCTATTTTTAATTATTAAATCAATAATTTAATTTTTTTAATTTTTTAATTTAATATTTATGATAAAAAAAGAGAAAGACAAAGTATGGAAGGAGATTGAAGAAGGAATGAGATTTAATTTTCGTAAACATCAGGCCACATATATAACTACAATTACAATTACTACAGTCACATTATTATTGTTAAGTTATTATTATCATCTCAAACTATTATTATATTATTTAATAATAATAATAATAATTTTAATTTTTTTTTAAACTTTAGGATGATTTATTTCAAAAAAATTCAATTAATTATATTTATCATATTTTATTAATTTATTTTAAAAAATAAATAGAGTGAATTAACTCATTTTATAATATTTTTTTTATAAAAAACTAGTTTCAAATTTAAACATTTAAAATTAATTTAAAATTTAGTTTTAAAATTTTTTTAAAATAAAACATTAAAATTATAAAGAACGAAACCTTAATTATTCAATTAATATAATTCTAAAATTCAATTTAATTTCGTTTTATTTAAGAACAATTTAATATTTTCATTCTCAGATTTTCGAAACAAGATCAGAAATTCAAACTACCGCGCGCCATGAGACACTGAGACACCAAAGCAACACAGTAATACACCGATAACCCCAACCTCTTCACCATTCCATTCGCATTTTTTCATTCTATTTCGTTATTCCATTCGATTCGTTATTAGCGATCTTAAATTGAACTCAATAATGGACGAACAAGAGACAGTGGTGGTTGCAGGGAGAGAGCCCCACCCTCACTCTCCCAAATTAGGGTTTCCCCTCCCCGCCGGTGACGAAAAACTCGTCACCGGTCTCAGCACTGTCCTCGTCGCTTCCATTCAAGAAGCCAAAGACCGAATCTCTCAAATCGAGTACGTTTTCTGCTCCCAGCTCTACCCGCACTTTCAATCCATCGCCAAACTCTCCCACGACCTCGCCGCGAAACGACGTCGCATCGAACACCTCGAGGTGTTGTTGCAATCCAAGGAGTCCTCGGTCAGAGACGCCGAAGAAAAGCGAAACGCGGCGTTTGCGAAATTGGAGAGTTGCGAGAACGAGAGGTCCGTGCTCTTGGGGAGAATTAACGATTTGGACGAGAAATTTCAAATGAAATCGCGAGAAATTGAAGTAGCGGAATTGAAGGAGGCTTCGTATCGAAAGCTACTTGAGCAGCTCGAGGAGTCGGTGCTATCCAAAGAGTTTTCGCTCAGAGACGCCGAAGAGAAGCGGAAATCGGTGGTTTCAAAACTGGAAAGTTGCGAGAGGAAAATCAACGATTTAGACGAGGAATTGCGCACGAAATCGCGAGAAATTGAAGAAGCGGAATCGAAGAGGGTTGAAGATGAGGTTTCGTATCAAAGCCTGCTCGAACGAGTGGAATCGCTGAGGTGTGAGTTGCAGGCTGAGAAGACCAAGAGAAATCGGATAACTGAAGCCTATAAGAGGCTTAAGTCTCAGCATGTTTACCTTCGCCGGAAGGTTGGTCTCACTGCTGAAAATATGGTTCACGAAAACAAATTAGAGAGTGGAAGTGAATTGGCCAAGCATCAGAGTCCAATCGTTGAACCTGGTATAACACAAGTTTCTGTTATATATGCTTAGTAGAAATGCTGTGACATATTTTTGGGGTTTTCTGTGGAGTTATTTTTGAAACTGTAGTGGTTTTGTGAAGATTCATTTGATTTTAAGCATGCTCCATAAGGCACTGAAGGAATCAAATCTTTCTTTCCTGTTTCTGTTTTCATTCCTTCTTCCTTCAATTAGTAAAAAAAAAAAAGAAGTTCAGGCTATGTTAGGAAACGCATAAATTTGGAGAAATAATCCCTTATTTTTTAAAAGTTCTCTCTAGAAGCTAGCTAAGACAAGTTATTCGTTTTAAAAGTAACTAGTACTAAGGTTTTGTTTGGATATTTAATGGTAAGTAGAATGAAGTAAAATGAGATGTAACTGAATCGAATGAAGTGAAAGTCATTATTCCATTGTTTGGGTATTTTTATGATGGAATGGAAGAAGGGACTTGTTTTCTCCCATGCCTGATACCCCCAAATTGGAGGAGAATAAAAAGGAGAGTGCATTTGTTAGGTTATATTCCTCTTTGTTATATTTTGAACCATACAAATAGTGCAACCTATTAACATTTCATTCTATTCCATCCTTTTTTGTCAAATCCCAACATAGGCTATAAAATTAAGATGTTGACAAAAAGATTTCTTTTAGGGGCTAAGCTTTCATGTTTTCATTGGCATGATGTGCAAAGAGATGGGTAAAAATGAGACATGTGATTTAATTTTGGCATGAAGCTGCCATGGTCTAGGCATTGGCTAAGGCTGCATCTTTATCGTTTGCCCCCATATTGAGTATTGACCAATCATCCTTTGCATGTTATTGCAGGTCTTGCATTTGAGAGCCCAAATATGGTTATGGGTGTTTGTGAGAATTCTGAAATGAAGATTGAAGTTCCCCAGGAGGAAGACTTTGGAGGTAAGTTAATTGCCACTCCACTATGAGCATGATCTTAATGCTTACTCTGCTGTCTTGTATGAAATGGCCTTCAATCCAATCAGTCTGTATCAATTTACATAACATGCATAGATTTTGTTGGCTAATGGCTACTATGTCTAGATAGTGTAGTGTACAAATTGGGTTACTTGATAACCATCATCTACATCCTTTTATTTTAGGCCTTGAAAAGGAAACTCCAGATGTGTTTGTTGCTTTGTGTGACACATATGATGTGAAGGAGGTCTCGGAGGATGACAAAGGAGCCAATTTGAGGCCTCCTTCTAGTTTTCGTAGTTCTGGCCCAAAATGTCAATCCAGTACAAAATTAGTCTCTATATCTGGTACAAAACGGCCTGCATCTTCATGGAGACAAACCCGGTCCCATCAAAGTCGAGCAGGTCCTGACCCTCATGATGATTTTCTTGATACTCCTCTTGAGAATATCAGAGAAAATTTAAACAAGGATTTGAATAAGGAAGACCTCCCAAATCTGATTCAGAAAGAAATTAGTGTGAACAGCTCAGACGATGAAACACAAGATATGAATGCCAAAAGCAGTCCCCAGAAGAAGCAATCTTCAATTACAGTGGCCAACAAAAGGAGTTTCAAGTACATTGAACCTGTCAGGAAGAAAGCTGAGCGTGAAAATTTGAAAGGAGTTGAATGCAAACAATGCAGGAAGTTCTATGATGCTGTTCTTCCTAATGCTGATGGCAAGGATGCTGACAGCAGTAAGCAGAATTTCCGCTGTGAACACCATGATGGTGTTTCTAGGCATCGATATAGGTATGTTCCACCCATGACTCCTGAAGGATTTTGGAATATTGGATTTGAATCTGAAATATAAGAATGTATTTTAGCCGGCTTACTAATTTTTATTTATAAAAGGATTTTTTATCCTATTAAAATTTGCCAACTTTGAATTTATTGGTAAATCTAGAGAGAGAGAGAGAGGAGTTTTTGAAACCTTGACCATTAGATATATTATTGACTGATACATGGATCATCATCTCAATGCCAGGAGGGAAAAGTTTTCCCCTCTAGTTCACGCCGTTGGCGTACTGAACCCGTTTTGTACATTCTAATAGTTGTAGATACCAAATGGCTATGTACTAAACCCGTTTTGTACTATCTGATAGTTTCGTACCAAACTCGTTATGTTCTTGTGTATTTATATTGTTTCTTGAAAAGGAAAGGAAACCTTTTAATTATTTAATTGTGGTCTAAACTGTCCAGGGTCAGCGTCGTAAACTTTTCCTTTTGGTCGGGAGTGGGGGTGTCCGGGAATAGAGAGGGGATGGGGAGCATACCACATGAACTACTAACTACTAACAAGGGGCATTTTGCTAGTGGCATGGATTTTATAAACTTGAAAATGACATTTTGTTACAGTGAAGAATTTTGTTGAATGAATTTGTATATTAATGAAATTAGGGCTGTCAAAGCTAGCCAAACCTGTCAAGCTGTTTCTCTACCCCTTAAAATTATGTGGATTGAACCGGAAAACTTCTAACCCTCTTAAAGCATTATATTTTCCACCTGATCCCTTGGCCTATTTGTGCGTTTTTTCAAAAGAAAAATCCCCGTAGAGTAACACGACAATTGTTAAAAAGTTAAAAGCTTAGAATACACTATTGAAAAACTTCTAAAACCATTAAAATTCTAAAATTAATTTCATATTCACTACTAAAAGACTTCAATTTTTTCTGAAGTTTGGATTTGATGACCTTCGGAGTTTAGAAACTTGGAAGTAAATACTTTACTTCAAAAATCTGGATTTTTCCCTCTCTGCTTTAGAGTTAGAAGCTTGGATTTGATCCAACTTAGATTAACATTTGTTGTGTCTAATATATTAAAGTATTTTTTTTCTATGAAGAGAGCGGACCTGACATCCTGGGGATTCGGGCTCTTAAATGGTTTTGTTATGAATTATGCTCTTAAATGGATTGGGGTGGTAAAATATCCATTTAATTCTTTATTGTGCTCTCTGGCCTGGCCCGTTTAACGGGCCTATGTGAAACCATGTGTAACGTTTTGTTGAGCTTGAATCGGTGCAGTTTTATTGGCAATTGTTTTTGGTACTCCAAATTCCTAAATTTACCCCTTTACTCTTGTAAAAATTTTGAAATATTTTATTTATTTATTTAATATATACACCTCCCCCTCTTCTTCCTTCCTCCCATTTTTTTCCTTGCCCTTTCATCTTTCAATTCCTCTAGATCTTTTTTGGTCAAAAGCTCAATTCATCACACATACACACCATGTATCACTTTTCTTAAAGGTTTTGTCTATGACAAAGCATAGATTATTTTACAGGTCATAGCCAACGCAAATATTTAAATTATACATCTCCTAAAATTTGTACATAAATTGAGCATAGATGCCCATTTTTACATAAAGTAGAATGTAGAGAAAAAAATAAAAATGGCTTTGATATGAAATCAACTAGTGATAGGTTGAAAGCAGAAAACCAATTCTAAAACCATAAACCTTTATAACTAGTATAGCTAATACTTATTAAACCGATTCCTCTTCTTAATAAAATTATATATAATAAAAGTATTGGTTCAATGGGTGAATCCTAGTTGAATTAGGATTGAATCAATGATAATTAAATATTTTTTTAATCTTACACAATATAGTAAATTATAAAGAATCAAATAAAATTTTAAATTAACTTAATTGAATTGTGATATATGTTGAATTAGGATTGAATCGATGGTAATTAAATATTTTTTTAATCTTACATAACATAGTAAATTATATAGAGTCAAATAAAATTTTAACTTAATTGAATTGTGATACATGATGTATGTGATGTAATGGATTGAGTTTTTTGTAAAAAAATTCAGATAGATTGGAGAAAGGAAGAATAAGAAGGGGTGTATGTATTAAATGAATGGTAAGGATATTTTAAAAATTTCACCAGGGGAGGAGAGTGTATTAGCAATTCGAAAGGTGTAAAAAGCAATTGTCAGTTTTATTTTGTTTGTTTACTCCCTGGATGACAAAAAAAAAAAGGGTATAGTGCTGGACCAAAACCAAAAAAATGAAACACAGTAGACTTTTACGTTGGTGAAATAAGGCTAAACCTCGGAGGTTCCTGCCTTCAGTATAGGTGTTCACATTTTTTGGGTCAACCTAGTGTGGGTGTTCTGAATCTTATGGATTCGTGCCAGTTGGTAAAGTTCATTCTGATCCTTTGCTGCAATTCTAGATGGTGAAAGATTGCTGCTTATCATCAGCTGAACTTCAAGCTGGTTGCTTTAATATCCTGAAGGCACCAATTTGTCTTTGCTTTCACAACGATAAGTTTATTTATTTATTTTTATTTCAGTGAAAAAACCAAGTCAAATAAACCATACAAAGTAATAGAATTGGTGCCGCTAGATTTAAAAATTAATTAATTACAATGCCCGTGAAGGGATAAAGTTATAAATGGGACATAAATTGCGGAAGCTTTTTCATCTTTGGAGGTTGTAATCATCAATCAACTTTCTCCTGACCACTGCACATGATAGGGTTCGCATTTTCTGTTGAAATGTAGGCGACGCATTTATTCTTTCCCATTTTAAATTTTACGGTTGGGAAAGCCTTGCTATCGCCTGGCTTCCTCCTTTTATATCACATCATGACAACTTTTAAATATAGCACCGAAATCATTCACCAACCTTATTAGATAAAGGAATGTGATGATACTCATAGTCATGTTTATAACAGATACGATAGGCAATGCGAACTGCAAATATAAATCTTAATTTAAATTAAGTTGGAAAAGAATTAAAAAAGCTACTGATAACTCAGGAAATAAAAAGGGAGGGAATAATAAACAGCGGTTAGGGATTTTCTTTCTTTCTTTGGTCAAATGTTATGAAGTCTTAATACACACAGATCACAACCAAAACAAGGGTTAGGGGGTAAAATCACAGAATTATCCACTTATTGAGAGGGCAACTTAAAATGTGGGCATTAGTGAGGTGAGGGGCCTTGCGCACATTTTTGCAATGAAATGAGTGGGCCAAGTTTACTTTGTGGTGGACTGGTATGTGGAGTATAGGATGCATGATGTCAGACGGTGGTGCAACACGTTTTGTATTGAGGAATTCAATTCTTGATTTTATTTTACCTGTTCCTGGACCCCCAAAAAGGAGAAATATGTACACTCTAAGCTTAAGCGTATCTGAATGGTATAAAGATTTGAGCATAGCTAATTCATATGGGAACTGGAAAGGGATGATACACATCAGCATGTGCCCCCTAAGTGGTAACGATCGCTTTATATTCCATTTTATTTCACTTCTCGTTCATTTTCTGCAACAGAAATGGCATAGTACCGATATTTATACTGAAGGATTATACAAATTATATTATGAATACACCATAATTATTTTGATAAGTTGTTGGGACGGTAAAATAATTATAAAAGTGAGGTATCCAATGTAAAAGTTGATATGCAGCAAAGCAAACATATACTTTTCATACAAGCATTTATGAATTTGGATTGATCAAAGTATTGTGTATTTTAGAAGATAAATTATTGTTATAAATATTATTTAAAACTTAGATTATGATACCATGAAATTGTTAATTTTTAAATCAATGATTATAATTATATTGTATTTTTCAAAATATATTTTTCACATTTTAGAGGAGTTAAATTTAGCTTTTTGGAAAAGTCTTAATATTCCTTTTGACTATAAAAAGGGTCTTAATGTTTTATTTCTAGAGTAGAATCGAAGAAGGAAAAAAAAAATCGTTCCTTGAATGGGAACATGCGACTGAAATAACACATGTAAGTATGATATCTCGTGGAGTCTTGAACAGTTTAGTTCAACATACATAGCTTGCTTCTTTGGTATGGTGAGAGAGACGAACCTAATTTCATTCGACAAGCATCGGACAATCAAATGAAGATATATTTAATTATTTATTCAGATGGATAAGATATTGCCAAAAGAAAAAGACACTACATCAGAAAAGCATTTTGTTTAAAAATCCAAACATGAAGTGGTACTAAATTACAAATCTGAACTAATATATATAATGACAAATTGGCAATATTAAATTGTTTAGTCTAGTAGCATTTGGAAGAGCAAACTATTAACTTTTCTAAATATGAAGGACTTTAGTTCAGAATGAAAAGCGAAACCGACCAATTGGGAATCATAATCCAAATCTCTCACATTATGCAGCTCTGAAACTCACATGCAACTCCGAAACCCACATGCAAAACAAGACTATCAGAACGCCCTTGACTTATGCTCACTTGTCTGCACATGCAACAAAACATCATCTAGCATCTGCTCTCCATAGGCCATTTTGTCTGTCCATTTCAGCTCTAGCTCTAAATATATTAATTACATCACAAGACAAAAACTCACATCAAAGTTAAAAATCACACTTGGTCTTCACTATAATCAAATCATTATATCTTAAAATATTCACCAACCCTATATTATTCGGGTCGCCCATCAACAAGCCTTCAACGGGTTTCCACACAAACAGTCGTTGTTACTAAACGACGCCGCATCAATATGATCAAACGGAGACCCGATTGGAATGGTCCCACATAAGTGGTTATAACTAAGATCCAAATGCCCCATGAACTTGGATGACGATAACGAACCGGGTATCCGACCCGAAAAATTATTAAACGACAGATCAAGGACCATGAAGTAAGAACCTGATCCGAAAACATCGGGTATGGTACCCGAAAATCCGTTTCGGCTCACGTTCAAGATACCCATACCCGTGTTGCTGAGCAAAGTGGAAGGTATTTGACCCGACATAGCATTACCATCAAGCTTCAACGTAGAAAGAACCTTCATTTTCCCCAACTCGACCGGGATCGAACCGGTCATCCGGTTCTGTGACAAATCCAAATCCGCAAGCCGATTCATTCTCGACACCGACTCGGGAATCGAACCGGTCAGTTGGTTCTGACTCAGCAACGCGCGACTCAGCATGGCAAGTTTTCCGAAATTGGAGGGTAACTCGCCGGAGATCCAGTTGTTGCTAAGGTCGAGGTGCATGAGTCCTGCGAGGTCAACGATCGACGCTGGAATATCGCCGGAGATTTCGTTGTCGGCGAGGTTCAGGACGGCGAGTTGCCGGAGCTTTCCGACATCGGCCGGGATGTTGCCGGAGATTTTGTTTCCAGCGAGGTCGAGGATTCGGAGCGAGGAGAGCGAGGTGACGCAGGGATGGATCTCGCCGGCGATGGCTTTCCAGTCGGCGACGACGAGGGTTGTTAGGTTGCTCAGGTTGCAAATCTCCGGCGAGATTTTTCCCGTCATGTAACCGGAACGATGAAGCTTCTGGAAGATTGGGTCTTGCGACTCGCCGCGGAGGTTAATGTCGGTCACGCGGTTAGTGGCGGGTTCGCAAGCGACGCCGTACCATCCTTGGCAACAGTTAATGCCCGACCAGGTTTTGAAGATGCCTAAGTAGGGTTCGGTCAGGGCAGCTTTGAAAGCCAATAGTGCTGCCCGTTCTGACGGCAGGCAGGAGTTGACGGCAGAGATAACGGTGAATAGAAGCAACGTTAGGAAGAAGAGCGCGGAAGCCATGTTTTTGTGTTTTGTGTTGCGTTCAATGTGATTGCATTTGCATGGGTCTTAATGTATATATATAGTGTAGGACATAAAGTACGTGTTTGGTGAATAAAACCTATAAACTATAAGGCACCTTCCTGAGATTTAGTGTGATTATGGTGATACTCATCATTGAGTGAGTGAGTGGTGTGCACATGCCACATGCTAATGCTGGGTTTAAGTAAAGTCTTCAAATAATGATGCTAATAAATAAATAATCAGCTGTTTACTATTAATTTTCAGGTATTTGGATCTCGTATTACTCTTTAATATCTTAAGCTATACATGCACACCTTCTTTGGTTCTCATTCAAAACAATTTATTGTAACCTAACAATAATCATTTAAGCGCACAGATATCACAGAATGAAAGTTTACACCTGTTCCATTTTTCTCATCAAATTAAGTTTATGTAACTACGACCCATTAATATAAGAGGTTAGATTTTCACACTTATATTACTTAATTATTTTTTATAGAATATAAGATATTATTAAATGGTTGATATTTGTATATATTTTAATAACATATTATGTGTTTAAAAAAAATTATATAGTAACATGTTTATTAATTTTTATTTTAAATAAAATTTTATTAACATTATCTATTTTATAAGAATTTTTAAATTAACAAATTGGATTGGTTAAATGTCTAAGTTTACCACTTGTGTTCACAGACTGTGATTTAGTTTTAAAAATTATTAAAAATTTAATAATTCTTACCAATATGATATTTTATTATTACATAATAGTGTGAAAAACTTATATTATTAGTACACTATAATTAAATTTTATAAAAATTACCTTTATTAATTACTAATAAATGATTATGAGGTGAAAACGTAAAAAATGAATTTTTTAATAGTTTGCATGATTGCATCTATATAAGATATACTTTTATAATTGATAATTTATATAAAATATTTTTTATTAATTTAGTTATTAAATTATAATTATTAATTATTTATATAATAACTTTATAAAATTTTAGCAAACATAAAAAAATTAAATAATTTTTATTCTTATATATTTTAAAAATATATTATATTAATTGATATTTTATAAATAAAGTATTAAATATTTTTAAATTAACTAAAAAATTTGTCAATAAAATTTATATAATAGAAAATTTTAAGCTAAAGATGAATTTTTGAAATGAAATAATTTAATAAAAATATTAAACAGGGTAATAATCAATTTAATCCACAGCGATATAAATTTCACATAGATTTATATTATTACGTTTTGTACTGTCCAGTTTTTTAATTATTTGTTAGTGGAACTATAGTATCTCAATGATTATCACATTTGATGTCTAAGATTTTATGATTAAAGTGCTTTTAGCTTTACATTCAGTGAATCTCCTTGTACTCAGTGCTTTTGGGCTATAGCTCCCCAAAAACAAAAGTGGTAATTTCGGGCTATAAAATCCTCATGCCTATGATGATTGACAGAAAACTATGATGGATAAAATATTTTCACGATTATGATCATCATTAGAATTAGCTTTTGCTATACTCCCCCTACGATTCATTAATAAAATGACAAAACCTGCAATTTTCTTTTCTCAGACATAAATATTTGTTTTTAATTTTGTCATTACTTATGATTCTAAATCAAAGTTTTTCGGTATATTTATAGGCAAAAATTTTACGATATGAAAATATTCATTCAATTAAATGCTTCATCACCTTGTCAAAATTTTAATATATACCAATGATTATTAATTTGTAATTTTTAATTTATAAGTGATTTCCTCTAACAAAACGGAGACCAAATGGTTCTCAGAAAAAAAAAAAATCATAAATGGCACAGTAAACAAGGCTTAAGAATTACTTTCCCATGTATTTAAAGGATAGAAATTTACGGAAAACTAGGAGCTCGTGTGATTGCAGTGTCATTAATAAAATTTGAAAAAAAAAAATAAACGTTTGTTTTATGTGAAACTTGATTGAGAATAGCAATGATAAAAATCCTTTAACAATATCATTATGACCATAATTATTGATACATCACATTAATATTGCAAGGAGAAAGGAAATCTAAAATAGTGTACAATAAGGGTTTGTCAGTTTTTTTTTTAAATTATTTTATGTTTTAAAAAAATTAAAAATATATTTGGAAGCCACAAGTGTATAGTCTGAAAATATTTTAGTAAATAATATTTTTCTCAATTTTTAAAACTAAAAAAATTTTTAAGTTGTTTATATTTTTTTTATTTTTCTATTATTTATATTCTTTCACCTTTTGTCATATCTCCTTTTTCTATTTATTTTCTCTTCCACTTTTAGCTTAAAAATATTTTTTAAAAACCAATTAAAAAATCCAATCAAACACACCTTAAATATTTGACTTTGATAAAGATGAATGCTGAAACCAAGTTTGAAGATTCTCCCATGAATGAGTACAGAAATATTGTATCTAGAACATCATAGGTTTAACGGGGGAAAATATCTTCAAAGAAAAATATACTAACAAGTTTAATTTGAATATAAATATAAGGTTTTAGGATTTTTAGTTTTGCAATTTATCTCAACTTTTATTTTGATGTTTACACTTTTTTATTTGGTCTCCGGTGTTCATACTTTAAAACTTTACTTTTCATTTTGTACAATTTTATTTTCTTTAAGGTTTAGCTTTCTGTCATTAACATTACACTATTCCATGTATCCTTTTCGAGACAATTACCAAGACTAATGTCTAGTTAACTATTGGGATCGAAATCTAGATAGAATAAAATTATAAAAATAATAATTAAAATAATAAAAATTAAAAATCAAATTTTAAAATATTAAAATTAAAACTAAAATTAGATAAAATAATATATCTAGAGATAAATACATTTTAACATATCAACACATGAAATTTTAATATTATATGTATTAGATATATAAAATTATTAATTTAATAATAGTTTGTTGTAATTAATTTAATAATAATTTGTTGTAATTAGTTAGTTAGTTATAGTTATGATAAGTGTAGTATTATAAATAGTATATTTTATTTTATTATAAATTATATTTTTATAATAAATTTATATATTTTTAATTTTTTTTATATTTTTTATTTTAAAGATGTTATTAGAGTTATTTAATTTTTTATTATTTTCTTAGAATTTTTTATTCTTGTGATAACTAATAAGTTGACCATACGTTATACCGGTTTTATAATAATACTTTTATTTAATTGCGTTACTTTTAAATTCTTATTAATTATTGTATGTAATTAGATTATAAACGTTGAAGTAAAAATTGTATAAAAAATTAACATAGATAATAATATGTAAGTAAATGGTTAAACAATACTAACGCATAAAAAATTATAGGTTAAAATAAAATATATAAGTAAAAAATGCATATATAGGTAAAGATAGAAAGGTAAATGTAAAAGTAAGGGATGTAAATATTTGTTACGAACATAAATTAAAAATTGTATGGTAGGCAGTGGATGTGCATGAATTTAACTGAATAAAAAAGAAATTGTTTAATTGTCATTTGAGACATTGATGACATTGGGCCTCCTGGCATGTGATGCAAAAGTTAGTATGTCGCTTTCCTTATAATTGCAAAAGCCACAATATTCTGGCCATCCAGACTCATTTGTTCATGTTCTTTGTATCTATAGCATTTCGATGGACATGGAGGCAACATTGTCACAATCCAAGTACACATGATGTGGCATGTATGGAAGGGCAGCTCTTGTGAATGAAATTGACAATGCCTATAAGAAAAGGATGACGAATGTACGGATGTTAAAAGTCAGATAGAAAACCATTTTGAAAAGGGTATATAAGTGTAGTATTATAAATAGTATATTTTATTTTATTATAAATTATCTTTTTATAATAAATTTGTATACGTTTTAATTTTTTCATTTTCTTTTTTCTATCATTTTTTATTAGAGTTATTTAACTTACCATCATTTTCTTAGACTCTTCTATTCTTGTGATAATATGCTTTTCTCTTTTTATTACGCATGACAATAGGATGGGCTGGATGCGGATTTTGCTCTATTAAAAATCGAGGTGAGTGTAAGTGAAAATTTATAGAAAACGAAGATAAACTTTTAAAATTCCATCCTAACTCGGATAGATTTAAGTGAACTTGCAAAGAATCTATATCCTATTTCAAAAATATATAATTTTTTATTTATGTATATATTTTTAAATAAATAATATATTTTAATTTAAATAATATATAAAATATATATTAACAATTTAAATAAAATAAAAAATTCAATAATAAAATCATATTTTTAACTAAATATGATAGTTTAATAGTCTCATTTAAATAGTATTATAGTTATTACAGTGAGCCTAGGATTGGCACATAATAAGTATCTATATTTCTAAACTTAAACTGTATTTGCAAATTGGGTATAGGTTAGGTGTGAGTTCTCCTTAATCCCCGATCAAAATGGGTTTTCTCCATTAAAGTTGGGATGAGTTTGGCAGATACCTATAGTTCTTGATTTTCTTATCATGTCTACTTTTCACTTCTACTTCATTCTCTTTTCTTTCTTTTTACCCACTTCATTATCTCTTATATATGGAGGTTGGTTAAGAAAGATAATAAGTTTAATATGTTACATATCAATATGTACAAGTTTAATGAATCTAGCATTCTATATTCTTCCTCTAATGTTGTAGAAGAAGAAATTCTAGAATGGAAGTCAACGTAATTATTTCTTGAGTTTAGTAATTTTGGTTTTGATGAATTTTTTAAAGAAATTTGGTGACCTTTTTAGCAAATTTTCTGTAGTTATGATTCAAAGAATATAGGGCATCTAACATACTTTCCTTCTTTGTGGTTTGTACATGTGCAAGATATCAAGAAGACACTTCTGCACAGTCTATTGAACGATGATAGGTGGCATCAGTCTATGTTGGTCGAATTCAATGACATTTTCCAAAAGTATTCAAGGTAGCAAACTATTTTAGAAATATTTAAAAAATAATTTTAATTAGTGAAGGTTGCATTTCTCAAAGAAAAGATTAACCACATGTTTAGTGGGAAACATATAAACAACACAAGATAGCAAGTCAATACTTCACATCACTCTTTATGCTTCAAAGGATGTTGTACAAAGTGATGGAAAAAATGTTATTCCTAAGATTTGGGAGGTTATGGACAAGATTGAGGAGATCTTTAAGCAAGTTTGCAATGGATCTTGGGAAGGTGCTATAGGAAAGGCTTTGAAAGACTTTGTTGCCATTAGTATTAGTGGAAGTTTCTTAGATCTTGTTGGGTCAAGATAGATAATATTCATCCAAGTCCTATGCCAAACAACTTGAAAACGAAAGAAGTAGAATTTTTTATAAATATAAAAATTTTGTATGAGTTTTTTCACCACAATAATATAGTCCTTTGGGTTTACTTGAAACCTAGGTAGTTGTGTGTCATGAAAGGATTTCCAATTCTATTCGTTTAAAGATTGAAAGATAAGGTTTACAATTTTTTCCGTGTAAAAATTGCATGTAATAATAAAACTGCTTTTGAGATATTTTGTGGATATATATAGATGATACCGAACTACATTAAATTTGTGTGCTTTTTCTTTTATTTTTCTCCTTCTTATAAGTGTTTTAGAAACATAGAATGTGAAAAATCTTTAATGCTCTTTTGTGTTTTTAGTGGATATTTTTTACTGATTAATAAATCCATTATTTCTGCACATTGTATTTCAAACACAATTCTATTATAATATTAAATCTGAACATAACATTCACTGTGGTTGTTTAAAATAATTTTACAATCGTTGAAATTATGTTAAAAATTCAAACTCTTAACAATAGATTTTATCTACATTTCAACTCTTTATAATTGAAAGCATACGATAATATTAACATAAATCTTATGCTTATAAAAAATTTGGTATTGACCTTGACAATACATTTTCATTTTGGGATTAGGTTATCAATTAATACAGTGTTTACAATGATGTTAGAATTTTTTTATTATCTCTATAATATAGTTTTTCAATAGTAAAAAAGTTCTTAATAAGATCAAATGCAAGATTTTGAAAAATGAGCATATAGTTACCGTGCAATAAAGTCAAGTATAAGAAAGCAAAAAATTGAAATCAAGAAAATGGATTATTGCTATAATCATAAGCCTCCTATTCCTTTTTTTTTTTTTTTATATGGTATAATTCATGAGTTGTTGCAGGGATAAGGTGTATTAAGCTTGTATTAAAACTATTTGACAAATCAAGTTTTTGAAACACAATGTTATGCATATATTTTGAAGTTGATAATTGTTACATCTTTATTAACTTAGAAAAGCTTTTAGAAATAGAAATTATTAGTTTGTTAATAATTTGTTATTAGTTTATTGTAATTAGTTGGTTTGTTATAAAATAAATATGATATTATAGAAAAATGTGCTTTGTATCATTATAAATTAATTTTTTATAATAAATTTATGAAATTTTTTCACACATATTAAAAGTGACTTAATCCCAATTACATCTAGATATATGCAGTTTGATTTTTTTTGTAAATGTTCAACCGTTATATTAAAAAAATAAGGAATCATTTTTAGTATGCAAAAATATCCTTACTCTAAATCTTAATACACTTCTTAATTTAGCATTTTTTTTTTCATTTCAAGAATTAAAAAGATGTGATACCAAATAAAAAAATTCAATAAATTAATGATCTTCACAATCAAGGAATATGAAAAAAATATTTAAATTGAAGAAGTTACATATAGCACAAATTAGGAAAGATTAAAAAAGATATAACTGAGCATTTTGAAAATAAAAGTTTAAAGGTTAAATTAATTTATTACTTCCTATAATTTTATTAAATTCTTAATTATAATCTTATAGTTTAAAGAATCATTTAGATCTTTACAATTTAAATTATTTTTGTAATTAAACTTTTAAGAATTGATGAAGTTATGATTCTATTAATTTTTTAATAGGTGATTGTTGGATCTGAGATTCCTTTAAAATATTTCTTTATCCAAATACTTATCTTTCTTTTATCTTTTTAATATTTTTAATCTTTTATATTTTTTCTTCCTATATTTTTTCATAAACTGACTTCTAGTTTTCTTTTTTTTTTAATTCTTTTTATATATTTAATTACTTTTCTTATTTTTATTGTATATTTATTTTTCTTGTTATGTAATAACAATAAAGCCTTGTGGTTTCTTGGAGATAAAAAACTTGCTTTGCACTTGTTGGTGTACTTTGGATTTGGTGAGATATATTTTTTATGATATTATACCTATTTTTTTTTTCATGCTTTTTTAGTGGGCATACACAAAGTGGTAAAGTGCATATCGTAGTTAATCTCATTTATTTACTCTTTCCCTTCAAGAGGTAACTCTTTCGCCTATCTCATCCCACTTTAAAAAAGTATTCCTTTAAAAATATTGAAAGATCTTAAAAGGAACCCTTAGATCCGACAGTAACCTAATAAAAGAATTAACAAACATGTAAATCCATTAATCTTTAATAATTTAAGTATAAACATTTTAAACTATAAGAACCTAATTAAAATTTAAATTATAATATTTCAATTAAAAATTTGATAAAATATTATCAAATTAATTATTCCAATTTAAAATAATAAATTAATATATTTTTTTAAAAATATTTATTAACAAACCAAAATTTTTCAAGTGTTAAGATAATATTTAATAGTATAAATTTTGTTAGAAGAAAAAGTAAATTATTAATATAGACTTTAAAGATCTATACTAATAAATAATACATTATGCTAATATTTGATGTATTGATAATATATACTAATACAATTATTTTTTAGTATAATATATTTTATTATTAATATAAACTTATTAATACAGTTATAAGTATTAATCCAACATTAAAATATTAATAAATAATATTCTTTTAGTATATCATTGTTCAAAGAAGGATTATTAAAATTTATTTTACTAAAAATAATTAAATATGTAAAGTGAAAAGTAATAATATGTCTATTGTTAATTTTAATTAAAACATCTTGTAATCTTTACTAATTTTAAATTAACTGTAGATATATTTTTACTTTGTCATTTTACACATTTGTTAATTTTAGAGGAGTGAAATCCCAAAAAAAGAAAGAGAAAAAATGACCTAGTTAAATAAGGTTAAGAGAAATTTCTCCAAGATCCATGAAAAAAATGTTCAATATTAAACGCTTCTAAATAAGATATTTTTAAATTCAAAACATATAATTTCAGCAGAAACAAAATAGTGCTAAGCCCTTTAAGTCATGTATTCAATGAAGCAAGTCCACTAGATTTGAACCTTTGACTTGAACTTGTGCACATGAGCCCAATTCTCCTTTGGCCATTACAAGCTCAATGCAAAAATTAATTTTTTTTTTGGGTATAGAATGCAAAAACAAATTTGTATATAATCTTTAACGTTCCTCAGATATGACTATGTACATAATAGAGGATTAGGATCAGTCAAAATGCATGTCAGAGATGAAAAAGATGTGCTCTTACAATCCCTTATAATTTTTTCCTTCAAACTTCTTATTGCTCAAGATATCTATGGAAATGGCTTGACAAAGGTAAAAAATTAACAATAATGATGATTGGTTGGGATTTAGCTAAGAAGGCAACAATAGGTGCATTAGAGCAATTTTAACGATGACATTCATCTTTTCTCTTTTATTGTCTATCTCATATAAATTCATTAATAACTAAAAGTATAATAGACTCATTTTTAGCATTAGTTTCAGTTTATTTACATAAATAATAAATTTTATAAATTGAGATATGTAACCAACGAAACTACTCTTTTAAATATTCTCCTATATAATATTACCTTCTTTTTTTTATTGATTATAGGGTTTTCTACCGTCCTTAGGTTATGGAAAATTTTGAAATAAAAAAAATAAATATTCAATTTATGTGCATGACACTTTTTTTAATTAATAAATATTTACCATAATTGATAAATATGAATCAACCCTAGGATTTTATTAGGCTCTTTTAGAGAAGGGCTTTAGGAATACAAAATAAATGAGAAAATAATTATTTGTTAAGCTAGAGACACTACAAGTAGAGGAGAGTTATATATATATATATATATATATATAAGGAAAAGTATAAGTAGACAAGAAATGTAAGAATATGAAGGCAATATTTTTTTAACTAAGTGAAAATAGTTTTTGTCAATATTAATTAATAGCTTGTTTATTTACATTTTTTTTTAAAATGGTTTTCATTTTTCTAAATTTAAAAGACAAAAGATTATTTGAAAGAAAGTTTTTTAGAACTATTTGCAGTTTTTTAATAGTAAAAAACCAAAATTATTTCAGTTTTTTTTCTTCTCTCTATTCATCAACACTTCTAGTTTTTTCTTATCTTTACTATGTTTTAAAGTCATAATTTTTTTTAAAGTTGATTATATTTAAATTACACATAAATTTAGTTCATCTCTAAAAGTTAGCTGGTAGAATAAGGAGTGCTCTTAATTTATATATACATGATTGATATTTTCTTTACTCAATGAGTAATTTATAATACACAATCTCATATTTAGGATTGGACAACTAAACATATAAATATAAAATTTACAAAATTAAATACATGATCTATTAATAAATAAAAATATATTTTAATACTATGTTAAAAATTAAATATAAATCTAATTTATTTTTAAAGTTAGTTTATAAGATGAAAAATATTTTTAATTTATATATATATATTATAACTCTTAATTTATTCAAATCTAATTTTTAATATATTACCGACTCAAATTAGTAATACTACTAGTGATACTCATCCTTTCCTTTCAAACAAGAATCTATCCCACTGTATAATTACCATCACTTTTTTAACTAACAAAGAATAATGTTTTAACTGTTTGGTCTTTTGGAACAAGTTATTTATTGTAGGGTTACCGTGTTTATTCTTGTCCTTTGGGCCCAAAACCTTTTCATTCTAAAGATATTGCATTTAGCTGCAGTGAGGTAGAAGTGGACAGAAAGAGCCATGGTGGTGTTGAAGAGAATCTTGTCCCAAATTCCCAATAACCTTGTAACCTTTATGATTTATTTGGATAAATTGGAAAGTAAAAAAAATGAAGGATAAAAAATAAAGTAGAAATAAGATAAAAAATTAAGTTAATTGAATAAATGAAAACACAATAGAAAAAAAAAGTTTCTTTTATTATTTAATGAGAAAAAAAATATTAGTATTATAAATTTTAAAAAATAAAATTTCACTTTAAAAATTTGTTTTTTATACTATATTTTATTAATATAATATTTATTTTAATTTTTATAAAAAGTATTTAATAATTTATAAATTTAAAATAAATAAAAAAATAAAAAAATGTCCTTCTTCCCATTTTCATTGTTAACATAGGATGAACAAATTTCTCTGAAATTTGCCAAATTTAATTTTAGATTTTCATATAAAAGAAATACAAGCAAATTGAGATAGATAAATAAAATTGATCCAATTTTAAAAAACGAATTTTTTAACCCTTATTTTTCTCTTCTAAATAAACAATGGTTTCATTAACTGTGACATGTGCATGTTCTAAAAATTAGACTATGTATAGTTTTGGATCACATTTCTGCTTATCCCAATATCTTACATTATATTTTAAAATTGTATAATTAATATAATTTGTATATCATGTTAATGTATTTTTTTAATAAAATTTGTATTTTAGAATATATATTGTAAATAATTCTTAGTTTAAGGTTTTTTTTTTTTTTTAAATTATGGCTTAGGCGATGTTTCAAAACGAATTAGTTCAGAGAAATAATTTTTTTATTTTAAATTCTAACAACTAACGGAAAAAGTGATTATAATTTTAAATTAAGTAAAATATTCATTTAATTAGATATGTACAATGCTTAAATATGTACATTTTATAAAATGAAAATTTAAATGGTTCTAATATTCCCACCTTATATATACATTTTAAGAACGCAGCAAATCCTTTACAGCTCGCTCTGTCAGTCCACAAGGAATCTTGCTATGGTAAAAGTTTGATTCTACTTGTTTTCTCTTTTTCTATATATAACTTTTTATAAAATATTTAAATTATATTATAATATTTTTATAATAATATATATTAAATTTTAAATAATTTAAATATTCATAAATATGTTATTTAAATATTAATTTTTATATTTATTTAAATAATATATCAAACATTAACATAAAATTCTATAATATAGTATTGATTAATTTTTATTTTGTATAAAATTTTATAAATATAATTAGTTGATAAAAAATTTTATAAAACTTTTATAACGGTTGAATTATATAAAAATTATTAAATTAATATAAATATTAGAATTCTACATATGATATTAAAAGATTTTAATTTTTTTTTCTATATATATTAATGTAAGAAAAAAGAAAAGATTACTCTAAATATTTTATTGTAATCTTATTTTTTATACCATCAAAATATGTTATATTTATTAAATTAAAACATAACATATGAAAGTTAAAAAGATACAATCAATAATTTTTAATAAAATTTTAAATAAATTAGATATTGTAACAAATTTTTAAAATTATTTTAAGTCATATTAAAATCTTTAAAATATAACGGAAATAATATGTTTAATATTTTTTTTAAACTGAAAATAATTATTCACTTTAATTGAACATTTCAACTATAAAAATTCTAATTAATTTTTTTAATTTTTTAAATATGGAAAACTTTAATGACGTGGTCATTATATTTACAATTTGATCTCCATTGCTACAATATACAAGATTAATCATTTCATCTTTGTGAGATCTTTTAAAAGCTAAAACCTTACATTAACATGCTTATTCATTTTATATAAAACTAAATTTTTGAAGAGTTTTATGGCAAAAATATTATCATAACAAATTGCAATTGACCTTATTTTCTTAAAATACAATTCTTCAAGGATTCTCTTTAGTCAAATTATTTGAACACAAGTTGTTATAACTATAAACTTTGCTTTAGTTGTTTATAAAATGATAATTTCTTGCCTTTTTTAGGACCATAAGAATGCTCCCGAATCAAACATGAAAAAATAATCAGAGGTGTTCTTTTTATCATCCAAGTTTCCAACATAATCACTATTAGTGAATTTGAACAAATTTGATTTTTTACCTTTTTTTTTTATGAAACATACCATAATCAACAATTTCTTCCAAATAGAGAAAAATTCTTTTTGCAGCAAGAAGATGCATCCTTTTGAAACATTCCATGTACCTAATAAGAAGACTTATTGCATGCATGAGATCTAGACTTATAATAGTCAAATACATTAAACTTTCAACATTTTGCTTGTGAAGGATGCTATCAACTCTTTTTCCTTCTAGATCTTTAATAAACTTTAAACCAACCTCAATTGGTGTATTGAAAAAATTACAATTCTTCATCTGAAATGTATCTAAGATTTCTAAGGAATATTTCTTTTGTGAAATAAAATTTCATCCATATACTACACCACTTCAATGCCAAGAAAGTAATGCATCTTTTTAAGATCAATCACTCAAACTTAAGCATAATGAATTGTTTAAATTTCTCAAACATAGTAATGTCATCTCTAGTATACATTAAATTATCAACATATAAAAACAATAAGAATCTTATCTCATTCTTCATATTTAACAAAAAGTGTATACTCATATGAACATTTGATAAAACCTTCTTTTAAGAAATAAGTTTCAATATGACTATATCACGCACGTGGAGCTTATTTTAGTCTATATAAAGCTTTTTTAATTTTATAAACCTTTTTTCACTTCGAAGAATCACATTATCAGGTGGTTGATCAACAAATATTTGTTCTTGAAAATCACCATGTAAAAAGACTGACTTCACACGTAACTAGTATATTGGCCACGATTGTTATGCAACTAGTGTAATTACTAGTCTGATTGTATCTTGCATACAACAGGAGCAAAGTCTTCTTTATAATCCACCTTAAATTTTTGCTTATAACCTTTGATGACTAAGTGTGCCTTGTACTTGTCAAGTTCTTTATTCTCCTTTGATTTTGTCTTTTAAACCCATTTGACACTAATTGTTTTCTTCCCCTTTGGAAGATCAAAAAACTCCTATGTGTTATTTATTTCAATTAGTGCAATTTCTTCATCCATTTATTTTTTCCATTTGGCTTCTTTAACAACCACCTTAAAAATGGCGAGATTAGAATTTGAAAATAAAACAAATGCATAAGTGAATCTTTAAAATGATCAAATACTAGTTACCTCATAATCAACAATCCAAGTTGGTCTTCTTCTAACTCATTGAAAATATTTTTCTCTCAATGCGTAACTTTTGGAATGGACTGATTTTTATTCTGTTTTGACTATTGCATTTCATTCTTATTCTCTCCATAAAAAATAATAAAAATTTATCGTGCAAAAGCATCGTTACTCCTCCTCCAAAACTCTTTTTCATCAAAGATGACATGTCAATTGATAATAATTTTTTTAGTGTTAGAATTATATAATTAATAAACTTTTGAAGGATCACTAACACCAAGAAAAATGCACTTTTCTCCTTTACTGCCTAGTTTTGTTCTTTTTTTTATTCGAGACATGAACATAGACAATACACTCAAAAATTCTAAAATAATCCACCATTGGTTTTTGTGTGCTCCATGCTTTTTCAGGAGTCGTATTTTTAATGGCAAGTATCGGGCTTCTATTCAAAATATGAACGCTCCAACTGACTACTTTAGGCTAAAATGTTTTTAGAATTTCCCTTCTCATTTTCAAAATTGTACGATTTTTTCTCACTAACTCCATTTTCTTGAGGTGTGTAAGTTGTTGTAAGTTTTCTCTTGATTCCACGAGTCTCACAAAGTTTTATAAATTCTTGTGAGTTATATTCTCCACCATAATTCATATGAAAAAATTTGATTGGATTTATTACTTTTTTCTTAATCACCATTTTTTAATTTTTAAAAATCTCAAAAGCTTAAGGTTTTTCTTATAAAAAATATACCCAATTTTTTCGATTAAAATCGTTAATGAAGGTTATTATGTATCTTGTACCTCCATTGAAAGATGGATTTATTGGTCTACAAATATTAGAATGAATTAGCTCTAAAGTTTACTTTGCTTTCCATTATTTGCTTTGTGAAAAATGATTTTACGTTTGTTTGTTAAGTGCAATTTCTTCGCAAACTTTAGACAGAATAGTAATTTGAGGAAGCTCGATCATCATTTTCTTTTTGTTTTAAAGTCTTTAACACATCAAAATTTAGATGACCATAGAAAAAAAATACAACAATGTCATATCTTTCAATTTTGTTGACAAACATGAATGAATGATGTTGTGAAGTAAAAATGGGAGCATATAATTAGCAATCATGTTAACTTGAGAAACTGTTGGTGTGAAAACGTGTGAAGGCTAGTGCACCTTATCGTTTTACAGAATAAAGGGTGAATAAGAGTGTCGTCTCCACAGGGATTTGGTTTAAATACTGAATTCCTACTAATCCACTAATTGAACTTAGGTATGAGATTGCGTAGGCAACGCGACCCCGCGCGTAAGCGACGCTAACGCAGAAATTTCAGATTTCATAGAATTTGTCACTTAATCTGGAACCCTGTTCCAGTGTACACGAAACAATTGAGATACGTTTAAAACTATTTACTGCTTAATAAACAATCTTAATGGTTAAGAAGCTTGATAAATGAAACGTGTTAGGGTTGGATTTCACCAAAAATTCCTCCATGTAATATGTGATCCTTGCATTCACTTAAGATAAATGGTGGTTGAAGATCGAATTCATGATCTATTGATTGGAGGTCAATCCCTTGACTCAGCAATTCTTCACAGTAAATCAGGAATTCTAATCCCTTAGCAATTCCTAATTTGCAATGAGCTTTACCTTCAAGAATTTCAGTGATCTCACAAATGTAAATCTCTATCCCTAGAGTCTTCACAATTGTGTTATCCAATCCCAGTTCCAATTCTAAAACCAATTTCCCAATTGTGCAAAAGAATTTCAAATCAATTTATAATGGGCCAAGTTATAAAAGCATTAAACAAAGGGATGAAGAATCAACGTGAAAGAAAGATAATCTTAAATAAATGCATCATTTGGATTACACAAGATTAGTAAAGGGTTCATCCTTCCCTAACAAAAGCTTAGTTACACATAAATAGGAAGAAAGAAACAGGGGAGAAGGGGAAAAGTTTTGTGCATGGAGACGTGCAACTGCGGAGCTTTTTCCTCAACCTTAAACTTCCTTCCTTCACCCAGAACAGAACCCACGCCTGCGAAAAAGGTGGCTTTCCTCCCTCAGTTGGCGTCTTGGAATTGGGTTAGGCGATAGATTGATCGATCCTGTTTTCGTTTTATTCTGGGTTTTTTATAGTTACTGGTCTCGTCGCGTGTCCAACCCGGCGCAGTTGCGTTGCCAACGCGACGCGAATAACAGATTGCTTCTTTCTCTTTAAATCTTCATGTATTACACGTAAATTCAGTTACGTTGCCAACGCGGAATCCTGTAATATTTTGCAGAAATTAAAACACATCAGATTTATGAGGATTTATCATCCAAAAAGACTCTAAAATTGTATTTTCCAGATTGCACATGGGTTATTCAATTTTATGTCATTTTCTCATGTTTTAATGGTGTTTTATGTTTCAATCACTTACAATTACATTGAATTATGTTCCAAATAAGTGTCTTATTGGACACTTATCAGAAACTAAACCCAATTTTGTTTCTTCAATCCGATACACTTTATTGTTTATAGGAATCTTGTACCCCTTCTCTTATAGTTTTCCTATATTAAGAAAATGGATCTTTAAACATGGGGAAAAAAGACATTAGAAATAGTATGAATAAATTTTTCCTTTGTGAGACTTTTCCTTTTCCCATGATAACCACTGTAGAGTTGTTATCGAACTGACATAACTCCAAAAAGATTCATCTAGTTCAGAAAATACCATCTTATCTCCACATGTGTGGTTGTTGCAACCAGTATCTAAATATCACATGTTCTCTTTATTTTGTTTAGTCATTTAACACATTATTAAAAATGAAACTTATTTTTCTTTTTCTAAAAATTTATTTCTTTTTTCATGTCAAATTAGTCCAACATTCCGATGCATAATGACCATACCTATGACACCGGTAACATTCAATGCTTGATTTATTTGCAAACTTAAATTTATGAGTTAATGAATGATGGCCTTCTCTATTTCCTCCTTTTCCTTCGATTTCTTGATGATAATGGTATTTTTGTTGATTTCCATGATGATAGTTTTCATGACTTCTATCTCATCCTCTATCTCGGCCTTGGCCTCATTTCATCACAAAATGATTTTCTATTGATGCCTTCAATGCTTGTTCATTTGTCTCTTCTACCTTAAACTTCTGTTCACGCACCAACAATGAATTTTATAACTTATCAAGTAAAATATTATCTATATCTTTATATTCTTTTATAGCACAAATAAAAAATTGAATTTAGATGTCATGGAACAAAGTATTTTTTCAACAACAATGATATTTTCTATCTTATATCTATTGATACTCATCTTGTTGATAATTATCATCATTCGAGAGAAGTAATCTACTATTGTTTCTCCTTACTTCATTCAAAGTGTTTCAATCTTCGAACATAAGGCTTAAAGTTACTAACTTTTTGTTCTTGCTAAACCTTGAAACTTCTTTTTTATAAAATCTCGAATTTTCTTGGATGTTTCGTTATAAAAATGATTTCGAATATTATGTGATCAATTGCTTAAAATAAATAATTTTAGTCTTGTAATCCTTTAAACTATCTATTTTAACCTTTTGTGCTTCTAACGTTGCAATACTAATGACAATGGAAATTCTATTTGACATAACTCGTTAATACTCTTTTAATTGTAAAGAATAATGATCATTAAAATGTGGGATAGCTGCTTGCATAAAATTAAAATTTATAGCTATTTGTTAAGTATCTTTAATCACATATTTTTACTTTTTAAATCAAACTCTTATATCAATGTTAACGCTCACTAAACCAAACTCTTATACCATAGTTAACATATAAAAGGAAAAAAAATGTTTAATATTTTATTATAATCTAATTTTTCATACAATTAAAATATATGTTTATTAAATTACAAAATAATTTATAAATATTAAAAAAATGCGTCAATAATAATAACATCTAATAAACTTCTAAATAAATTAAATATTATAACATACTCTTAAAATTATTTTAAATTATATTAAAATATTAAATATATAATAAAAATAATAAATATGTCTAATATTTCAATATACTATTTCTTTTCTATAATAACAATTTATTAATTAAAATATATGATATTTTTTTTTCTACTTTTTTTTCCTCTTTCGATAAAGAATCTCAATTATCAACAATTAAATCAAATTTATATTTTAAAATATAATTATAAAATTATCCTAAATACAAAATAGTTGAAATTTTTTCTTCATTTTTATATATAAATAAGTTTTTAAATATTTGAAGATAGAGAAAGAGGCATTCATTATTTACGAAATATTTTTTTAAGAAAAATCTCTTATTATAATGATTGTAAATCTTATGTTTTGGTAACTTAATTTTTTATATATATATTTCTGAATTTATTCTAAAGAAATTTGAAGAAAGAATGCTTAATTATTTAAGTATGAAAAGACTAAAAAAATAATTTTAAAAGTTTATTTAAATGCAAACTTTGTAACTTTTCTACACTTGATAAAATCCTTGACGCAAGTCAACAACTAAACATAACCCTTACTTACGGGTTGGAAAGGTTAGCCAGCATAACCCTTGTGTACCAATTTCTCTACTCTGCATAGCTTACTCTGAAAGATTTCAAAAAATTGATTCAACCCCTTCTAGATGCACACTTTATTTCTCTCATACTATATTAATAAACAAAACTTTGTTAAAAGAGAAATCCGATAACCAAAAAGTTATATAACTCGTAAATAAAAGTCTAAGTTTCAAAAATGTTACCAAAATAAATTAAAACTATAAATTTAACTCATTTAAATAAAAAAAATTAATTGAAACGCAGTAATAATATAAAAATATTTTATGTTATCATTTAATTATAAATTATTATATCATTAAAAAAATTTAATTTTTATAATAAATTTTCAAAAATTTATGTCTATCACAATTTTAATTGATTTACAATATAAATTTTTACACCAACTATATATCAAAATTAAAGTTTAAAATAAATCAATGAACTCAAACATCCTCTACTTTTACAAGTTAATTGTAAACTTTAAATATTTAACTTAATTCAACTTATTTATATTTTAAAAAAAATTAAAGGAAACAATCAAAAGTATCCTATATTAATTATACCAGAAAAAAAACATTTTCTTAAAATATAGTGTGCGGCTTACTAAACAAATATAAATAAAAATCTGTTTTATTTCCAAATTGTTTAGTTCCATGAAGCAGTGATTTTTCTTTTTTCTTATCTTTACGACAGATACCAGCTATGTTTCCTTTTGAACGAATGAAAGGTTTGTTGTACTAATAAGATGAAGGTTTGTTGTACTAATAAGATGAAAAAAAAAATTTGTTTAGTTTGTAATTTCTGATTTTAATTTACAATTATTATTTACTACGAGTAGGTGAGGTGTACGTGACAATCGAAGTTCTACTCGAATTAAATTAAAATTAAAATAAATAGAAAATATAATATAAAGTATAATTTTAATTATTTTTAAAAGTTTTGAAAAATAATTTAATTGAATTTAAATTTTAAAAAAATAAAAGATTTATAATTTATTTTGAATAAAAATAAAATAAAACTTAATTAAATAAAAATATTAAAAATTAATTAATTTATTAGATCAATTTATAAACAGAATTATCATAAATTTTAAAAAAATATTTTTAAAAATAATTTTAATTTCTATTTGAATTGAATTCAATCAAACAAACAAACGTTAATTAAACATATAATTTTTTATTAGAATAATATCTAGAATTGAAGTCTATAAACATAACACAATTTAACGTGAAACACGATATTTCTTGAAAAGATAAAAGAATATTAACAAAAACTTTAAAAATTATGCTTAAAAAAAACTAGTTTTTTTATGGTTATTTTTTTATAGTTGTATAAATTCTCAAAAATTTATTAAATTAGTAAAATTTTATATTTAATTCTGACGATTTTACTGTTAAACTGTTGTTAAAATATTTTATATACATATAAATTTGTCAAAAAAATTTAATAAAGATTAAAATTAAAATTATTTATCTTTCAAAATTGTTTATTAATTTTTTTTATAATGCTAATATTATCCTGACAATAATTTGTAAAAAAAGTACACATTTATATGTTTGTTAGATGCATGTTATTTATTGATGGTAAGTTTCATAAATTATTAAAATACAATAGCACGCAGTATCTATCGGTACTGTACGCAGTAAAATTCCTTTAAATAGACATAGTGTATGCAGTAAAATTACTGTAATGTTATCAGTTTTATGGATAATTATATTGTAATTTATCTATAATAAAATTATAAAAAATTAAAATCATGTAATTTTTTTTTTAAAAAAACTTAAAAATAAAACACAAACAAAATTTTCATTTTTCATTTATTTATCTTATGATATTAATTATTCAACATATTTATTATAAAAAAATATTAATTATTAATGATAAATTTGGAAGAAAAATATTATTGTTCATTAATCTTATAAAACGATAATAAAAAATGAACGAAATAAAAATGTAAAAATGTAAAAAAAAATGTATTTCATAATTATTTTTTCTCGCTCATCTTAATTTTTTTACGTTAATTTTTTCTCTTCGCAATAATTACTTAAGGATAAAATCAGAAAAATAAAAATAATATTTATTTAAAATTGTAAAATAAAAAATAAAATGTTAAATTAATAATTATTATGAACCAAAATAAATTTTAAGTATTTCCTCTCAATTTATATAAAATCTCATTTATTGTGTAATTTTTGGATGACGAAGAGAGTAAAATTCTTTCCCCTTTTAATTAGGTCTCTGATTTTTATTAAATTAAAAGATTATTTATAATAAAATTTTATTATTATATTATATTATTACAATTAAACCTGTTATATAATTTCTCTATTTATTTTTATTTATTGTTTAAGTGTTTTTCATATATTAAGAAAGATTATTAAAATCTTTACTTATATAATTATATAATTTTTTATAATTTTCTTAATTTCAACATTTAGGATTGATTATAAATATTTAAAAATGATAGAGTTTTAGTAAGAGTAAAAACATTTATTACACTAAATATTTTTTTTACCACACTATACTAAATAATTTGAATTTATTTAGTGGTTAAAATAAAAGAATATGATAAAATAACTTTTCATATCTTATTATATTTTGAATGTTTGTTGAATCACGAAAATATGATAATTTATCTTGTTGAATTATTCTATCTTATTCTAATAGTTTAAATCATCACCTTACGAGAAACTTTCAAATAGAAATTACCATAACATGATAATTATTTAAATTTGCTTTAAGACTAAAATTAAATTTTTATAAAAGACATATTACAGAAATCAATGTTCAAGGGCACATAGTGCATTTTGTGTCTACCCTTGTTTACTGCAGAGTGATTCTTATTCTCTTTTTATTTATTTATTTATTTGAAAATCCTTCCTAATGTAAATTTTGAGGAGAAAGCACACCTAAGAACTGGTGATTGACAAGATAAAAAAAAAATTATTAGCTTAAAAGTATAAAATCTTGTTTGGTGTGGAATCGTCGTTTTCAAATCTATCCTTCACTTATTTATATATATATATATATATATATATATATATATATATATATATATATATATATATATATATTATTTTTAAAATTTTACCCTTGAATCCCTTTTTAAATACTTTTGATTGGATACATTAGAGAAAAAGAGGAAGATATATTGGATCACATAAGACATGACATATGAACGTGCTTCCCTTGTTACCTTATCCCTCTATACTTAAAAAAAAATAAATAAACAAAAGGATGCTAATTTATTTCAATTAGAAGATGCCATCTCACTCAAACTATTGATATATGAAAAAAAAATACTAATTAAATAAGTTATGCATCAATACTATAATCCACACTTTAAATTTGATATATTATAAATACTTTAAGCACCCAAGTTAAAATCGTATATCCAAAAGGAATCATACTTCAATTACGAAAAAAACTAATACCCAAAGAAATATTTAGCAAAAATATGACATTCATCCAATTTGATTTCTTGTAAATGTTGACTCATCCTGCTTTAGGTAACCTTGAACTCTGTTCTAATCCATGACACTACATTGCTTGCGGCGACAGCAATGAAAATTTGTTGAAGTTGGAGACTACCACCTCTTACAAGGGAAGAAAGTATGGTCTATGCCTTACCCATTCAACCAAGTTTTTTGGCTTCTTTTTAATGGGTTGACAAATTTGCCCAAAATATTAAATCTTTGAAAGTGACAAGCAACACGAGGAAAATATGTAGTAACATAAACCTAATTTGGGTCAGTCAAGGTAAGACCATTATTAAATTAATTAGTATTAGTATTACCTATTAACTAATTAATCCCTATTCATTAATTAGTATCTATGGAATTGTGGACTTTTACAATGATGACTCATATTTTGTGGTTTAGATCAAAAGGGGTAGCTAGCTGGAGGCTTTAGAACTCCCTTGACTTTGCATTTGAATAGTTTAAAAAAGAGAAGGCTGCACCATATTCACACGAGTGAAAAGATACTTTTTTTAATCTAAGCTTGAATGAATATACCATTTATTAAATAACAAAAGACAAGTCACCCACATTATTTAATAGCCCTGGCATGAAATCATTTTCTCTAATTTTTTCTGAGAACCTTCACAATACAATTTTATTAAAGATAAATTTTTTGATACCAATATTGTCTTATTCAACATTGATAAAATTAATATACATTGAAACATAATTTTTTTAAAAAGTTAATTTTTGGTAGATAGCAAAAAGAACATTACTTATAGTATTATATGATAAGTAAGATCTTAAATTAAGTCATGTCTACGTGTAATATTTTATTATTATTTTTTACTAAAAGAGCTCATACTACCATGCTTTGAATAATATTTATGATTTGAGTAAGATTATTTTTTATAGATGATATATTTAATTTAGATTTTTAAAAAAAGTGGTAGCAAAAAATGTGTGATAAATGAAATTTTTTTGTTATTTCTTCTTAAAAAAAATTCACTTTTATAATTTATTCTTCATTACTTTATTCTTTGGATCCATTAGAAAATGTAAGGATAGATACTTTTTTTATTTCTGAAATAATAAAATTATAATTTTTTATATAAATCAATAAATATAAGTGAAAAAGATAAGAAACTTTCGTTTTTTTTTCTTTCTAATCTTGTTTTAAAAATTTTCAAAGAAAAATGTTTGCTTAAACATAAAATTTTGTCCTTAATTTATTTTTGATAAACCAATTTATCCTTAATTTCTCTTGCGCCTAAAATTCCTCCATCCCATTGGCTTAAGAACCCCTTGACCAATGACCAATGACCAAGACTTGGTTATTTGTTTTCTTATGCCTTTTTCATTGAACCAATGTTGTGAGACAAATTGACCAAACTGATTTTGAGGCTTTCGTAGACATCAAGGACTTGCTCCATCTATTTTAATTACAAAATGTCTTTATATATGCAAATAAATAAATGGTAGCCACTCTTTACAAAGTGTGAAAACAAAATATTTTAACTACAAAAGAAAGAAAGAAAGAATGAAAAGGAAGTTTCTGATTAAGCACAATTCCAAAACTAAATATATTATCCCCCTCTTTTTTCTTTTTTTTTTTCTTTTCTATGCTACTAATTAACTGTGATAATTGAATGAACAGGTCTTGTTTTCTTCGTTCACATTTGTACAAGTTTGAATAGTATTACCTACATAGGAATACAAGCAATTATAGCGCCAACAGTTTGGTTAAAAAAAATATATTTTATAGGCGCTCACATAAATTTTCTTCTGGATGATGGCCAAAATGTGGATAAGAACAAATGTCCCTTCTGATTTATACATTCCTTCCATTCTGGAAATTTTTTTGTTCATATCACCAGGTGGTGTTATGAAGTATATATGAAGATGAGGTTATTTCAGGAAACGAAAAAATAAAATAAGGAAAAGAAGAAAACTTCAAAGTTTTTACTTTCAAATGATTAAATCAGTGTTTTGATCTTTAAAATATTTGAAGTTAGTTAAATTCATTCCTAACAGATATAAAAGTTATTGAATTTAATTTTTTAAATGTTAATTTAATCTTTGAAAAAGATTAAATTATTTGATGCTTTAATATTTTAAGAATACAAATAATTTTTATCTTTTAAAAATTAATGTGACCAACTCTTAATTTTTTTAGAGATTAAAATAATATTTCACTCCCCTCATAATATATTAAAGATTAAATGGATTATATACAATTTTGGTTTTCTATTTTATTTTTCAAATCAATCAAGTTCCTGTGTTTTTAAAATTATGCAAATTTAATTTTCTAATAAGATGTAAAACTAAGATTTGAAAGAATGAAATTTTGAAACTTTTTTACTTGGGCTGAAATTTTATATTTTGGTTTGTAAATTTTGAAAAGAAGATAATTTAATTTATAAAAAATGAGTAGAAAATAATAATAATATATGGGAGTTTATGATAAAAGAAAATAAATGAGAAACAATCAAATTTATTAAATTTTTGAAAGTGGAGACACTTAATTGACTCAAAAAAGTTGAGAACAAAAAAAAGCCTACATCCAACTTAGAAAAAATAAATACAATTAAATCTATATTAAAAGATTTTTTGTTGTTGTTTTTTTAACTAAGACAAGTTTTCATGCTTCCTAAACCTGTTGGATCATATCTTTTCAACCAACCACTACAAACCTTACAATAAAGTGCCTTTCAGCTGTAACCATTAATTATTTTTTTAACGAAAAGGATGATCATTAAAATAAACAATAGAACCATTTAGGAGTTAATGGAAGAACCTAATAAGGCAAAAGTTGGTTGCCCCTTCCTTCAACCAAAGAACACCAACTGCACATTCATGCTTTGAGTTTCCCCATCATCCAAATAACCCTTTAATTCCCTATGCATACTTCTAGTTACTTTATTTTCTACTAGTAACATATGAATTCCAAACCTTATATGTTTAGGGTACAACCCAAATAGTGTAATTAATGCACTTTCTCCATTTAGTAAGAAATTTGACATAAAACACACGTTCTGAATTTTGGCCATTTCATGAAGTAATGTATGTCTGGTCAACGGAAAGAAAATGAAGGATTAAAAAAATAAATAAATGTAATCATGGACCACTTTATGTCATCAAGGTATTATTGTTATAATGGGAAAATATAAGGGTGATCATTGAACATCAAACTACATAAATATATCTCAAGGGCAAGATCACAATCTTAGCTTTCCTCCCCAAAACTCTTCTCTTCCTCTTATCATGTGTCTGGATTTTGAGCTCCCATTCAAACTCTAGAAGCTCAAGCACGTAAACCTTATTGAACTTGAACCTACCAAATCAAAATTTACACGTATGCCCTTTGTTGTCTTTCAATTTGCTAACTAATTTTGTTTTTGTTTTTTTTCAATTTAAGCTTTATGGTCCCAAAAGCTGCTCTTGTTATAGAAGGAACAAAATTCAAGAAAGATTCTCAGATGAAATAGTGTTTCTCATTCTGTTTGCATGACACCTTTTTTTACCCTCTCTTTTGACCCTTGTCAGGTTTTGCTGCTTTAACCTTTGTTGAAGACTGAATTTTCATTCTTCCCTTTTGGAAATTTTGACTTAAATTTTTGAGGCCATCAGGGTCACCAAGGTAATAATAACATACAACTATTTGTACAAATTTTCTTTGAAAGAAACATAGCAGATAACTTCTTTCTTTTTGGTGATTTTCAATTTTCAGGTTATTGTGAGGATAAGATGAGTGTTGTGTATAGTCATGCTCTAAAGTACTCTAAAGGGGACACAAGGATGAACCCAGAAATGGATTCAAATATTGGTTACCCACAACAACATTGTCACCAACCCAATTATGGACTAATGCGGTACCGTTCTGCCCCAAGTTCATTGCTTACAAGCCTTGTGAACAACAACAACAACATTGGTTGTGTCAATGATGAAGCTTTTACTAGGGAGCAACATCAGCATCAGCATCAACATCAACATCAACATTACTCTCCTTCCACAAGTTCAGAAATGAAGACCATGTTGGCCAAGTTGGTTTCTTCCAACACAAATTCAGAAACTTTGCAAGAATTTGGAGGGAAGTCAGTGAAACAAGAAGCAGGGGACTCTGTTTCACAACGACACAATGGTTACTCTTATGGGTCTTCAACTCAGCTAATTTACCAAACTCAGCAAATTCAAGCCTTGCCAATTCCAAATGGTTCTTTAAGTGCTGTTGGAAATGCTTTTGATAACTCATTCAGTGCCTTGGCTTCACAAAACTCCACACAAACTAAGATGGGTACTTCTTCCACCAATTCTTCCAATCTCATTAGGCAAAAGAGTTCCCCTGCTGGCTTCTTCTCCAACTTCTCAGTTGATAATGGTATGTTATTCCTTTCATTTTACTTTGTTGCTATCTTCAAATTTCATTTTTGTGTATGATAAGGCCTTGTTTGTTTTATACTTAAAAATAAATTCTTCTACTTTTCAATAAAAGGCACGCGTGTAAATGAAAATATATATCATCCAGATTAATTTCATGCGCATTAACATTATATACATCAACTTAAAAAAATTAACTATATTCAATTTTAAATCAAACAAACACTTGTTCTTCCGGTGGTTGTTTAATGTCTTCCCTCATTTGGCTTAAATTTGAAACAATTTTCCATAAATCCAGTTTAGTTAAGTGGATCATATCTGTTTTTAGATTTATGGAAATTTTCAATTAATATTCCGAAAAGATTGCTAGTTAATTAATTAGCTTCAATTCAAATAAACTCAGATCCCTTTTTTCTGCAGTACTGTGGAATATAGTAAGGCAATTGGGAGTTACTTGTCCGGAATATACGATCGGATGTTCATTTCTTGCATAGAGAGTTGACTTTTATTTTAATAATTCTTATTAAGAAATTAAATATCTTTGAATCGAAAGTAAATTAATTATGATTGACAATTTGGAGTAAAATTTTATATTAGTTATTCAATCATAAATTTTTATATAATTAAAAAATTAATGATTATTTTAACAATTATATTTCAAATTTTTTTTTTAATTAGTTACCTATGTAAAAATCTCTAATACATTTGTATTAATTTCAAATCTTGTAGCATTGAGAGAGGTGGGAGATTTTAGGGGCTGTGATGTCTCCAATGGACAGGCTATTACATCCAGTAGTGGGTTGCATGCTACTTTGAACTTCCCATCTAGGCCATCTTCTTGCTCAACCAGGATGCCACAGATTGTTGAAAGTGGAAATGAAGGCATGGAATCAAATTGTGTTCAAAGTAGAAACATGGTTAATGATGGTGGCACCAATAAATGTTACATGCCAAGTTTCACCACTGACTTTTGGGATGGTTCTACATTCAATGCCCCCAAAACAGCTAGTAACAATGGTGAAATCATGTTTTCCACTTCTCATGTTTTGGACACTCAGGTAAGGAAGAAAATTTGTGATTTTTATTTTTTTTATTTTTCTTTTCCATTTGGTCTTTTTTTTATTTTTTTTATGTTGCTGATCTGTGAAAAAAAAAATGTTACCAGGATGTAGACTTTGGATATCAAAAAGTTGGTTTGACTCATCATTTGAGTCTTCCTAACTCATCTTCCAAGATGGCTACAATGGAAAAGTTTTTCCAAATTCAAGGATCTGTTCCATGTAAAATTCGTGCTAAAAGAGGCTTTGCTACTCACCCAAGAAGCATTGCAGAGAGGGTAAAGTCCAATTTGTTTACTACTACTAATTATGGATTACAAATTATACATAATTGCATTGCAATTTTTTGAAGTACCTATTAATGAACTGTTTTCATTTGATATCTTGATCTACATATTTCAGGAAAGAAGGACCAGAATTAGTGCAAGAATTAAGAAATTGCAAGACCTTTTCCCAAAATCAGACAAGGTAAACTAACCACTCTCTCACTAACACATCACATTGTTGAATGAAGTTTCTTAATGTGCACTTTGATGTTTGATGAATGATGATTTTATGCCTCCCTCTTGGCAGCAAACAAGCACAGCAGATATGTTGGATTTGGCAGTTGAATACATAAAAGACTTGCAGAAACAAGTTAAGGTACTAGAGAAATATTAGATCCCATTTGTTTTTAGAAAATATTATCTATTTTTACTTTTATTTACAAAAATATCAATTTATTTTCATTCTATTTTCTATTTTTTAAATTTTGTACCGAAAAATAAAAACAGAAAATAACTATTTTTTTTTTACTTTTTACTGTTTTCTTATAAAATATTAAAAATAAAAAACAAAAAACATTTTCCAAAATTAAACACCAACTTAGTCTGAATATTTTTCTAATCTTGCAGACACTCACAGATACAAGGGCAAAGTGCAAATGTACAATCAATCAGAAGCAATACTCTAGACCTTGTGCCTGATTTATATCCTTGTAGATAGCAAACAAAGCATTGGTGTATCAAAATTAAGGGCCAGTGATTGATTTATATAGATTAGTGATGGATTAAATAGTTTTTTTGATCATTGAAAGATTAAGATTTGGCCGTCTTAGTTTTTAAAAATAGAAATCAATATTTTGGTTAATTGATCATTTGGTTACTAAAAGATAAAAAATTCAGTCATTTTAACTCTACAAAAAATTAAAATAAATAATTTTTAATCTTTTAGACACTAAAGTAACTATTTTTTAAGAATAATATAGGTGATTTTTATTTTTAAATACTACTATGGTCGGCCCTTAATCTTTCATAAACTAAAATAACTATTTACTCTAAATGTTGATATTTGTAGGTATTTAAAATTTTAGGTCCGGCTTAAGGATGATTCTCTTTCAATTTTGTTTTTCTTTCTTGATTTAAAGATCATAATGTACTAGCAAGTTTTGCAAGAGTCATTGTAATTGTTCATTTTATTCATAATTGAAAGGTTTGATAGTGTTACAAACTAAAATTTAGTTCTAAGAAAATGTGACCCAATGTTGACAACAAAATATATATTTGGTTTTCTATTTAAAAAAAAAGGTAAGATGTGTTTGAACTAACGCAAAAAGAAAAAATCTTCCCCTTTTTTCTAGCATAAAGTGTGCAACAGATTTTTGATAGATAAACCAAACACACCTTAAATTAATCCTTATGGGAATAATTTTCAGTGCAGCAAGTAATTAAGATCTTTGTACATGTGTTACAAACATAGGGGTTGTGTTAATAAGGTGTTAGGATTGTTCGCAATGTGTTTGGTTTGATAATAGTAAAAAAATTATCTGAAGTGAATATTAGTTTAGGATGAATATATCATGAAAATAAAATCAAATTAAACTAATATTTGATGGTTAAAATCAGTCCAATTTTTAAAATTTTTATTTTGTTTTAAAAAATTTAAACAACAAAAATAATGTTAAATAACTGTAAAATAATATGTCCAAAACTATAATTCTTGTTAGTTTTACTAATTTTTAGTTTTAAATAAATGCAATTGCTAATTATTAGTTTTACTATAATTCTTGTTTACGACTTCAATTTGAATAATTATGCGAATGATGTTATGGAACCTTGTTACTTGTTTATGTTCATGAAACCTATTATAACAATGAGCCTCTCTTAATATTTTATATTTTTAGAGATTTAAGTTAATTATTATTATTTTATTTTATTAAATAAGAGAAAAAATATGAAAAATAATATTAAGAATTGAAATTTATATCAAAATATATATTAACAATTTTTTAAAATCTTAAATTATATTATAAATGATTAAAATAATATTATAATATCCTATGTTAATATTATAAACTACACTAAAATATTGATTGAATACACTTAAACTTATCATCCACTCTCATTGAAAATAAAAGTTGAAAAGAAAATAAATTAAGAATTAGCACAAGATTTCAACATACTTTTGCACCTTGTATCTTGGACTAATGCATTTGCAACAACCCAAGAGACAGCATATTCCCTGCTAACACCATACACCATTGAAAAGCAAATTTGCTATGAAAATTCTGTGTTGTGCACAAGAAATGGAATAATAATCAGATCATTAAAAAGCAATAGACAGTACTAAACAACAGTTTTCAAGTTTGTAAAAGATAACTTTAGAATTAGATTTGTTTTTGTTTTAATTTGTTCTGATCCAGACTTAGAACCCTGTGGAGTGGCTTCAAATTTGGAGCATGAACTTATTCTTAGAACCCTGTGGAGTGGCTTCAAATTTGGAGCATGAACTTATTCTTACCAAGAAAATCATACTGATAGAACCGTTAAATGAATAAATTATATTATATAAATTATTTTTGTAAATTTTTATAAAATTTAAAAAATATTTAATATTTTAAAAAGTAAATTTAAATTAATGGATAATATATTTTTTATAATATCCATTAATTTAAATTTATTTAATAAAATATCAAATATTTTTTAAATTTTATAAAATTTTACAAAAATAATCTATATAATATAATTTATTAATTTAACAATTAAATTGATAAAATATAATTATATATAAAAGTTATTAAATAAAATAATTTTAAATAAAATTATTAACATAATTCCTCTTCATTTATATATATATATATATATATATATATATATATATATATATATTTATATTTACATATTGTGCTATTAAATAGACTTATGAATTTCTTAAGATATGAAAATTTATATATCATGGCCATGCATTATTAATTTTTTTATAAAATTTAAACTTATAAATTTATATTTAAACCTATATAATAAGATTAAGTGATCAGAAAAAGCTTTTGAAGAGGTCTTAAAGGCTAGAATAGCAAGATCAACAAGAATGAAATAAATTAAATGATCTATTTGTATATGTGCCTGAATTTTTTTTAATAACTTTTAATACTTTTTAATAAAAGGAATTACTTTAATTTCTTAAACAGGATGCTTTATTTTAATATTAGGTCTTGTTTTATTATAGAGGAATCAATTTTAGTAGTTTCAATAAAAATATATTTTAATAAAATATGTAACTTAAATGAATTTTATAAATTTAATTATATTTAACAGTTTAAAATTAATTTTATTTAACTCTAAATTAAAGGTTCGGTATCAATTGTTTACGAACTTCTTCGAAGTTTCTCCGCATAATAAAGTAAGGGTTGAACATTCTCCTAATAATTAAAACTGTTTTTCCAAAGATAAAAAAAAAAATGTTTCACCAGTAATTTTTTTCTTTATATTTGGTCTAATATATTTTTAAACTAGTTAAATATGTTAAGAATTAATTTAAAAGCCCAAAAAAACATTTTATAAAGAAAAGAAAAAATCTAAACACCGTCTTCATCTTCTAAAATCTCATAAGTTGAAATAAAATTTTAAACCTAACTAATAACAATGCAAAGAATCAAAATAAATTAAATATATCAAAAGAAATTTATTTATATTGAAATAGACTAAAGAATAATATAAATTATTTCTCATGAAATAAAATTTTAATATTTAAATTAAAAGATAATATTTGTAATATAATTTCCAAATTAAAAAATAATGTAATGTAATTTAATAAAAGGTACTTATAATTTACTCTTCAAACATAAAAGGGCAATACTACAGTTGGAGCACCCCTGTCAATAGAAGAAGAGTTTGTATATAACAAAAGATAAATACGTTAATGATATGTTGGGATAAATTATAAATTAAAAATAAGAAAGAAAGAAATAATAAAAAAAAAGAAGATAAGAAATGGAATGAAAATAGAATAAAAAAATAAATTATTTGGATAGATGAAAGTAGAAAAAAAATCATCTTATAATGTTTGGATTAATGAAAAAAAAATTAAAGAAATATTAGTATAAGTTTTAATTTATATAAATTTGTAAAAAATAAAATTTAATTTAAAATAATTTATCTTTTTATTATAATTTTTATATTTTAAAAATGTCTGTTAATTTTAAGAATTTAAAATAAATAAATAAATTCTCTTTCCTATTTTGTAAATTTTAATTTTATCCTTTTATATAAGATAAATAAAAATAAATAAATAAAATTTATCCAACTTAAAAAAAATAATTTTTTCTCCTCTTTATTTTCTTAGAAAATATACAATGGATAAGCAAAAGCATCGTTTCTTGTCCATGCGCCACTAACAGAAGAGGCTCTGCTTCTTTTGCTTGAATATATAATTTTAAAAATTTAAAACATTAATTTTTATGGGAAAAGGAAGTATTTATTAATTTTATATCATAATAACATACGAAAATAAAAAAACTTCTGCAGTGTTTTGATGTGGTGAAGGAGCAAGTAATATCTGAACCATTGTCAAAACTAAACACTTTACAATTCGAAATAAAATCTCTCGAAAATATTACACAAAAAGATTTCTGCACAAGTAATAAAAAGAATGTTGGTAAAATTTATGTTTTAAAAGAATTAAATTTCATGTTATTTCAAATAAAAATAAATATAAAATTTATATACTTAGCTACTTTTTGAGTTTGTAGATAAGATAGTAAGAAAAAAAATCTTATCCACATTTAGTTAATTTTTCTACTAACGTTAATTCGCTCCACACATCTTTTTTATTAATAATTATTTTTAGAAACTAAAATTATTGTTAATCCAAAAATTAAAATTATTGTGTTACAATAAAGAAATGAGAAAATTGAACCAAAGATGAGAACCATTCTAAGTGTGTGAAAATAAAAGAAGTAAAAACAAAGAAGCTGAATATAGTGATGGATGTTGCAAAGAGCCAGATAGATGTAAACATACATAGTGAAATTTCAACATCGACAAACGAAACTTGCATAGATGGTAACAAATATAAGATTGAAGATGAAAAGGCAAAGAAAGTGTCAAGAAAGGTTTGTCTTAATTACTTAAGATGAAATCATCAATGCATTTTTTATATTCCTTGATTCATTGATAATGAACATTACTTATTATGTAATTGTTTTGCTTTCACACTTAAAATTTCTCACTTTGTATTTATAAACTAATCTTAGTTAATTGAGATATCATGACATCAATATGGATTATGAACTTTACATGCCTAATTATCTGTTACACAAGGTTGTGAATGCTGTCTATAGAAGTGGTACAAACAGTATGAATGATCTCTGTAAACTAGAAAGATTCTTAGTTTTAATGGATTTTATCCATTTAATAAATATGTTTTCTTGTGCATTTAATTCATACATCTTTAAGTGTAGAAACTATAAAGAATCTTATCATTTTTTTTTCTTTTGATATTATAAAACATTTGTATAAAATATGAGATTAAACTATATTAATTAGTCATTGAATTGAACTACATCTCCTTGAAGTTTTATCTTCAGTAAAATACATAAATAATAAAATAAATAAATAAAATTATCAAACTTTTTTTTAATATATAATCATCAAAATAACTATAAATTTAAAATATATATAAATCAGAATAAATTAAATTAAAAATATTATCCTTAATTTTAATATAATAATTTATTTAAATAATAAAATTAATAAATAATAAAAAAGTTCAATTACTTAAGCTCAAATTTAATAATTATATTTTTATTTATTATTTTATCTTTATTAATTAATTTAATATTTAATTTTATCAAATTATTTTTATTTGAATCAACAAATTTTTAACTTTTAATTATTTAATTTATTAATTTTTCTAAATATATCTAAATTAATTTTATCAAAAACTCTCTCTTTTTATATATATATATATATATATATATATATATATATCAAATAGCGAAGTTGGCAAAATGAAAGTGTGATGGTGGAGCAAAGTGGAATGGTAACTTTTTACAACTCAAATTTATCCTGCATTTTCTTCTTCCATTCCATATCAATATTTTCATTTATGTTTGGAATATAATTTTTTGTTATATAATTTATTTTTTAATTAATATCTTTATATAGAATAAAGATATAATAGAAAATAATATAAAAAATTAAAAAAATATTTCTATATGTATAATACAATAAATTATAATTTACCATAATTTTTTATATAAAATGAAATATACACAAAAAATAACAAAACAATGGAAACAATGGCATCACACAAATAGTGATACCATAATGACTTTTGTCCTGTACCTTGTTAAGTGTTTCTTATACTTTATTAATATATATTTTGTTTATTTAATAATAATAAAATAATAAAACTAACATCCTAAACCTCGATTATAGAAAGTAAACAATTATTTTAATTTTTAAAAATTAAAAATTAATGATATTATTTTTAAACAGAAAATATTATTATTTTCAATATAAAAATAAATAAATTGATCATTGTAATTCTTAAAAAATAAATAATCGATTATTTAAGTTTTTTTAAGATAAAAAATTAATTTTTTAATTTTTAAAATTAAAATAATTAAATTTTTATTTTTAGAATAATAGTAATAATTTTTTATCTTTAAAATGTTAATAGAACCAATCTTTAATTTTTCAAAAGTTAAAATAACTATTCGCAGATTAAGAATCAATTAATTTTATTAAAATTAAATTCATTCATTTTTTAAAAAAATTTATTAACGATGATTAATTTAAATAATACATATTATTTTTAAGTAAATTTTAAATTTCAAATTTTGTGTATTAAAATAGTTTATTTTAAAGTTAATTTTCTTCTGGACCATTTTTATAAAAAATAATTATACTTATTATAACATGCTCATAGTTTTTTTTAAAATATATTTTTATTTTTTTAATAATTATAATTTTAGAAATATAATTTCTAAATATTTTAATTTTTTTAAAAAATCTATATACTGAATATCATTTTAAAATCCACGTCATAATTGAAGGTGTCCACATAATGCCACGTTATGGTTAAATATTTCTTTTTGGGTAAAAAAGAGTCAAAATCATAATCTTCCTTTCTTGTCGTGTGTCCCAAGTAGCTTTTCATATTTTTATCTGTGAATTTGTTTCCTCTACTTTCAGAAAAACAACGCTTTCAGTGGCAACCACTGTCATAACAAAGAGGGAAACGTGATCCAGACATGAAAGAAACACATTTACATCTCATTTTTTTAGCGTTTGCCATTCCCTTACTCACCAAAATGACTCTCCAACCAACCCCTTTTCCCTATTCTATAAAATGGAACACGCAAAACGTGTACTCACAGAAACTGACAAAAAAAAAGGCCACATTTTTGTGCAGAAAACAGTGCTAACCCAAAGTGGGGTTTTCCTTGTTGCATTCAATTTTCAAAAGGGTGTTTGAAAACCTTGGAGAATGGCTCAATGGCAGGGTGATTCGGATGAGGGTATAGATTACATATTCAAGATTGTGATGATTGGAGACTCTGGTGTTGGAAAGTCTCAGCTTTTGAATCGGTTTGTGAAGAACGAGTTCCACATGAAATCAAAGCCCACAATTGGTGTTGAGTTTCTGACCAAGACTGTGGTGATGGATCACAAACTAGTCAAGGCACAGATTTGGGACACTGCTGGTCAAGAAAGGTCCAATTTTTTTTTTCTCCTGTTCATTTATTTTCAAAATTTAATTATTTTTCATTGGATGTGTTTTAGAGTCACAACCTCACTCTGCCTATGTTGAACTAAAATGATGATTTTTCTATGGTTAATGATCTAGGATAGAGCTAAGATCTGAGAACTAGAAGTTAAGATATGATCTTTTGAGAAACTAAAACCAAAAGAGTTTTTTTTAATATAATCTAACAAAAATGCAAGCAATGAATTATGGTCCTACAGAATCGAGCAATTGTATGATGGATTTTAACTAGTTTGCCAGTTGCCGTGATTCTGTGTTTTATTAGTTACTTGGTTCCCATTTTGTTCAAAGTTGGGTTAAATTGATTTTGATGGAATTGATTGTGAACTGTTTAATGTAATTGAGATTTGGATTTAAATTAATCTGAATCACATATCTTTGTTGGAATATGTGCTTTTCATTGAAAAATGAAAGAATTGATTTTACAACTTTAAAACAAACCAAACACGATCTAAGGTGTCCTTCATATGCATGTCTATTTCATTTTCTTGTGACAATGTTAGCATTCATGACAGGTACCAGGCAATTACCACTGCATATTACAGGGGTGCAACAGGCGCGTTACTAGCATATGACATAACCAAGCGCCAAACCTTTGACCATGTTGAGAAGTGGTTGGATGAGCTACGGATACATGCGGATCAAAATATAATTGTCATGCTTGTTGGCAACAAGTCTGACCTGAGTTCTAGTCGAGCAGTGCCTATTGAGGTAGCAAGAGACTTCGCGCAGCAGGAGGGTCTCTTCTTTATTGAGGCATCAGCACTTGACTCCAGCAATGTGGAATCAGCTTTCCTTGGTCTCCTCTCACAAGTATATAGAACAGTCAGTAAGAAGCACATCCTTGTGGATGGATCTGAATCAAATTGGGATAAAGTAAACCTTGAACTTGAAGGAACAAAAGTTAAGGTCCCATTCGAAGAACCTGAATGCCACAATGCTAAAAGAAGATTCAGTTGTTGCAGTATATTTTAGAATTTCTTACCCACCTTTATCTTAGGTAAGGGCTATTTTCCTCCCTCCTCAGTGCTACTGTGGATTTTATGTATACTTTGCCAGATATTTTTTGTTCTTTTTGCTGTATTTCACCTTCCAAGAGATAGTTACTAGGGATAGTTCTGCAAACTCAGTGATATGATGAATTTGAGTAGTCTATTCAACGTATCTAGAGGCAACTCCTTTGCCACGACTGTCACTCAGAGCAGCTTCCTCAGAATGCAAATAGGACATTATTATCTTGGTTATACATGACAGGAAAATGTCATTGTTTAAATATTATGGATAAACATGCTCTTGAAGCCAGATAAAGAATTCATTTTAAAGATGTGAGGTTTGAAAGGAAATAATGAATGGGTATCCCCTCACTGGTATTGAATAAAGTTTGATCATCCTATGGAATGTTTTCAGTTATATTCATCCTGAAGCATTTCTTTGCCTTTTCCGGGCACTGGATTTTTATGTTGTTTTCATCACATGCTAGATTGATCTCAATACATTCTCATCGATGTGATTTTAAGTTTCATTTGGGATTTCTGTATTATGAATGGAGGGGGGTAGCAAGGATCAACCTTATTGCAAGGTAATGATAATTTTTATCCTTCAACCAACCAGATGCAAACAGGGGTTGCAGAAGATGAAACTTCTAATCCATTTGTGGGACGCAAACAAGGTGACCTTCTTCATTAATACTAAATCTGAGAAATGCATTTGCTCCTCTGCAGTAGATTAATGGGGTTGGCATTTCTCTGGAGTTAATGTTCGTATATGTGGATCGATGGATCTCCTATCTATCTGTGGCCTGCTTTTCATTGATAAACTTATCTATCACTCATAATTTTAGTCACAACCATTTGTTAAATATTCAAAGGTTAGGATATATCTCTTATATTTCTCATAATAAACTCTAGTAATATAATATGACATTTCTGTAGAAAATCTACTAAACTTGCAGAAAGTGATCAATCAATTAATGAAACATACAGAGAGAGAGAGAGTTGAAACTTGAAAGTAATCTGCTCTCTCTAACAAAACCTTATTAAGTAATCTGCCCCTTGGCAAGTGAAAGTGCTGGTTGCATCATCATAGGCATAGCTGTAAGCCTGAGGACAAGAAAGAAGCCTTGAATACCTTTGAATAGCTTGCTGGCTGGCACTTCTTTGGGCTATTGAAATTGCCAGTACAACAATATTCTGGCTTGTTGAAAGCCATACATGCACTCTTAAAACCAACAATGTGACTTTTGTTTCTCAACTCCAATTCGCCAGGGCTGTTTCTGTTCAAATCTGAACCGCATATAACTGCTTTACCCTGCCCAGATCCTCCAGAAGCGAAGATTGACACCGGCATGTTGTAACCATCAATGAGGCTAACATCATAAAAATCCCCCTCCGGGCTGTCTAGTGTAAATTCTGCTAGTGAAGCTGGTGGTGCACCTCCAACTCCACCGCATTGAAGCTTGCCTCCACAGTCTCCTGTGATGCATGTTCCACTACCAGAGCTATCAAAGGTGCATCTGTGTTGCCCCCAGAAGTGACCAGACCACCCTTTTGGTGCAGTGATGTTTATGGCCTTACCAGATTTTAGCTCAATCCCACCATCATTGAGTAGTGGTTTTCCTGCTCCTGTTAGGATCCCGGGCCATATTGTGTCCCTACATCTATTTTACAAAGTGAAAACCCTTGCATCAGCTCCTCAAAATAAGAGAAAAATTCCATAGGTACATGGTACATTGTCATAAAATTATGTAGTAAATGTAAAATAGTTTTAAAAAAACCAAACTTCAAATACGGTGGTGAGTTGAAGAAAGAGAATGTGTAATTGCCATTACCTAAAGAAATATGTCTGCTTGAGGTTTCTGGTTTGTTAAATTTAGATTTTGTCAGTCCGTGACTAGCATGAACTAGGTGATACTTATAAGCGAGGGAAATTAGGAGGTTCAACAAACACAATCTTTTGTAAAATGGGAACAAGGTGAAGTTGGTCTGCTTGATATTATGACAAGTGTAACCTTCACATTTGAAAGAATCAACATATTACCAACATTTGAAAAGGTGGCTGAGTCCTATAGTTTGGAACTAAGAGAAAGTTGTATGTTCAAGTTCACCTAACCTGTGTGCCCCTAACACATGCATACCATAGTTTTTGGCCTTTTGACTTGAAAAATCACTGTGATTGTTATGCTGGCTAAAGTCTTTTGGTTAGGAATAGGTAGTTGATCAGATGAATGATCCTTAACATGGGACTGTAGTCTCATTATTGGTGATTTTTCTGTTCTAGTTTGGCATTACGTATTGGAATAGAATGGTAAATGGATTATTAATCTTAGCTGCCATTTCAAGCACAAAGTTGTTACGTATGGATTATACTCCTTGGCTTCCCAAAGCATAGCTTTATTTTTATTTATTTTTTTACATAGAAACATCATTATGAAACTTCAACTAATTTATGTTGTTCAAATTTTCATTAACCACAGTCCTATTCTATATATGCTACGGGAACTGATTTTTATTCAAGGCCTGCATAATTAGTTGGGTCGAGCTCCTGTTAATTCTTTGTATAAGATTCCAAATGATTGTATATATTTATTTGAGTCATGAATATTATATAATTGTATAATTTTATTTTCTTTGTTCAAAAGTGTTCTTACAACATTTATAATTTTATATGGAATGAAACTTTCATTGAGTTTAAGATTTAGTAGTTGAATTTTACTTAAATTGTGTCAAATCTGGAAAAATTAAATAAAAATGAAAATATGATCAAATAATTTTTGTTTTCATATATGTTAAGCAGTTTTATTAACGATTGATTTAAACATCTAAAAATGGTAGTTTTTTATGGGAAAGTTAAGCATTTACTATATTTTTATACTTTTAATGTAATAGGTATTTACTTTTTCAATAAAAATTTATCATTTTTTAATGTTTAAAGTTAGCCCTAAAGATTAGATTATCATTTTTTTTATTTTAAAAATATGTTATGTTAATCTTGATTTATCTTAATAAAATAATAAATAATATTAGTTTAATATATAAATTTTCAATCCAATTTTAAATTTTATAAAATTTATTAAACAATGTAAAAAATATAAGTCAATATAAATTGAATATTATATATATATATATATATATATATATATATATATATATATATATATATGATTGTACATTAATTATATGAATTGTACTTAAATTGCTAAGGATTAGGCCAATCTTTATGTAGTCTAATCGGATGGTTCTAGATAAATTAATTTTTGTTCTGTTTTAATAATAAAAAATATATTTAATAAAGTAATATATTTTATATTTTAATAAACAAATAATAAAAAAAAAATTTTAAATTGATCTTATTCTCAATAGGGATGGAAGTGAACAAAACCGTCCGATAGGGGGTTTCGGCTTAAAATCTAGTTTCGGTCGATTTGTACGATTTGTAGCAAAGCCTATTTAATTTATTTAGGGATCTATTTATATTTATATTTATTTTAATATATTATATTTATATAATATTTATTTTATATTTTATTTACATAATATATATATATTTTAGGTCTATTTAATGATATTTTTATCTTATAGACTTTAAGTTTGTAAGCATTTTTAATCAATTATTTATATAAATTTTAAGTCTAGTCGACTTTAAATAAGATCAGGTCTTGATAGAAAAAAAAAAAACCTTTAACAACTAATAGACTCAGGTTCATATCACAAAATTTTTAGCTCAGCCTACTTTCATCCCTACTCTCTAAACTAATCAAATTTAAATTTATTAAAAAATAAATAAATTTTCTCTTAGAACTTTTAATGACTTTTCCTTTATTTTTTATTAAGAAAATAATTATACATTTACTTTTTGAATTATAACATGAATTTTGTTTTCATAAATATAGATACAAAGGAAAAAAAAAATAAGGATTCACCTTTTTTCTTATTTTTATAAATATCTAAAATTAAATTCAATTTTCATACAATCTTCGTAGAAAAATTACCTTTCTTGAAGTTCTATGTTAAGACTTTGATCTATAATTGTCCTTAATTTAAGTTTAACATAAGACAATAATGAAAATTTGTAAAGAAGAATTGTAACATCCAAATTTTCAAATTAAAAAAAAAAATTCTCATGTAGTTTATATCACACAATCACTAAATGGATATGGGGAGTAACCAAGAAGCCACCTCACTCCTTTTGGAAAAAGAAATTATAGGAATAGAAATAAATAAAAAACTTCACCTTTTCACTTTATTTGATTCATTCTTCCATTTCATTTTCAAAAGCTTCATCTTCTTTATTTTCTACATTTTTCTTCTGCAATTTATTATAGAAAAATCTCAAGTTCAAATCTAAACATTGTAGATTTGAGTCATGTTGCAAATTATATATCAAACGAATAGTTGAAGAAAGAAAAAGTTATACCATATTATAAGGATTCATCCATCATCTTCAATATTACAACATTAATGGTCAATTTTAGGTAGGGTTGGAGACTCGATTAAGATTTAGAGTAGTATATAATGGATTTGTTTATATTAATTCAAGAATATATTTTTCAATTAATATTTTAGATTTTAGTAAATGGATTTGTTTATATTATTTTTGAAGTTTGAAACTGTTTATGAAATTTTAGATATTTTATAATATAAATTAAGAATAGTTAAACATTCTTAGATTAGAAGTTACACTTTTAAGATTAAACTTTTTCAGATATTACTTCAGATGAGACAATATCATAGATGATATTATAATATAAACGAGACGAGTTTGTAGACAAGCTTCTTGTAGATAATGTTGTAGATAAGATTATACTATAGATGAGTTTATAAATGGTTTTTTATAAATGAGTTTTTATAGGTAATGTTGTAGATGAGATGGTGTTATAGACAAGACAATGTTGCTTTAGACTAGACAAAGTTATTTCGGATCAAATGACTATCTTATATTAGACAATAAAAATTCAAACTAGATAAAATTGTTTAAGATGAAATGATATTACTTAAATGATGTATTCTCAATACATCTTTAAATAAATCGTAAAGATGTTTTAAAATAAATAATCTTTTCATAAAATATTTTGAAGGATCAAACAGTATTAACTAAACATTGATTTTAAAACTTAAATAAATTAATATTAAATAGATAAAGAAGCTTGAATGGATCAACTTAAATTTAATTATATATAATTATAATGGTCATATAGAAAGATAGGTACATAGAGCAATGCTTATAAATATCTTTATAGAACCTAACAAACTTCTTGAATTCAACTTATTTAAACTTTAAAAAAAAAAATAGTATAAATATAAAATAGAACTCTTTTCCTAGTTTTTAGCCCCAATAATCAGAATACACCCTTAATTTAAAACCATAATTTTACAATTAGTCTTGTGAAAATCAAGGTCTTGTAGGAAGAATATATGGTGCATGTGTTTTTAATTGATAATTGAAAAATAAATATTACACTTCTAATGAAAAATATACATATTCAAATAAAAATTTATAGTTAAGACTAATTTTGATATAAATTTATTATATTTAATAGTTTAAAATTAATTTTGATAAAATTAAATTTATTTGACCTTAAAGTAACAGATCTTATTAACTACTGCTTTTAAGAATATTGATTAAAAAATTTAAAATATTTTTATAAAAAGGTAACATTAAAATAAATTAAAAATTATAAAAGGATATACATTAATAATATTTTTAAAACATTTTTTTTATTCCTTTGCCAATGTTCTTAGTACACAGGCAAGTATTTTCCCAAAATAAATGAATGGTGCGCAACCTTGTACATTCCAGCAAATTTAACCATTACATTCTTTAATTACCACATGTTCTTGTTAAATTAGCAAATAATTCTAAGTTGGTGGTTAAAGATAGCAAGCAACCTTTTTTGTTTTCCCTAAAGTACACCTATAGCCGTATAACATAAGGTTAATTTTGAAATCAATATATTGAATTATACATCAAAGGGGTTAAAATGTAGCTCGGGAAGGCAAATAAGTGGGTGAACCATGCTCAAAGACATGCCAGACCCAGATTGCATATCAACCTTTTATGCTTTTCCATCTTCACCAATATTCCAATCGAAGCACTGCACCATAGCAGCAATTGCAGTGTTCATCAAGTTGAATGCCAGCGTTGTCCCAGGACAACCTCTCCTTCCTGCTCCAAATGGAACAAAATTGAAGTTCACCCTTTTAATAGAATCATTATTCTGATGATGATCACTTAAATCCTCATGATCTTGTTCTTTCAAGAACCTTTCAGGGTTCCTCATTATGGGATATAAATTGATAGCAACTGCAGTTTTTGGTGGCACATAAAAGCCATTTATTTTGCAATGTTGATTGCATTCTCTTGTTGTTACTGGTCCTGCTGGGTAGAGTCTCAGTGTTTCCTTAACAACTGCTTGCAAATATGGCAGGTTTGGAACATCTGATTCTTCAACTAGCCTAACATTTCCAGTGACTAACTCTATCTCCTTTCTCACTTTTTGGAATGCTTCAGGATGGTTTAGAAGCTCTGCCATTGCCCATTGCCCATTGCATGGCCTCTGCTGAGGTGTGTGCCTGCAATGAAGAGGTCCTTGCCACAAGAATAAATTAATATTAGTTTGATATCAAAACCATCACAATCTTAATCAACAATTACTCTGTGTTTGTCTAGCTTGCTTTTTAAAAAATATTATTTATTTTTTATCGATTTCTCGAAAAAATTTTAAAAATAAATTATTTTTGCAAAACTAAATTCAAACAAGCTATGAAAATAGGTTAAAATCCAAGTTTCAGTAAGAATTTTATCAATCATTACTTTAAATAAGTTGAGCAATAATTAAAAATTGAAAGTATTAAATAAAACATTAATATAATTTATCGGTACAACATTTAGTTGTAGGCTTCTAACATGTCTTTTTATATAAATTTACCAAAACAATAAAATATAAAAAACCATCCTTTTATTTTCTTGGATGTAACAAACGCACACTATTAGTCATATATTACGAAAATCATTTTATTACCAACTTTTCAATCCTACATTTCAATACTATATGATAAATGTCTCAATGAAATGATTTAAAATGTGTGAACAGAACACAATCAACTCTTAGAATAAGAAGTTTATTTTAAAAGAAAAAAATGAAAGTTATTTCCATTCTCTAAAAAATCTACGATTCAAAATTTTAAAAAAAAAATGTACCTATATGTTGCATTGTTGAATTTTAGGTTTAAAATTAAATAACTATGTATAAAAATTAAAAATAAAACTTAATATTCTAAAAATCAATAACTTATTAAATCTAAATTTATATTTTGTATTCTTTCAAGAAAAATATAATTATTTTTCCTTTAAAATGAATTGATATTTAAAAAATTAAATGTTCTAGAAATGGAAAAAAGTGAGAATGAAAGTAATTAAGGATAAATATGATAAATAAAAAATATCATAAAAAAGGTTTTATATGGATTTTTGTGATCTTGGACTTTTTTACAGAAAAGATGTAATATTTAAAAAATATTATCGATATAGTGCAAGGAAATAAGGAAAAAAGTATTACAGCGTATTGGATCTGTAACACATCTATTTATACGTTATATAATCCTGTAATGCATAAATAAATGTGTAATAGGTTTAAAAATTTAGCTGTTAAATGTGTGATGCATTTATTTAAAAGAAAAAGATTTACATTTTTTTTTTGAAAATTTGAAAAGAAATGAATTTTGAGATTTTTGAACTTTTAAAAGGGTGAATTTTAGTTTTCATATAAAATATGTTTGAACTTTTTTATTTCTTAGAAAAGAGTATAATTTTGAAAATATTAAATTTAAACTTGAAATAAAAATTATTATCTTTTTCTATTTTTTGAAAATAAATTTTTTAAGATTAATTTAAAAAAAATTAAAAATTATTTTTAAAATGGTTAAGATATTCGGATTAAGAGTTTATGTTTTTTTTCTTTCATTTCCCTTTCCAAGGAATTGTCTGTCTTAAATATTATCTTCTTATACTTCCATATAAATAAATAGTCAATTTCAGTTTCTAGCACTGTAGAACATGCGAGTTTTATGTTCTGTTTGGATCACGTAATAGTATAAATTTTATTTTATATAAAATTTTAAAATATTTTTTTTTGTACTGTATCTTTTTTATAAATATAATTTATTAATTTTTTAAAAAATAAATAATAATTTCAATAATTTTTTAAAAAAAAAACTTCTCACTTTTCACGGCTGAAAAGGGGAATAAAATTATGTGGACCCCACGAAAAAAAAATTTCTTTCACTAAAGACAAAAACACACCAAACAAGAAAAAACTGCTTTTCTTCTTTATTTCCTTTCCCCTATTTTCCTCCATCCAAACATACCATTAGTCAATCATAGAAGACTTCTTGACAAAAAGAGGGTATCAGGCCACTCCTCTTGTCCTAGAATCCCTCAACATATAGTTTATTGAACAATTACTTTTCATTTAACCAGATAAAAGAAATAATTATCCTTGCATCACAATCAACTGCATTTACTCTAGATGTTTACCATGTACCAACCTACTTGGAAAGGGAAGGGGAAGAAAAAACAAACTTATTTGAAACCACTGCTCAACACTCAGGAAAAAGCTGAGCATAGTTCCTTGTCAACCTAACCATCTCATAAAGAATTTATGATCTTAAATAAACCTACTGTGGCCATCTAGCCAGAGCTTCGATGATCACAATTCAAGCCCCAGCCTTTGATTTTGATTTTCGTTTCTTGGCATCCAATGATGCCAACCCTTTGCCCAATCCAATTGGAGCTTGTTCTTCCACAGGCTTTGATGGTTGGTCATTTTTGGCATCAGTTGCATCACTTGAAGGAAGGTCATTACTGTCTTCCTTCTTAACTGCATTTGCATCTCCGTTTTCAACAGCATCTGGGGTCACCTCTGAATTTATAATGTTGATAAGTTGTGTAAGAGAAGGCAACGGTTGAACTTGTACTCCATGAGGACGTAACAGGCCCCTTGCTGCAGCCTTCCTCCTGACTCCAGCAGCTGCACGTGCAGCCCTTTCATCAATTCCCCTTCCTCTGGGGAGAGTCTCACCAATTAATGCAGCATTGAGGGAGCTGTTTGAGGATGAGCTTTTAGTGCCAGGTCCCCCAGCAACAGCAGCAGCTTGGAATGCATGTATCAACTCAGGACGTGCCTGCCATTATATAAAATTCTCAATTTTCACAAGAAAATACAAGATAGATGTCAAAAAGCAGAGCCAGACACACTTCAGGCGAAAAAACTAATAATAAAAAGATGCAATCATCTCTAACAAGTTAAAATGCTTATATGGTCTATTTTTTCTTAAGGGATAAAAATACCAAGTTGATATTGTCCCCAACATAGAATCTCAGGAGTTAAATGGACAAATTTAGAAGCTTTCACAGGAAATCACCATGTCAAATTAGATAAGCTCGGCCAAATAGAAATAATGACAATATCGCACCCAAGAGAATCTTTCGACCGATAATTCAATTTAACCAATCGAATATAAAGAAATGTCCCCAATACAATCTTTTCAATACACTTTTCGATATATTCCTTGTAATTGGTCTATTTTTTAAAAAGTTAAAGCACCTTCCTCTTAAATTTATCACTTAATAAAAATTGTTTTAACTTTTTAGAAAGTAACAAATCACAAGTGTGTTGAAGTGCGTTTGAAAAGAGTATGTTGCTAACATTCCTCTTGAATATTTCATCCTTTTCCAGTTATTGTCAATATTTTTTTGGCTTTCAGCAAACAAACATTGGGTATAGTGACAGTATTGGCTATTAATTTTAATCAAAGGAACATTAGGAATAACCTTCAAAATATCAATAGCCTTCTGTGTAGATGCATCGTTCATAGCTTGATCCTTTTGCTTTTGAGCATTCTTCTGCCAAAAGATGTGAAATATGAACCATACATGACTATTATAAAAGATGTTTTATGGTGAAACCAGTGTGCAAACGGAAAATAAAGTGAAGTGAAACATACACATGGAAATAATTTTAACATAATTCAACCTACAATGAAACCGTAGACCCATGTCCTTGTGTGAAAGACAAATTTCACTATGATGAATGAAGATTATAAAGAGAAGTCGCTATATGTTTAAAGTCAAACCTTAATCTAAATATATACCAAGTCCTCACAGTAGCTAAGATTTCATTGGCTCAGAATTCATGGTGGTTTGCAAATGTCATTTTGCTAATATGAAAAATGTAAATTGCAAGGTAATTCAACCTGTCTGTGAATGACAAAATCCCATAAAAAAAATGGGAATGCCAGTAATTTCCAAAATGACATTTCTCAACCATCAGCAAAAAAGAAAGCCCCAATCCAACCAGCCATCATAACGGCCCAAAATATTGAGATCTAGGTCAGATTCAAAGGGCCAATCACAGTCTTCTTCCCTGATATCATGAGTAATTCATCTGTGACTGTTTATACAAAAGTTTGCACTCATTTTATGTCAAAAGAAAGTTTGGTTGTTTGAGGTTTAGTTTCTGGCAGGGGTCTTTGGTTAGTTTTTGAATACAATTATTTACGACTGCTTTATTTTCTAAACATGTTTGACAAGTTTTAGGTTTAATTTCTTAAAAGTGAAACATTGTACATTTCTTTTAACTTTTAACCACTGGATTTATGCTAAGCTGTTATCAGAGCTTTATTTCTATTTAACAGAATAATTCTCATAAAATTATGCATATTCATGAAAACTGAAATGTATACAAGGAATCAAACATTTTTACTCTAATTTTTCCCTTCTGTTATTCTTGAGGATGGTAAGTACTCCCAGTAAAGTGATGCCATATGGGAATGTATAATTCTATCAACCAAGGGGAACAGTGAAGATACCTGTAGTTCACGCATCTTAAATTTATTCATCCAGTTTTGCGCATCTCGGGTCTTTGAATCATCTTCACCAAGTTGTTTGGAAAGTATATCAAATGTTTTCTTCTCATGCTGACAAACCAAACACCAGAATGACTCAACTACGAACAGGTAATGCAAGAAAGCAGAAATCAACTTTTACCACTGAAGATACCTGGTAAGAGAGCTTGAAGGCACCCATACAATTAAATGCAATAGCAAGAGCATGATAACTGAGGGCAGTTTGAATGTGTTCCTCACCAAGAAGCCTTTCATTCTTCTTTAAAGCTTCTTGCAAGTAACGAAGAGCTATGTTCATCTTTCCTATTTCCTGATACATCATTGCAATATTGACAAAAGTTGCTGCAATGTCAGGATGATCTGGGCCGCATGACAAATTTAATAGGAGCAAAGCACGTGACATGTAAGGTAGGGAAAGTTCTGATCGATTTAGTCCATGATAGAACAGAGCCATATTGGAATAACTGCAACAACAATAATAAGATCACGCAATGTTTTATAGCATACTGTTTTTATAACATGCACCAGATTTTCAGCAACTTAAAATACTTGAAATATCCAAATATGTTTCTTTGCCCATCGTAACACTCCAATATATGGCTTGGCATAAACATAATAATTGTATGGGAATATAAGAACGTAGAAGTGTACAGAACAATGAACCAAGATCAAAAGAATAGGGAATGCCTGTGAGCAGTGTCAGGATGATCTAGACCAAGACAACGTTCATTTATAATTAACTCCTTTTGTTGTTGAGTAATAGCCCCAGCCATGTCTCCAGCATGATACAAAACCATGGCAAGATACCTGAAATTTAATTTAAATTGAAATTAAATATATCACGTGGAAATTCGTATAATAACAAATAGAGAAAAAAAAATCAATCACCGATAAATTTAGGGTGAGACACGTTAGTTCCAAGAAATCACAAGCCATATTAGTCCTTTCCACTGAGACACATTAGTCCCTTAAAAAGACAAATATGACCTGCATTTGTGATTTTTACATTTTTAAGGATTGATATGACTACCACGAAATTTTTCAGGAATCAATTTAAGTCTTCAAAAAAATACATTTGCCAGAGTTTATAACAAATGTCTCAAATACTGGCTTTAATTCTTCGAATTGATGAGGCATAGCAACTCAAGATCATATATCAAATTTATTTCACAGCCATTACCCAAGTCTAAAGCAGCAAGGCATGCAGATTCAACTATGACTGATAAAAATAACTATTAGAATTGCACTACCGTGACAAAAAACAATTATGACATACCGACAGCAATTAGCAACCTCCCGATGCACTGGACCAGTAACCTGCAGCCATTACATAACAATTATATTACACCATGGAACTCTTCCAAGAGAGATACAACTATATGGAATTTCATGCCTGTTGTAGAATTGAGAATGCCTCTGAAAAGAATGTGTAGGCTTCACCAAGCATGTCCTGGGTCAGAAATATGATTACCCCAAATCAACAATTATCTTGTCAAATTACATAATCATGCCCCATAAATCAAATCTAAAATAACAACAGCATGATTTAACATCCAAAGGATTTTATAGACCCTTTTTTAAATTGTGGTTGTGGTGATTTCTCAATTCTTAATATGGTGAAAAACTGTGGCAGCTGATGTAGCCACAATTAGAGTCACAATGTGGTCGCAAAGACCACATAAGCCTTGATGTTGTGGTCATAATGGCACAATTTAAAACAGTGTTTACAGATAACTTAGTACACAAGCCGTACATAAATTTTTCATTCTATATTTTACAACAACAAAATGTGGTAATAACCTCAGCAAATTGTAGCTTTCCTGCTTCCACAAGTTCCTTGGCTTCTGAACTCACTGGAATTGAATGCTTCACAACTGGATGAAGATCCAAGATATCTGATGTTCGGAAGGGTGTTGCAGAATTAAGATCATATTTATGAGTTGCAATGGTGATACCCAGCTGAAAACCAAGCAATGTTTATTATTTTTACATGATGCACAGATTATTGAGAAAGCATATAAATCTAGAGCAAAGAGCACAAAAAGAAACTTTCAAAACATTCATACTATCAATTCAAAAGAATTGAAAACAGAAAATTCAGACCTTTAGAATTTCCTTAAAAATTAAAAAGCATTCACAGAACTACAACACCAACAAATTCAAATATCAACAAACTGAACGGCAAATGATAAATTGTATTTACCTTCAGACACAGATTACGTATAACAGAAATTTTCTTCACATGTGAACTTGCATCCTCAGGCAACTCAAACTGCAAAAAGTTTGCATTGTGGTTCAAATATATAGCAACAGAATTATTACAGAAAGAAACATACATAGAATATAATTTGGAAGTAACAACAAGCAAAAGACATACATGTTTAGATTCCATGCAGTGAATGCAATAAAATATAATTTGCATGTAATAAGCAAATTCTATAACGGCCACTGCCATAGCCTCACACATCTCATTCAACTAAACCCAGTCAAAATTAAAAAAAAAAATGCACATGGATTCTCATGTACTTTTAACCAGATTGAGAGTTAGACAACAATCAATACCTTATATTTGATCATTGCAAATTCTTGAATGTCAGACCAAAGAGCTTCGGAGTCAATACTCATATATGAAGGTAGACTGTTTTTTAAGGATTCCCAGCCTTTCATCCGTGGTTGCCATTTGGAATATTCCTGTAAATTAAAAGGCAAAGATGAATGATTCTAAGGACCTAGTGGGCACCCTACATTATAAGCTAATCAACTAGACCTTTATATAGATTATAGAATGCTCATATGTCGCGCATCAACTAGGAATATTAGTAAAACCACTCCTTATAAGGCTTGGGCAATCTCCTCCCCACTTGAACTAGCTTGTGGGGTTTGAGCTAGGCCCAAGCCCAACCCATTTCTAATATAGAATTTGACAGGAAAGCAAAGATGTTAGTTGAAAAATAGTTTATACAGAATATAAAGGCAAACTTCATAAAATTATAAAAATTATGCAGATTAGCTGAAAGCAGTGGCAGATATCTCAAACTGAGCCTCGGCAGATTAGATGAAAGTAGTGGCAGATATCTCAAAATCAGCCAACAGAATTGGACAAACCCTTTTAGGAGCTCTGGATTGTGTGCCATTAGCAATTTTTCCATTGAGAGCTTGACAATTTCCAAATAGGCAGTTAAACAAATGTGATATAGCCGATGCAAGATCATGATCCTCAGTGTCTCTCAATACATCCTGAAAATTGTATTTCATTGCCAAATAAAATCATAGAATATCAGAACTCAGAAGCATAATATTGGTGCAAATGGATTAAGTAGACAAGTAATTTTCAAACAATGGTTTATCCCCTGCACTGGCCTATTTGTCAACACAGAAGAGAGTATATCAAAATCCTTGTGCTCATGCAATATCTTTTATCAATTAAGTAACGATAGCTACCAACCAAAAAAATATTAAGTAATGATAGCATCAACAGATACCATACATGAGGAACATAAGATGTTGAGCATCATACACTTACTTATCTAGACAGACTTAATCACCGCTGAAGAGTCAAGGGTGTAATTACAAATGAAGGGATATGCACAAGCTTGCTAAAATAGTGACAAGAGTTAGAAGTGGCCAGACACCTAACGATTACTTAATAATATTTCCTGATCCTGAGTTAAAACACATTCTGTGTGAAGGGCATGGAGTTTTGAACAAAAATCAGCAAACTAAACTCTAAAGCATTCACATGAAAAAATACATAGATGAACAAATATCTGGATATATTGGAGAATGATCCTTTTTGCACTGATTCTTATAGCAAAATCACTAGATAAAAAGTTTTCAGATTTAAAAACTGAATCAGAGACCAGAAAAAGTAGAGGTAAACCAATGTTGAAGTAGCTAAGTGGGCGGGAAAGATTCAATTACATTGATAATGTGCTTGGATGATCTGACAACAATCTCATTAGTACAAAGATCCCACAGATGAGGTAGATGTCTAATCCCACCAGCCACCTTTCACAGAATGACAGAAAAAAGACATCAGAATTACCAGAAGATAAGCAAAACATATACTACCAAACAAGCTAAAAACCAAATAATTGGAACAAAATTTATTACAGCAGCATTGATCAAAATATAGTGCTCACATTGCCAATATAGCGAACATTAATTCCATGAGCATGGAGTGCTTCTGTTAATGATCGACCATCCATGGGTGAAACTTTAAGCGTGCATAGATCTTGTATAAACTTTGGAATAACAACATCAGTAAGATATTTACTAACTTTTCTGACATTGTTTTCATCAGCAGCTATTTCCTGGTAAATATAATCAAACATGACAATATAAGAATATCATGAGGCATAAGAGTGAACCATGAAGTTTCATAAAAAAATGTGCACACACAAACACCAGGGATGGACGAAAGGATTAACAGGTGGATTATAATTAGATAGACACAGTCATAAGGAAAGAAAGAGGTAGATCCATTTGTTAACAAATTAATAAAAGCAATATTAGATTCAGAAGAAACCTCTGGGCTTCCAGCTAGCTTGATTTCAGTGAAAACATTAGGGTTAAAAACTATTTCGTCATAATGGTCATAGCTATCTGCAGATGCAGATAACAGTTCTTTTGCATCCTCAGTCTTCATTTCCTTAACCAAATCCTGCAGAAATTTATCAAAAGTGCAAAGCCACAGTTTATAGGCGTTGTACTGGAACTAAATCTCCAAAAAAAAATTCCTAATCCCTACTAATTCTGAACTGATACCCAAATAAGTTATTTGGCATGTTACTTAAAAATACAAGATACACACAAAATAACCATTCTTTGGCAGTTAAGTAAGACTGGTACTACATGAATTGAAACAAGTAGTTCATTTTACAACATAGCTGGTAATGATATAAATCCAGGTCACAACACATAGAGACCTTGAATAAACAAATTTTATGACATACAAATTTATAATATGAAATTCAGATCATCCTTGAAGGCAGGAAGGATCAAGAATGTTTCTTAAATATATAACTCAAGTACAATTTATATATATGCAGCAACGCCTACCAGCTTGTCAGCATCAGCTTCATTTTGCGAATGATTGGTCAAGTTTTCTGCCTCCTTGTTATTAGTCTCCTTGGATTTTGATTTCTCTGCAGCTTGGGCCTATTCCCAAAAAGGGCAAGCTATGTGGAACTAAATATACAAAGGAAGTCCCCAAATATTGTCTATATTGGATGCTGTAGTTACCTGGCAAAAGGCAGCAATTAATTCTGCTCTTAAGATACAATATCGGGAACCTGGTCCAGTATAGTTTGCATCTCGAGGAGTTACCCTTACTAGATCCAGAAGATAATGCCTGATTTGATTCCAAATGAGAAAAAGAGTACAATAGACAGTCAAAACAAATTCAAGTCTTGATTGAACTAAAATTGGATGTTGCAACTAATAGCATATGGTTGACAAGCTTTCAATCTATGTTCAGTAATATCCTTCAACCATCAATAACAAAAAGAAGGCTGAAATGGAATAACATATCAGTGAAGTTCATTTCATAATTTTAAGTGTCACTTTAATACTGCAACTAATAACAATGGTTAATGAAATTTTTATGTATTATCACAATATTCAGCAACAAATGAAATAATAAGAAATCCAATATGGAGCAGCACACAAATAGCAATAACCAAATCAAAATCTTGACTGTATTGAACTAAACTAAACATGAACTATGTTACTAATACCCTTGTTGATGAATAATAGTCTTCAGTTCAACCATAAATGATCATGCAAAAGAAACCTAGAATGAAATTACATATAACATTAATCTCCTAATCACAATCTTAAGTATAGTACAAAATATTGCCCAACAGCCTATCATGTTGAGCTTTAGAAAATCAGCCGAAAAGTTGCCAACTAAGTAGACATACTAAATAAAAGTAAGAAAGCAACCCAATAAAGAACCAACCGGTCATCACTGCCAACAATGCCCTTGCATTCCACTGCCCCAGCTAATTTGGAAACATTTCCAGATCTGTCAAGGACCGAGTGTTCCTTCAAATGAAGATGCTTGCCAGCCTCTAATACCTGAATAAGAACGTAGAAAGATACAAAGGAAAGCCATCTGATAGAGAATACATATAATAGCAACCCCTTCAAAGAATACTTATTTACAATTTACAGATAAAATTATTGAAAATATTCATTATTTCCTTTGAAAGAAATTTTACTTATATTTTCTCCCAGTTAAGAATAGTTTCACCCACAATGTAGTTTCAAAACGAGCTAAAAATTAAAATTTGATCCTCTTACTACTATAAATTACAACTTCAGCATCCTTCGATACCTTAGAATGAAAATCTTCATCAAAGCGAATTTTCTTTCCATTGTCAAGAGAACCATACATGAGAGAGTCCGAATTGTCCCCTTGAAGAATGCCTGGTAAAATACTCTGCAGCAAAATATATATAAGTTGAGATTGGCAGAAATTTATGTGTGCACATGGGTTTGCAATCATAAAAGAACAGTTCATTTAGTCTTAATTTTGTTATGAACAAATACAGTATAAAATCCAGCAAGCACCTCAAGTCAAGTGAAAGAAGTCAATGTAGAAATTATCTAAATTTCTTAATCAATGCATGATTATTATACAGGAATCAATACTCAAACAATATTAGGATGTCAGGGTACATAAATAAACTATTGAAAACATATTTATATATACATTAAATTAAAATAAAAGGTATTAGCACTGGTAATACTTACTACACAGCATGTGTATAAAAGCAAATAGAAATAATAAATGCAAACGTAATGGAGTTTTACCGCCATTTCAAGACAGTCTGTTGCCATTCCAGTTCTGTTCTTAATATTTTCTGGCTGTTTTGACAAGTTCTAATGCACTAAATTCCATTTCAAAACATTGAGAACAAGTTCCAAAAACAAAAGGAAAAAATCACTCATGTCATACAAATAAATATCTAAAAGTTTGTCAAACGAACAAACAGCCATATGTAGTTCATGGGTGAAAAACTTGAATCCTATATTTAATGGCATTTTCTTCAGAAAGGAAGAAGTTATAAATAGCCAAAAAAGATAAACTTCAACTTCACAGAACACCTGAGCTAACACTCTGCGACCCCTGTAGTCAATAATAGCTACAGCAAGATTATAAAGTCCTGGGACATCAATTTCCTGGTAAGCCTTTGTTCCATTCAAATCATTATTTACAGAAGCATAGGTGGCCACATCGGTCTCCGCCTGCTGGGATTCAAAAGGAGTATCTTGAGTGACATCCAAGCCATTAATACAGTCTTCTGAACTTGAATCATCACTTTTCACCCCATTGGGGACCTGGAAGTCAGAAGATTTTTCAGAAGAACTGTGCAGTGTGCCTGTGGTCCATGTGTTTGAATTAGCATCTGAAGATTTCTTTGACAGATGCTGAATGTCAGTATCAATAGCAGCGCTAAAGAATATATTGTTGTGCAGGTACCTATTACCAAAGCACAGTTAAAAAAACACTGATGAGCCAACAACTTCCCATGAATAAAGGCAAGCTTTTCTGCAGAGGAAAGGAAAATCCTTCAGAATTAACAAAGGAAGACTAATCAGCTACAGCAGTGACATTTTGAATGATATTCATAAATGTAATATCACATTATGTACCATACTTTTCTCAAAAATTATTCCATACTTGAAGATGGCCATGTAACAAACATGTCCTTCACAAGGAAACTTTATAGGCCAAGTATCAGAATTGAACTTTGGAACCTAATTCAATATACAACCCCCCGTTCAGGACTGGACATCTGGAGTGTGAGGTCTCATTAACAACAGGTCTAGGGTAAGTTGTGATACCATATTAAAATTGAGCATTTGGACCTAACTCAACCCTAAAAGCTACCTTATAGGTGCAGGTTGCCTCCACATTATATACCCATGGTTAGCCTCTACTCTAGCCAATGTGGGACTTCCTAATACCAAGGGAGGAGTGTCTTCCTCCCCCCACACCACATAGAGCATAATCAGCGTATTTAAAATATCATAATACAGGGAAAACTACTTAGAATTTCAAGAAACTCAATAATATATTGGATAAATTGCTTAAGCTTTATAATTGAAGGTCCTACTAACATGTGAAAACATTCAAGGTCTGTTGAATTTATTGGAGGAATGCAGCCACTAATCACTCCAATAGCACCATTAACAGCAGCATCAACAAAGTCTGATGTTACTTTATGAAGTGCCCTATCCCGCAAAATTCTGCAGCAAAGAACAGCTCATCCAAGAAGCAGAAATAAAAAATGAGTCAAGCTATCACCACCACGAAAAAATAAAGAACATTCTTACTTCTAAAATCGTCAAGTTACGAATGAGAAAATAAATAGCACCTCTCCTGTTGAGTTGTGCAGGGCAATTCTCGACATGATTGCAGCTCCTCATTCCACTCTCTTTGCATACCAAGTGGCTCAGTTCCATAAAGAAGAGTCAAGGAATTCTCAGCCCTGATTGAATCACGTCTGTGGTCTGCCATTGAAAGAAGCAAAGTTACAGAATACATCAGGACAGCATTCTCAGTTATAATTGACTTATAATACTACAGGCACAGCCATGTAAATTAAACGATCAAATCTTTCTGCCAATAGCAAGTCTGCTATTTGCCTGGGAAGGATAAAAGAGGGATCACTCAAACAAGCATATATGAATAATTTCATGCCACTGAAAGTTGAGTCAAGTCATATAAAGTGATGCAATTAGGACAATCAAAAGATCACACTACCTCAAACCAACCTAAGTTTCTCAATCTTTTGTTTTTAGCAAAAAAATCCCAATCACCTTTTCATCAAAACCGAATAAATTTTCAAATCCATACAAAGTTATAGAGCAAGTTTGGATAAATTTCTTAATAAGTACTTATAGAAGAAAATAAAATGAACCAAGGAAGTAAGATGAATTAAATATCTTGCATAACTTAAATTAACTTATGTAACTTAACTTTTTAAATTCCTCCTCATTTAACATCTCCATATGCTCTAAATTTAAAAGAGCTTGGTGTTCTTGCCGTAGAAATCCCTTAACAATAGAGTTTAACAACTGAAAAGCGCCTATGAGCTAGAAGCTAATCCAAACTGGGTCAAGGTGTGGGGACAAAGAATAGTTAAAAAGCAACCAAGTTAGCATAAAAGCTTCAAAAGTCAACTACTGTTTTAACAGCTGAAATGTTGTCAAAATTTATATTTAACAGAATTTATAACATCGATTGTCAGATATTAATAAAGCATAAAATGGACGTTGTGCTAGTTGGACTTGCTTTTTTTTCTTAAAAAGGCATAATAATGCTAATGGGATTGGAGATTTTCAGGTCACCTCTTAATAAAAATAACTAAGGCTTTGATCACAAAATATAATTGGAATTAAAACAAACAAAATAACCAATAGCAATGAGCTGTGTAAAAGTATTAGGAACATTTCTCCATACTATGCAAGTTATTAAAGTTTATTCATCAAGCAAATATCTAAGTAATAGCATCACATACCAGTTATGAGACAAATCAAATACAAACAACAATCCATGTAAGTTAACTATCCAACTACACCAAGTTTTGGATATGCCAAAAGGAGGAGTTTCACTTCAGAATTTTCCCTCATAGATGACAACTTGAGAAAATGTATCTGCTACCACTAAAGGAAGAGCAAACTGATTATCCAGCCAGTGAAGCACAAGTGACTATAACATATAGCACTGAAAAGATAATATTGATGAAACAAATTGCCAGAGACAGAGCTCACCAGGAACTGGGTATAACCCAAGCCATGAATTAGGCAGCAACGAAGACTGTACATTTTCAGAGGTATGTGCTGCAGCTTTTTGTTCCAAAACTTCACGGAAAGCTTCATAATTGAAGAAAGGATATAAGTTTTAGTTCTCAAAGCCAAAATTTGACAAACATATGACTTAAACAATAGTATTTAAATACACTTTGTTACCTTTCTTGAAATTGGGGCTAATTTTTTGCAAGAGAGCAACAAGAGTTGTTGCTTCCAAAGTTGCTTTGCTTGGCCTTGGGTCAAAAGTTTTCCCAGTGCATGAGTTAACATAAAACATCCTTGTACTTCCCGTTATACAAAATGCAAAACCCTCCAGAGTTACCACATCCAAATAAAGTAAATCTCCAACAAGCCTGAAAATCACAGAAAACCTTATCAAATTCCTTTAAACTGAACACACATATGAAATGAAATTAACTGAAAAGGACATTTCTGATGTTACCTTCTGTAGCTTGGGGGTGGATTGAACGAGGAAAACACTAAGCTCTCCACACACTTAATATCTTTCAATGGGGATGGTAGCAAATTACCTAAAAAACTAGAGACATCCTCCAAATAACCAAGTCCATCCAGCTCTGGAACCTCACTTCTCATTGTATCTGATATTTAATGCAGAGGCAGTCTAGTAACTAAATATTCCAAATGCAACATTCAAAACAGTAACTGGCTAAGCATAACTCAATCAACTCGCATTCCAGCTTCAATCCCTCACATAACTACTTCTCTTTCTCCCACAATAAGGCCAACTGAAGCTCAAACAAAAAAGACACAAGGTATATAATTCTGTTATTTGAACAACTAAAAATTGACATTGTATCTGATACCATATACAATTACCTCTATCTTTTTATTTTTAATTTTCTTATTGTATGTTTACATCCAAAAAAATACACCCAAAGTAAAGGGAACAATTAGAAGTTGTTGAAGAAAAAACATTTCGAGTACAAAATAACTATAAAATCAGGAGGATAGGGAAGCATACCTTCTGAATTTGTAGCTTTATTCTGTTCCTTCTCATTCTGCAGGGCGAGTGATAAGGATGGTGAAGCTTGGACGTTAGAAAGGGAAAGCAACTCTTGAGTATGGCGAACATGAACCCTTATGGTCCTATCATCGTACAATGCTGCAAACACAAATTCCTCACATTATAGTCTGCCAACTTCAAATGCCCAACAAACAAAACCTTCTTATTTATTTTACTAATATAAAATTTTACTCCAATTCGTAGCTAAGAAAGCATCCCATCCAAAAGAGTGGGAACTCAAAAAGTTTATTAATTAAAAAATTTTAGAGTAACGGAATGATGCCAGCCAGGTCCAAGGTAAAGCATCCCAATGAAAAGAGTTAGAACTCCAAAAGAAAATTCTACTAATAAAATTTTTAGAGTAGAATAATGTAGCAATCTAACAGTTTGATGAGTGATACTTGTAACTTCTAACTTATCAAATGTAAGATCATATCTTCTAAGGATTTGTGTGGCTTAAATTTGAAAAATCAATGATGATATTTTCGAATGAAAAACACACTCTAATAAAATATACAATTTAGATTAAATTCTTGAATGTATCTTAATTTTATTTAATTATTCAAAATTTTTAATAAAATCAATTCTGTTCTACCTGCAATCATTTCGAAAAAGAAACCACCGGCGGTGATGTCAGCAATTTCGGAAATGATGCTGTGATCTTCGAGTTGGTGCACGCGTCCATCCTTCGCGTGCAGCAACAATTCATAGCGCGTGATGAAACACGTCTCCTTGGAATCAAGAAGGGACTGTCTTATTTCGAACGTAGAATCCCCTGGACCGAACTGCGAATAAACTTGTAAGAAACACGCCTCCTTTTGCGACGAATCAAAACGACATGCAGAACTTCACACGTTAAAAACCCTCACCTGAACGTCAAGCTTTTCCCCGGTTAGCGTTTTGATAACGGCAGAAAAAATTTGAGGTTCATCTGCACGATCAAAACGCAGAATATTAACATTATTATATTATTTGTTGTACTAGTTTGAATATACGTAAAAAAATTGAAATCATGCAATGCAAATGAGGTGAACCTTGTTTTTGATCAGTCTCTGCGTTTGGCGTTTCATCAACGTTTGCGACGGCATTATTATAATAATTATTACTATTATCATTATTGTTACGATTATTTTGATTACGCGACCCTTTTCTGCCATTGCTAACGTTATTGTGATTAGCACGAGAACCTCTTCTGCCCCTTCCTTTCTTCCCTGCCATTTCTGAATTCAAACCCATTAACTATGAAATCATGTCAGGGACTAACATAATGGAAAACACTGTTGCATATAAAAATATAAAAATGAGTAAAATAATATTAATAACAATATGCATTCTGGTGTCGGGTTATGGAGTGAACCTGAGAATCACATGAACAAGAGAAAATGAGGGGTTTAATGTGAAAACAGTGAGGTTTTAATTTTTGTTGGGACTGAGAGAAACGTGACGGCTACTTGAAGGCTATGGAAAAGGGACAGAGGAATTTACGTGGGCTGGGCTTTTTCAAGAAATGTGAAAACCCTTTCCATGTTTAATTATACCTTTTAATATTTTATTGTAAATAATGGATGATTTTAATGTTCTGTTAAGTTTATTTATTGATGAAAAATAAATAAAGGTATTTTGATTTTTTTAAAAATTTTAGAGTATTGCAATTAAAATTGCTTGTTATTATTATGTTACTTAAAGTCTTTAATTTAAAAAAAAAATTAAAGTAAATTATTCTAATTTTCAATGTTTCAGTAACAATTTTAATGAAATTTAAGGTCTTAAGTATTCTCTTGTTAAATTTCTTTCTTACTTAAAAACTGTTGTTAAGAAACAAAACGAGCAAAAAGATTATTTTATGAATTTATATTACATGAACAATAACAATCTATTCTTATATTATAAATTTAAATCTTACTTCTTCAATGAGAACAATTTTAGAAACTTTGTTCTTACTATTTTTAGAAAATTTGAGTTAAATTTTTTAATGAGTATTTTTTTTATTAATTTTATAATTTTAATTTTTATTAAATATTATTTATTTTAAATTTAATATAAATATTAAATTTTGATATATTAAATCAAATTGATAATATGTTTAGTTTTTAGATGAATTAAAAATTTAAGATATTATAATCTTAATTTAAATTCAACTTTTAAAATTTTATATATCATATTAATAAAAATTATATATCTTGGTTTTAACATTTTTTAAAATAATTTTAATAAATTTTATATCTATTTTAATTTAATAAATATTTATTATTAATAATAAAAACATTTATCCTTTTCTAAATTATTTTTTCATAAATTTTATTTAAAAATATTTCACAATGCATTGAGAATTTATTAGTAGTAGTAATAATAATAGACATAGATGAAAATAATATTTAAATAAAAATAAATAAATGAAATAAGATAATAAAATATAATCAATACTTTTCTCATGATAAATTTCACTTTTGTTACTAGTTTTTTTTACTTGATGGTTTATATTTTTAAAAAAAAAAATCTCTTTGTCATAAACTTTTCAATATAAAAATTGATTACTTGATGGTTTATATTTTAAAAAAAAAATCTCTTTGTCATAAACTTTTCAATATAAAAATTGAAATAAAATGTATCTATCTTAAAATAATTTAAATTCATTAATTTTAAGAACTAATTTCTTTTAAAATAGTAAATTTCATTTAAAACTTTGTTAAAAATACTTATATTTAAATTTTAATTAGGTATCAAGTAGAGTTATTTCTTGTAACAAAATTTTAAAATTATTAATCTCACCTTTTAAAAAACAAAAACTAATTCTTATCGGTATGAAATGTAAGGCTAGAAGTCCCTTCTAAAAACAATCAGAATTAAACTTGATATTATCATTTTAATAGTACTTAGTGTTTATTTTATTGTGGACTTATAGAAAAAAAAATCTTTTAAATACTGGTTGAGATAATTATTTCACACAAAAAAAAAAATCATAGCTATGCATTGTTACAATTAAAAAAAAATCATAGCTACGCATTGTTATAATTAAATATTCTGATTACCAAATTAAAATTAGGAAGATACAATCTCAGTAATAAAAATAAATTCTTATATTTTAAATAATAATTGCTCTAATTACTATTATTTTTGTTGTCATTACATATTTATTATTTCTTGATAGTTATTATTGTAATTACAACTATTGTTATTATTGTTCTATTCATTAAACATTTAAACTATTTTTTTATCTATGTATAATTATATCATTATCATCTTTATTAATAATATTTATTATCTTAAGTAAATTAATTTTTTATTTAAAAATATTTAATTTTTACCATTAATTATCTTAACTATTTAAAAGTGTTAAAATAAAATTTAAATTGAACTTAAAATTATAATTTCACAATCTAATTCTTTCCACGAGGGAGACATAGAAACTATAATAGTAAACTAACTCCTGTTTAGACAGAATTAGAATTCTGAACTACAGTTTCACCTCATTCTTTCTACATGGTTAGCATTATAATCCAGTGTGTTAGTTATGTTATATTTTTAATTTTTTTTCTTATAATCTTCCTAATGCTTAATAAAAAAAAGTAAATGTAAAAAAATATACATGGATCTGTTGATATCTTAAAAATAGAAACAAATTTATAATATTATTTTTATTATATAATTAAAAAAATTAATTAATCATATTTTAAATTAATTAATTTTTAAATTACCATTTTCCCTTTCATAAATCATGCAAGTTTGTTAAACTTTTTATTAAAATGTTTATCCCAAATAATATCACCACCTACATTATCAAATTAGCACAAACAAGAAATTTTAATTTAATTATAAATAATTAATTATAATTTTTTTACTTTCAATCTTTTGATTAATTTCATATTTCATAAGATTATCAAATATTTAGTACAAACAAGAAATTTTAATTTAATTATAAATAATTAATTATAATTTTTTTACTTGCAATCTTTTGATTAATTCCATATTTCATGAGATTATCAAATATGTGGTATATGTATTGTGATAATTTAACCTATCATTCTAAACTCGTTAATAAATTATTTATTTTTTTTATAACATGAAAAGTGATGACGATTAAACTTTGAAAACTATTTTAATCTTTCAACCTCCTGTGATTTAACCAATTTTAATCGATTTTAACAAATTTTAATTTTTCTATATTTAACATTAAAACTAAAATCATAGAAAAAATAATAAATTGTAAGAATTAAAACATCAAACAAAATATAATTATACATTTACATGCAATTTTATATTGGTAACGATTATAACCGCAAAATGAATTGTATATATAAATGTTGTTCATCAAAAATTAAAACCTAGACATTTAAATTTTGAGCAGAAAGAAAAGAAAAAAAGACAAACTTTAAAATTTATGAACATTAATTAATTTTAACTTTTAGATAAATATTTGTGTTACCAATTCAAGAATACAAATTAATATTCACTCTTATAATACTGTGTGTTAGATTTATTTTAATAAAAACAAACAATTTAGAGATACAAATTACATTGCTATTGTTGTTAAAATGGTCGTTTATGGATGTCTATCAAAAGCTGTTTTGAAAAATATTCACTCATTCATAAAAAGAAGTGACATAAAATTTTATTAGAATATACAACAAAATTATATAAAAATCTGTAAGTATGTTCACAATTATTAAAAGGAATTTTTGTTAAGTAATTTTGTAAAGTATTAACTCAATCGTAATAAGATTGTAATGTGTATCTATAATTGGCTCTAATACTAATTATTATATTTTTTTTAATAAAAATAAGAAATTTAAAAATATAAATTACAATACTATTGTTGTAAAAAATAACCTATTAAAAAAGATAAGTATGTATTTATATATCATTGTGCTAAGATCCATGTCAATTAATTCATAAGTGCTAAAAGAAGACAAAAGAAAAAGAATGATAGTTGCTCTTTCTAATGTATTTTGAGAATACATGTTTTAATGAAAATATGGACTATCATAAAATGGCTAATGTAAAGCATGTAAAGCACGCATCATTCACGCATCATTAATTAAGGATCACGACTTCTTTTATACGTATAAAAATAACTCATCCCATAACAGTATATATATAAAAGTATTATTATTATAGCATTGTATTTCATCTCAATGCATGAACTCCCAATATTCAGTCTAAGAAGATCAAAAGAGTGAGTTCATTTTCAAGCCGAATAATTTTAGTGAAAAAAAAAAAAAAAAGATGATTTACAAAGGATGTGCATTGATTAGCAGAAATTCAACCACATTACAAATGCATAATAAATGTCTTCTATCTAACATGAACAAAGTACTTGATGAGTTGAATGAAGCCTCTTCTTTTTCAAAAATTGATCTGTATCATCTTATTTAATTAATATTAATGCTCATCAATTTTTTTATTATGAGCAATTTGTTCTGGTTTTCTTTAATAACATTCTTGTTTACGGCTCTTTTCTCCGTTATCATAAATGTCATTTGAAGTTAATTTTTAAAATACTGCACACTTATGAATTTGTTACAAATGCAAAAAATATTCATTTTCTCAATAACAAATGATTTTTTGGGACATACAATGGCAAAATTGATGCCGTCATAAAGCGGCCATCTCCTACCATAGGTTTTCTTAAACTCACAACTATGTATTCACCGATAAATTACTCACTGATCTTACCAACAAAGATGTCTTTGGTTGGAATCATTGTGCTCAATTTTTCATTTCATATCAAATTTCAACCTATGTGGCTAGAAATCAAAATGCACTACATGATTTACAATATATCAAAACATAATTTCTTTAAGAAGAAATTATCCAATTTTAATCAACTGTGGTTCTTAAACGATGAACAACTAGGCATTACTATAAAAACATGGTTTTTTCAAATGAGATATTATCCAATTTTAACCAACAGAGGTTCTTAACAAAAGAACAAATAGACATTGGATCTCATCGTTAGTTTGCTGAGATTCCGCCTAGTACTGACTGTTCTCATAGTATGTCTAGCAACAATGTTTGATATAAAATTAATATTTTAGTTATCTAACTTTAGTTGAAGTTATAATTTGTTTTTTTAAATTTTTTTTACTTAATTTAATCCTCCAACTTCTCATTTCGTAATTCGTATCAAACTTATGCCTTTTATCAATTTCTAATAGTAATAGATTATATTGTTAATTTATTGAAATTTTGCCAGATTTCTCTTCCTCTTCTCTCACTCCATCCCTAGAACTATCATACAACCCCGTCAACCCTTCCCTACCCTTCTATGTTATCTTTTTTCATATTTGAATCACCGATGATAATCCCAAACCTTATTGCTTTTCTCTCCCCGACTTGGAGTGAGAAAAAACCAAAAGAAATTGGATCAATATTCAAATGACGTGATTTAGTTCATCTAGTCTTCTTTATCTAACAATATGAAACTATAATATTTATCACTTTTAAATGTTTAAAACTAACTTTAAAGACTAAAGAGTAATATTAACATTTACCTCTATTTTGTCGCAACTGACAACGAAAAAAAAAAAAAAGATGAAATTGTTATGTTATACGTTTTGGAGTTAAAATGCTGACACGTGAAAATATTTCATATGTATTAAATTAGCTAGTTTTCAATTGAAAGCTCATATTATTCCTTTTTTTAGGACAAAAATGAAACCACAATTTTCGGTTTCTTGCCCCAAAGGTTTTATTGCAATGGCTTGTATAAAGCTGTGTGATCCAATGAAAGAATGCATAAAAAACATTTAAAATTGTCAAACCATTGAAGTGCTCATTTCTTTCCCTTGAGATTGATTACTGCAAGCTCTTGTTCAACAACATGGGTGGATATTCGCTTGCAAGTTGTGATTCTGCAAAATGTTCCAACGGCTTCAAAACTGCATCTGATGCTATGTGCCCGAACAACTACATGCACAGACAATTGTTATCAGTTAGTGCGTCCGTTTAATTTAAAATTGAATAAAATTAATTTCAATGAAATTGATTTTGAATTGTTAAATATGATTGAGATATGTATAAATTAATTTGAACAACATTTTTATTGGAACTTGTTTTTTATTAGAAAGTTCAAGAATTGATTTTTCACCTGTAAAATAAACAAGGTAAGTATAACACTGACACAAGTCAATTTCATAAAGCTCTTCTTTCCTGGTATGAAAAAATGACAAAATTTTTGTCCTCACCGTAGAAGAGACTCTCCATAAGCTCCGTTTTTGCTCTTGTGCTAGATTGATTGCATCAATTGTCCTCTTTGTCACAACTACCTCATGCATGCCAGCTATGCACTCCCCTCCAGTTAACCACTCTATCTGCATGTTAAAACAAAAAAAAAATACAAAAGGACATTTACAATGTATAGTCAAACATATTTATCGTAGAGGGATGTAAAAAGATTATGTAGACTTGCAGTTTCAAAGGCAATGCTGAAAAAACACCGAAATAAAAGTTATTCTAGACAAGTAACGTTGCTGAACAGTTCCAAAAAAAAGGGTACAAAAGTAGAAGATGTCAATTTAACACTTTGAATTCCTTCTGATGAAGAATCAGCAAATGTTGGTAATTTTGAATTACCTGCTTCCCGGTTTGAATAAGAAGACATCCTATTGGAACCTTCACTTCAACTTTTTGTCCATTTTTTAACCAGATGTTTAAACCAGGAAATCTACTTCTACCATGAATTGTTAGGAAGTTAAGGTCATAGTGATATCCTGCAAAAACAGTTCCCTCCTGACCATATTTTTCAAGGTCACTCCCGGTTGGTGCTAACAGATGTGGGCCCTATACATGGTAGAGAGAATACATTATACAATTACTGGAAGACATGTAATGACTTCAAGGGCTATGAAAGTAAGAATATGCTTCATCCTGTTATCAATTTTACTCATTGATAATGCTGCACAGATGACAAGAACACAATAAAATTGGGAAGCTTCTTAAAGTGAATTCTTCCTTCTCATCAACCATAATAAAAATGCATTACTAAAAAAATGACATTTTTAAAAGCCTAAGGTATAGCCCTGTTGGTAGTTATTATCGACAAACTTAATTTCAAAAGGAAGTTCCTTTTGTTATTAAAGTAACAAAAGTGGCAGTCAGGCGCATGAAGCTCATATTGTTGTGGAGTCTGGGAACCAACAAGAGTGGGGAAAAATAATTATAAAACTTATGCTTTCCTTTTCAGAACGGGTTTCTTAGTGCATCTATTCACACAAGCAAACCATCATGCTCCTTTTGGAAGTGTCATAGAAAATGCATGTCTCTCAGTCTTGCTAGATACAACTATAATTTTAGACAGGAGAAACTATCAACAACTAAAGAAAGTGAATCAAACAAAAACTGATTTCAACTCTAACCGTGAAACACTGCAACACAAACTGAGGAACCTTTGCTTCCATATTGAAAATGGGTAATACTAATATAGCAAATGCTTATGATGCACTGTGCAAAAGGAAAATGGTTGTCAGTATTACAATCAATGAGATGAAATTGAGAACTGTGTCCTACATTATTTTTTTTGGTAAAAATCTATCTCAAAGTTTTCATCTGTCTTGAGATATAAGTTCTTTAAAATCAACTAATTTCCAGTTATACTTTTTCTTTTGCCTTCTTATAAGTAACAAATCACCAGGAATCAATTGATGTGCTCACCAGCTTCATAAGAGAAGTGAAAGCATCCTTTGGAAGACCAAACCCAATAGCTGCCATTTCAGCAACCACCTAAGTAACAAATACGCACATTTAGATCACCGCACATTAGAAATAGCATGGAAAAAAATAACAAGTAAATGACTGACTTCAATTGCTGCTATCATTTTGTATCCCCAAGAATCCATGGTTTCTTTCCATTCGAGGAAACCTTCAGGTATTACTGGCTCTGCATTCAGTTCCTGTACAAATACAATTGAGATAAACATTAAGAACTAGCAGACAAATGTCTTTAAGGTTAAGAAAATAGAGAGGCCTGAGACCTGAAAATGAGTATTTGATGGTCGAGGACCAATTCTCCAAAAGTATCGCCATTTGGGATCAGGTCCAACAGGAGTGTGTGGTTGGTTTTCTTTAGGCATTGATTTCAGTTTCTTTTGCATTTCTTCATCAACCAAGCTTCTTGGAACTTCTATTCTCTCTGGTGTAACCCCAACCTGTAACACCCATTTGAAGCACCATTTATTATTATCACGTCTTAAGGATTCTCTTTGCTATCAAAATTGCCAGGGCCAGATCAGCAAAATAAAAATCTCACTCTGCAATAAATATATATTTTGCCGTATATTAGTTTATTAACCCAATTGTCTTTATGAAGAAATTTATTCAAAAGCCCACATAATGGTTGATATTATAATATAGAGCAAAGACCATGACCACCGATGATCATTCTTCTACTTTCAATAAGGTTGCTGGCATTACCCATTTTCAACTTTCACAAAACCTCTATAATTTGCAACAAGCAGCACACACAACTGAGTGAATTTTTCAACATTAACAAAACAATGCCTCAACCCAAAAAAAAAAAAAACACAACTTCAACAGCTCCATGCAAAGACCTTCAAGGGATAAATTCTCGCCCAAAATCATAATTCAGTAAACCCAGTTTTAATCCCCTCTTTTACTTTATAAAATTTTCACTTCCCTCTTAATTTTAGAAAGCTTCATTCATCTTACTTCATTGGATAATTTCGGTACAAAAGATAAAAAAAATTAAAATTAAAAGGATTTGAGTCCTCTCATGAGAAAAAAACACAATTGTTATCAAATTGAATCAGTGAGTTCTATGATCAATACCGACAGGTCCTTGTTAGATGAAAATTATGTTTCTCTCTCTCTCTCTCTCTAGCAAGATCATACCATGATATTGTTACTTAACAACACAAGAGAATCTAAATTCAAATAAAAAAGGATTAGATTAAATAATTCTTAATAAAAATCGACTGAACAAATAAAAGACATATAAAATGAGACAGCAAGGGTTGGCTTGTTATAAGAAAATAGGAGAGAGAATAGTATACCTGGTAATGCAAGTGGGGTCTTTCCTGAAGGAGCTTGAAGTGAAGAGGTTTGGAGAAGTAGTTTTCCATCATATCGATGAAGCGATTATTGTCTTCGACGGTGCAGCGAGGATCCTTCACCAGCAGTATCCCAGTCTCCCTCAGGCTCCGGCTAACCTCACTGCACAGCTGTGGGTCCCACTCTCCGGCGAGATAGGGAGAAAGATCCACTACAGGCAGGTCCATTGCATTGACTAGTGATGATGATTAATGGCGGGTTTTGGATTGCAATTGGAACCTTTTCGTGGCAAAACTGAACTCATGAATGTGTAAATGCAATGAATTTATAACCTCCATTTCACTCCCTTTCTTCTTCTTTTCTCTTTTTCGTGGATTTTGGGGCCATCCTTGCCATTCATGTGCGCGGAATTTCATCCATTTATGGATTTGAATAATTTTCGAGAAATATTCTCTTCATGTTTAAAATTTTATTAAAAATATAACATTTATGTTAGTTATGTATTGCATTACATCGTTATTTAAGGATTCATATTCTTATTATGCATCCTTAAACCTATATTAAAAAATTATTTTTTAATTATAATTTTTTTATTAGTCATATAAGGGTATTTTATACAAAGTAATTAATATTTTTGTTTATGTTAAAATTATTATATAATTTTTTATTATATATTAATTTCTCATAATAATTTACTTCTTTTATTAATTAATGTTTTTATGAAAACCACAAGCACAATATAGAAAATAATAAATATTATCTAATTAAAAATATTTTTAAATAATGACAAATAAAAGAAAATAAAAGGCGTATTTATTTTTATTATGATAAATATAAATTAGTTAAGAATTAAATAAAAATAAGCATATAATTAAAAATATGATTGTTAATATATGTTAAGCATTTATTTTTATAAATAAATAGAAATAAATTTTTGAAAAGTGAAAAGATAAAAAATAAAAGGAGTATTTAATTTTTTAAAAAGGAATAGTTATGATTACAAATTGTTTTGAATTATAACTTAGGCAGTTTAAACATGAATTTGTGTGTTTTATAAGTTCTTGCAAAGCCAAACAAGAAGGAAGAGTATTTTACTTTAGTTAAAATAAGAGGTTTATTTTTTTTAAATAATTATAATTTATTGATGATAAAATTAAGGAAATTAATTCAAACAATTATATAATTCTTTATGTATATATATGTCACAATCTTAATTTTTAATTTTTTCAATAGTTATAATTCTTTATTTTTTATTTAAAACAATTTCTCATTTTAAATTGAATCAAAATCGAGAAGGGATGACTCATTTTCTTTATCAAAGTTGCGATCGGAAGCTAAATTTCAATTTTGCAAGAAAAACGATATTAACTAAAAGTGCTATCCGTAGTCACAAAGTCTTTCTTGAGGTTTAGTCACAAAATCCATTGATATAGAGAATAGTTTGCAAGAAAAAAGTAAATTTTATGTCTTTCAAACTAAAATAAGAAATTAAGAACAGAATGCACGTAGGGTATTCAGGAATCGAGTTTAAGAAAGAGAAAAAATTATCCAAACCATTTAAAATGAAACGGATCAACTCGGATTAATTTTAGTTGATTTTAAATTTGTAAGACAATTTGATAAAACAAGGTTGGTCTGAATCGGATAATTAGGTCGTAAAAAAAATTTTTATACCCAATTTTTAATTTTAGAAAAACAATATTAAAATTATATATATTACAAACCATATTAGTCAGGTTGGGTTGCCTAAAAAAAAGATTGTTAAAACTGAATTTTTGATATAATTTGATAAGTTTAGTAAAACTAACCAGTAGGTTAGTCGAAAGTTAAAAAATTAAATATAAAAATTAAAAATTAGATAAAAATTAAAATTCAATAAACTATTAATTGAATTAAAAATATTTAGTAATGTTATTTAACTAATAAATAAATGTAAAATGATAAATAAAGATATAATTAAATAATTGATTAAAATTTGATAAGTATGATATAATTTAATAAAAAATATATTTAAATTTAATAAATAAAAAGTTTATTTTATTAAATAAAAAATTTTATTTAATTTTTACATAAACAAATTTTAAATAATTTTTATTAAAAAATTCAATATTTTTTATTAAAATAAAATAATATAATAATTAAAATAAATAATGTTAAAGTAATAATTTTAAATATAATATTTTATAATAGTATAAAAGTAATTTTTTAAAATTAATAATATTGTCATGAAATAATTAAATTATATTAAACTTATAAAAATAAGTAAATAAATAAAAAAATTAAATTATAATAATATATTAAAAATAAAAATAATATTTTAGGTAAAAGTTGGAAAGCATAAAATAATTTTTTTAAAAATACTAGTATTTATCTCAAAAATATTAATAACTAATAAAATAAACTCTTTTATCAAACAAAATAAAAATAATAATAACTTTTTAAACTATTAATTTCAATTTTTACCTAGCTGATGAAATATGTTACCAAACATATTATCACTTATTAGATTAAATTTTTCAAACTAACCTGTTTAATTTTAATAGGATGCGGATATCCTTATCCTTGATCATCCGTATATGCGTAAGAAGGATGAACATCACATTTTTAGCTCATTCAGTGATAAAAGAATTAAAATCTAACCTAGTATATTAATCCTACCAAAGCAAATAATTCAATAAAAAATATGCAAATTAATAAAATTAGCATCATAAAATTTGTTATTGTATTTTTTAAAATAAAATCTTAGTGCTTTTAATTATTTAAATTAATTCTAAAAACTAATGCCAATATTTTCTTTCATAGGTATATAATATTAATTTATGTGTGACATAAAATCAACTCAAATTTAAAGCAATTGAATGGAAGTAATAATTATGATTAAAGGTATGATACGGTTTTCCCTTTCTCTTAGGGCGGTGGCCAGGAAGGTCATGGTGTGAATGTAATATCAGATTGCCATTGCATGCATGGCAAACTGCAAAAGCAGCAAGCCAATAAGCAACTAGATTACAAGTTAAAGTCAGTGAACCCTTGAAAAAGTGTCAATTACCAAAGAGGGAAAGTGAGGATGATAAATGGTTAATCCAAAGTAAAAGTACTAGATGAAAAAGAAAAAGTGGACTGGAGTTAATGGAAAATTATAATAACTTATATTTCAAATATGGGTGAGTTTTGAAATATTTCTATTATTTTTTATTTATTCAATTTGACAAATGGGGTACAAATTGAAAAATATAATACATATATTTTCATGCTAAATTATTTTTAATTTTAATTTTTCTCTTATTTATTATTTGTTATAAATATAAAAATATTTAAATAAATTAAAATAAAATTATAATTAAAAAATAATCTTTAATATTAACTTCAAATTTTAGTTATACAAAATAAAAAAAAATTTCAATAGAAAGTATTTTAAAAAAAATATAATGAGTATAATATTTTAGTAAACTTTTAAATTAATCCTAACTATAATAGTTGTTGGATGAATGGATTGTTGAGTGATTAAAAAATCTAAATTAATCCTCAACATTCTTTATCATTAAGTAATTTAATTCAGAATGGTAACTTTCACTAACTGTTCGTTAATTTGTTATATTAAATGACATATGAATGTTGATTAAGCTTTTAAATAACGTTATTGACATGGATTGAGGAGATCTTAATTTGTTATTATGTTTTGCATGGTAAAAAATGGAAGTTGTGAGAACAACATTATCACTTTTGTCTACCGGTAACTTGCAAATAACAAATATACTTTGTGATAAGGAGCTAACATCAATCTATTATTAAGATACTATAAATTAAGGAGGTGAGTTCAATTAGTATATCTCTTCAATTATAAGATAAATTAATCAAATGTCCTTATAGCATAGTGGAAGATCTTGTAACAATCGATAAATTTATCTTTTTTATAGATTTTGTAGTACTTGACAGTTGATATGAAGAAAGATGTAGAAATACCATTCATTTTGGAAATCATTTCTTACTACTAGCTAAAACTTAATTAATATGAAGTAAGACAAACTTATTTTGCAGGTGCAAGATGAAAAAGTTAATTTTAACGTATTTGAGGTTATAAAATGCCTAACTGATGTTTATGGGTGAATGTTTTAGCTACTTTGCTATCAACTTTTCTTGAAAAACATGATGATGACTCAATTCTTGAAGAAGTGTTGATGCATTCTAAAGACTTGAAAGATGAAAAAAAATTATTAAAGTCAATCCTACTATGACAAACACTTCTTGACCAATTGAAGAGTTGGAACAAGACAAAGAAAAAGTGAAAAATTCAAAGGTAGAACTTAAACAACTTTTGTCTTATCTTCGATATGTATTCTTGGGTGAGAACATCACATTTCCAGTAATTATGAGTAGTGCTCTCAATAAATTAGAGGAAGAGAAGTTATTGAGAATTCTAAGAATTCACAAGTTTACAGATGGATTATTTTAGACTTGAAGGATATTAGTCCTTCATTTTGCAAGCATAAAATCTTGTTAGAAGAAGATTTCAAGCGTGTATGTAGCCTCAAATAAAATTCAATACCATCATGAAAGAAGTGGTGAATAAGGAGGTTTTTAAACTACTTAATGCTAATATTATTTATCTCATTTTGGATAGTGCTTAGGTTAGTCTGATTCAGATAGTATCCAAAAAAAAAAAGGAAAAATGACAATGATTATAAATGCTAAAAATAAACTCATTCTTACATGAACTCATTCACCTAAAAGGGTCATTTTTCATAATCATTCATGGATCAAATACTAAAGGAGTTGGTTAGCTATGCTTATTATTCCTTTCTAGTTGTCTATTCAAGATATAATCAAATTGCAATGAATCCTAAGAACAAGTATAAGATTACATTCACTTGCCTTTATGGAGTCTTTGCTCATCAATAAATGTTATTTAGATTATACAATGCATCTGTCATATTTCAAATATGCATACTATCCATTTTTCATGATATGATAAAAAAAAATTATTGATATTTTATGGATAATTTTTTAATATTTAATTTTACTTATAATAATTTTTTGTTTAATTTTGCTTCTATTTTAAAGTGATATCAAGAGACTAACATGGTACTAAATTAGAAAAAGTTTAATTTTATAGTTTAAGAGGATGTAGTTTTGGGATATAAAATTTCAGGAAAGTGAGAATAAAAGTTACTAAAAAACTTTCACCACCAGTGAAATATTAAGAAAGTAAGAAATTTTTTTAATCATGCAGAATTTTATAGGAAATTCATTAAAAACTTCTCAAAAATCTTCAATCCCTCAGTATAATTTTTTGCTTAAAAATATCAAGTTTAATTTTGATGATGCTTATTTAAGTATTTTTAATATTTAAAAATAAATAAATTATTATATTTATAATCACAATATTCAATTGAAACTTATCCTTTAAATTTATATATGGTGTTAGTAAATTTATCATAAATGATGTTTTAAGATAAAATAAAATAAAATAAAATATTACATCTTACATACTATGCTAATAAGATTCTTAATAATACTCAAAATCAATTAAGTTACAATTGAAAATTATTTTTTAACTATTATAATATAATTTAATCCATGTAAAATAAATTAAAAAACAGAAATATTAAATTTAGAACATTTTAAATTATGATAAAATAAAATAACCTAATACAAATTACAATCTATCATAAAATATTTTAAAATTATTAAAAAAAAACAACTTTTATCATAATTTTTTTTAAAAATTAACTTTATCAAATATAATTCTTTGTTAAAAAAAATTAATTCACATCAAGATAAAATTTTATTAAAAATATTATTAATTATAAATTTTTTAAAAAAATAAAAAACAAAAGAAGTGACAAAATTAATAAACAATATCATCTCTAATAGAATAAAATAAAAATATTAACCAAAATAAAAAAAAATAATTTTAAAAACAAGGACAGTGAAAAAGCAAACAGAGATTTAAGCTAAGAATATTTATAAAAATTTTAATTTAATAAAAACTTAAATATTACAATTTTTTAATAAAAACTATTTTTTAATATTTATATAATATATTATTTAAAATAAAAATAAAAACAATAAAAATTTCATTATTTTTCATTATTTTTTATCTTAAAAAGTTTTTTTAATTCTAAAAAAATATTTTTCTCTTAATTAAATATAATATAAAAAAGTAAAAAATATAATAAATAATATAATAAAATAAAATAAAAAATGTTAAAAATAATTTTATAATTTCAAACTGAAAGCTAACATGAAATAATTATTTTTTATCTTTTATTTTTATATATAATTCTCAAAATTACAGTAAAACTATGGGAAGCCTATAAATTATCCACCAAATCAAATTGTTAAAACATTTTTTTGCAAAAAAAGTTAAATAAATATGAAAGTATTGTACAACTAAATAAATACTATAATTCTAGTTCATAAATTATACACATAACAAATTATTATTTTTTTCAAAACATCTCATCAATGCTAAAGTTTTATTACATAAAAAAAATTCTACAAAATTTTGAATGAAAAAAGAATTTTAACCGGTAGTAAATAACAAAATAGTTTCTAATTTACTTTTTGTTATTTTTAAAACATACTAAATTAACTCTTAAATTTAAAAAATAAAAAATAAATTTTTTTATTTATCATATTAATTTTTCATCTTTATCTTTTATCATAAGGCTAATATTATAGATTAAAATTCAAACATTAGTTTGACATAATCTTAAAAAAAAAAAAATTTTAAAAATATTCTCTAATGAATAAGACATGTATCTAACCATAGAGAATTAAGAATCTCAACCTAAATTAATAAATAATCCTCATATAAACATGTAAATATATTTGTATCTATCTTTGGAGAGAATAGTAATGAAACTTAAAAAAAATTATCATCATAAATTAAAAATTTTTCAATATCCTTAACATCCCAAACTAGAAATTAGTTAACAAAATATTTCATAATAATAATAAAAAAATTTAACTTAACTTTTAAAATTTTAATCTATAATTTCATGTTAAATTATTTTAATTCTCATTTTTTACTCTCAATCTCATGTTATATTAATCTAATTCTCATTTTTTTACTTTTAAAACCAATTCTAATAAATTAAACTAATCTAATCCTCATAATCAAATTTATTAGAACAATCCTAATAACTTTATTTAAATAATTTTATTTTACTAATTTAAATAGTAAAAATAAATACTAATTAATTGTTAAATTTTTAATTATGTTTTTGTGTGTATCAAAATTGAACTTTAATTTCATTTTAGACCTAAATTTCTCTTCTCATCCCTCTACCCTCTTGGCATGTTTTGGGTTTTTTTTTTTCCTAAACTAATATTAGGCTTAGTCCTAATTCAACAATTTTTTTTTATTTTTTTATTTTATCACCACCATAGCCCAAATCTAAAAAACACCTAGTTCAATACCAATCAGCAGTACAACAGTACATGCAGATAATGGAATGAAACAAATGCGTGTATTGTGACATAATCAAAGAAAGGAGAACACTTTACCTCTCTCAAACATTAGCAGCAGCTGAAGACACAAAAATAATACCAGAAACTATCATTCAGAAAATAACCATTTAACAAACTAAACAGCTTAAATGAAGTACCAACAAACAAACATATTTAATTTATTTAGTTATTTTTAAATAACTTCAATAGAAAGCCACAATAACAGACTGCACAGCATGGATGGATTTGACATTGTATGAGCTGAATCCTGCCGTTTTGATCACATATTCCCACTCTTTTAGTGTCCTTTCTTTGCCAGAGTTAGTGTGAGCCATCATTACCATGTCCATTATCAAACCTACATCCTTAAATCCTCCATCTTCCATCACATGATCCAAAATAATAACCTTTCCATTTTCCTTTGGAATACCTTCCCTGCACTTCTTTAAGATTTGGATACACTCTTCATCTCCCCAATCATGCAAAATCCACTGAACATAACAACAAATCAATCCATTAGAATCTAGCTCCTCATTTTTAAATAAACCAAAATCTACAATAATTAAAATGTTGGTGTGCAATGCACATGCAAATGAATTATAATCTTCTTGTACTCACTAAATATATATACCTGAAATAAGAAATAGGAGAAAAAAATCAACGTGACAGAGATATATATCAAAATTGTGTGAAAATATACCTTGAGAAAAATAGCATCAGCTTTAGGAACACTTTGAAACATGTCACCTGCCACATGTTCCACCCTATCACACTTTGGGGCCACAGCAATGACATGAGGAAGATCAAAGTTGATTCCTTGAATCCAAGGGAAAGCTTCGGTGAGGAAGCGCAAGGTGATTCCATTTCCACCACCCACATCCACCAAGGTACTAACACCGTTAAATACCTCACTGTAGCCTTTGATAAATGCAGGCATAACAATCCTAACATCACATTCCATGATCTCATTGAACAGATTATTGTAATCATGATTTTGAGCAACAAAGTTCCACAAGTCTTCACCATGAATGTTTTCAAATGGAGGGTTACCATTAGCCAAGACACGAGCACTTAGTGCTTGCCAAGGTGCTAGAATTGGAGGACTATAGTGCCACAGAATAGCAGCAGCCACGCTTCGTTCATCATTTCTCAACAAACGGCGAGACAAAGGTGTTTGAGCATAGGCAAGGTTGCCATGGCTGGTTGGAACGGATTTGAACATCTTTCGGTGCATTAGGAACCTCATGATTCGGTTAAGAAGGGAAGGATCACACTTCAAAATTGATGATATCTCTGATAGTGTCATAGGGCTTCCGTGGCTTTCAATTGCATCTGCTATGCCAAGCTCAATGGCACATTTCACCGCTGCAACTTCCACAAACCCAAATACCAATTTCCAAATTTCCACTTCTGCTTCTGTTTCTGCTTCTTCTTTTTTTTTCTCCAATTCTGCTTTTTGTATTTCTCCCATGTCTGCTTGAAACAGGAAATGTTCATTTAGAATAAGATTTCACTACCAATAAAAATGTCAACTATTTATGGAAGGTAACAAATGGAGGAACAAAAAGGGAACATCATCATATATCTTAACATTTTTCCCCTTGACATTGATTACTGCAAGCTCTTGTTCAACATATTCTATTGCACAGATAGGTGGATATTTGCTTGCTAGTGGTGATTCTGCAAAATGTCCCAATGGCTTCAGAACTGCATCTGATGCTATGTGCGCAAACAACTACATGTGACACACAAATGTTACTACTGAATATAACACTGACACAAGTCAATTTCCCTAAGCTCTTTTTTCTTTGTACAAAAAAGACCATCTTTATGTCCTCACTCACCGTTGAAGAGACCCTCCATAAGCTACGCTTTTGCTCTTTTGCTACACTGATTGCATCAATTGTCTTGTTTGTGACAACTAACTCATGCATGCTTGCTATGCAATCCCCTCCAGTCAACCACTCTATCTGTATTTTAAAACAATAAAAAGTACAAGACAAATGGCGCATGAGAAAGAAATCAGATCCCATAACAGATATCATTGAAATACACAAGAATGTTGCTTATTTGAGACAGGTAACTTTGCCAAACAGTTCAAGAAAAAATGAGACATAAAAGTAGAAAATTGGGAAGGCCTTTTTTATCAGAAAAAGAGGAGATATGAGAGTACAAGGACTCAGGTGCATGTTGTAAACTGGAATATATACTGAGTTCCCTCTTATGAAACATCAGCAAATTCAGGTAATTTGAAATTACCTGCTTTCCTGTCTGAATAAGAAGACATCCTATTGGAACCTTGGCTTCAACTTTTTGTCCATTTCTTAGCCAAATGTTTAAACCAGGAAATGTACTTCTACCATGAATTGTTAGGAAATTAAGGTCATAGTGATATCCTGCAAGAACAGTTCCCTCTTGACCATATTTTTGAAGGTCACTCCCTGTTGGAGCTAACAGATGTGGGCCCTTTTACATGACAAAGACACAAATATATTATTCTGTTGCTAGAAAACACAAAGTTACATAAAGAGTAAGGCAGATTTGTTAGATAACTTGTGCTTTCCTTAACAAAAGGGATTTTTGCAGTATATCTATACCACAAGTAAAACCATCCTGTTCCTATTGCAGGTGTCATAAGAAAATGCATGTGTCTCACACACTGCAATCACTATAACAACATCAAGGTTTTTGAAGACTTTGAAACTGCAACTTTGATTGCAATTTAAAACCATGGAGTTGGTTGGATATTTTGTTTTAAATACGGAGGAAAATATATCAAACTACTGAACAAAGTATATAAAACAAAAGTATGAATGCAACTTTGGTACAGTAAAACAATGCCACACAAACTAGGAAACCTTAGCTTCAAAACTGAAAATGGATCAATAATTGGAAAATGCTTATGTTGCGCTGTGCAAAACGAAAAAGTATGTCAGCAATATAATCAATTAGATGAGATTGTGAAGGGTGTGTGTATTAAAATCTATCTTCATGTGTTCATTTATCATAAGATACAAGTTCTTTAATCAACTCACTTTGAGTTGCAGGTTTAATTAGTTTTTTAGTCCTTATTTTATATTTAATTTAGTTTAGTTTATACCATTATTTATTTATTTTAATCCCTCATTTTATAAAATTTGTTAACTTTGATTTTTACCAAATATTTTTTCTATAATTTTAATTCTATAAGCACCACTGTATACAATTTGGTTATTGAATTTATCTATCTTAAAGAAATATTTGGTTAAAAGAAAATCAATTTATACATTTTTATTGGTAAATAATATATATTAATTTATTTTATTTTATTTATATATTGTTTACAGTTTTATATAAAAAAAATTAAAATATGACTAAATTAGTATCAAATTGTACATGTGAAAATATTTTAGAAACTTAAAGTACATATAATTTAATTTTTCAAGATCTAAACTAAATATTTATTCAGGTAGCATTATCACTTAATAGAGATTTTTAGAAGTAGAAATCAAAATCAACAATTTTTATAAAATATGAGACTAAAATCAATAAAAAAAAATGGCACAACTAAAGTTAAATTTAAATTTAAAATAAAGATAATGGACCAAAAATTTTATTAAACCTTTTGTTGTACTTTTCTTGTCCTTTCAATGGGTAGTTGCTAATTCTTAAACAAACTAAACATGGGAGGCAATTTTTGTACTCACCAGCCTCATAAGAGAAGTGAAAGCATCCTTTGGAAGACCAAAGCCAATAGCAGCCATTTCAGCAACCACCTAAGCAAGAAATTTGCACATTCAAGTATTCAACCATACATGATATGAATCATATGAAAAAAGACTTGCATTACTTACTTCAAGTGTTGCAATCATTTTGTGTCCCCAGCAATCCATAGCTTCTTCCCATTCTGGGAAACCTTCAGGTATTACTGGCTCAGCATTGAGTTCCTGCACAATTGAGACAAACAAAACATCATGAAGAAACTATACTAGCAAACATAGAGTTTAATTTTAGTACACTCTCATTAACTAGAAAATCTTTTCAATATAAATTTTTAAATAATTATTATAAAAAATTAATAATATAATAATTTATGATTAGATGTCTATATAAAAAACTTTAATATTTCATTTAAATTCAGCAAGCATATGTCTCTAAGGAAAAGAAAAGAGTGAGACAAATGTGACCTGAAAATGGATATCTGGTCGCTGAGGAACAATTCTCCAAAAGTATCTCCATTTGAGATCAGGCCCAACAGGAGTGTGTGGTTGGTGCTCTTCAGATATTGCTTTCATTTTCTCTTGCATTTCTTTGTCAACCAGGCTTCTTGGAACTTCTACACCTTCCGGTGTAACCCCAGTCTGTAACACCCATTTGAAGCACTTGTTATGAAAGAATCACACACTTATAATAATATACTAAATATCGGTAATAGTTCTTTTATATACAAACAATGTAATTCATTCACAGATCTCATCTTTCATGTATAAACAATGTCATTTATTCATCTATACCTTTTATTTAATGATTAATAATTTTTAAAAAATAAAAAAATTTAACACCTTGCCTTAAAATGTAAAGAAATATATGCTCTTATTTATATATACGAATTTTTTTTCATTGAATACCAAAATTATAAAATAGTATTACTATGCTAAAATATAGATGAGGAAAAGAAAATAGGAATGACACATAATAATTAATGTGAAAAACCCTAAATTAATAAAGCAAAAGTTACGTGTGACATTTGTTTGGCTTGGGAGAGAAATTAACAATGAAATAAGAGAGAAAAGGAATGTAAGTAGAAATTAAGTGTTGAGAAAATGAATGAATTGAAGTTATTTGATTAAAAAGAATATAAAAAAAAAGAAAAAAAGAAAAATGAATATTATAAAAAAACGTATTATTATATGCAGTAACATGTATATATTATTTTATTTTTATTTCTATCATTAGTAAAATTAAGTTGTATTAAAAAGTTAATTTTTTTAGACTAAATATTAAAGTTCTTAAATTTTTTAATTTAATTAAATTAATTTTCATCAATTAATTCGTATATTTAATAATATTAAAAAATTTATTTTCGGTATGGGAAAAGGTCATTCATTATGCAGCCATCTCTCTCCTTTATGAAAAAGTTATTCATGAAATTGTATAGCATTTTTCTTTCTTTCTTTTTCATTTCTCAATTAAACCAAACAATTCAAAATTCATTTCTCTTCATTCTTTTCTTTATTGTTCCACACGGAACATAAAAGTATATAAATTTTCATTAAGTAAAGAACTTACAACGTATTTGTATTATATATAGTTATTTCTCTTTTTCCCTCAATATTGTATCGTTTTCGTATACATATATCTTAAAAGGCATAAAAAAATAAAACAAAGAGACTTGACCCTAAAACACTACTCTTCGTAAAGATTACAATAATTATAAAATCTTCTATCTTTTACTTTTATATTTTTTAATTTTTAAATAAAAAGTATTAAATAATATTTTTAAAATAACAAATATATTACTTGTTTTATAAAATAGTAATGGAAATAGATATAGAAAAAAATATAACACAGCTAAATGGAATTAACTTCCCTGTCCAAAGTAGCTGAACCAGATCACCAAAAAAGTTTTCATTCTACAACAAATAAAAATATCTATTAAATTCTTAAATCTATTGAAATTAGAAAATATTATAATTCATATAAACTCTTTTTAATTTATTTCTAAATAAATTTTATAGTTAAAAATTTGTTGGACAATTATTTACCTAATTGCGTTGTTAGTAATCCAACTATCTTCCTGAAAAATAATAATTAAAAATATAAAAGCAAACTTTAATCCAATAACCAAAATTTAAGTCTAGTATTATAAATTTTTTTCTACTCTCCAATTAAAATTAAAATTTTATCTCAATAATTAATAAATATTAAAGTTAACATTACTTATGAAAATAAATAAACAGTATAAAAAAATTATAATATTAAATCTAAATTTTATCTAAGTAAAATTTGTGAAGCACTCTAATCCATCCCCAAGCTCAACCAACATCTTAAATTAACGAAAGAAACTTTGCGTAAAAGCAAAGATCAGAGGCCTGTGGCAAAAATCACTTGAACAAATGTTATGATCCGTTTGATACTTTTAATCTATTTTTATCTTTCTTCTTGTCATTATATTATTCTTTATCAAATAAATTATCATTTTAATTTATAAAAATTAAAATTGATGATTCTTAAATTATGAAAATAATTATTTTTATTTTTAAAAATAAAAAAATAATCATTTTAATTTTAAAAATTAAAATACATAAATAAAAAATATCAATTTTTTACCTTTTAGAACAAAATTTATTATTTTTATCTTTTAAAAAATAATATAATCGGTCTAAAATTTTCAGAATCAAAACAGTATTTTAATTTTTAATAAATAAATATTTTGGTCTAAAATTAGAAATTAATCATATTAATTTTTAAAATATAAGAATCACTATTATTATCTTTCAAAAAAAAAAACTAAAAATTTTGAACCTTAAAAAAATGAACCATTTTAATTCTTTTAAAAGATTAAAGTATGAATTTTATTTTTATAACCCAAAATAATTAACCATTTTTTTTAAAAAAATAACTTTATCTTTTAAAAACTAATATAATATAATCCTAATTTTTCAAAAGAAAAAGAATAATTGTTTCCTCTTTACTTTTTTATTTATTTATCTTATTTTCTTCTTTATTATTATTTTTTTAATCTGAAAAGATTGTATACGAAACACTGAATGTTTGCAAAGATACCTACCTGGTAATGCAAGTGTGGCCTTTGGTGGAGGAGTTTATAGTGGTGAGGGGTGGAGAAGTAACTCTCTATCATCTTCACAAATTCATCATTGTCTTCCACGCTGCATCGAGGATCCTTCACCAACAATGCTCCTTTCTCCCTCAAACTGCGACTCACCTCACTGCATAGATTTGCATTTGAGTCACCGGCCAGATAGGTACGCAGATCTATCACTGTCAGCTCCATTTTCTTCTTCTTTGCTTCCTCTCAATCTCAGGTTCATAACCATGCCTATTTTAAACTCAACTTACCAAGATTATTATTCATAAACAACTTTTATTAAAAGCTTAGAAACTATTACAATTAATTCTGCCTTAATTAGGTTTCTAATTCTTGTAAATATTAGGAGTTGTAGTTTTGTTTTTAGCTTTTCAATTTTTTTTGCTATTATCGTTAATTTGTTGTTAAATATATACAAATCATATATAGCTGTTAATTTTTAAGCGATAAACACCACAGGGTGTATTGCTTTGTATGGAAAGGATTTTGGGAGTGGTTCCCGTGACGGTGACGTCCATTTTTCTGAGTTTAGTCAAAATAAATTGACACACAACTGAATGCTGACTGTTAAAGTATGATATTAAAATCGGAGTTTAAAAATTTATTTTAATATAATTTTAGTAAAAAAAATTTATTTTGATCGAATTTAAAAAATTATATTTAAATTAAAAAAAAGTTAAATATATTTTTAATCTTTTAAAATTTCAAAATTTTAATTTTAATTTCTCACTTTTAATTTCATATCTTATTTTGTAAAATGTACCGTTTTCAATCCTTCATAACAACATGTGAAAAATTGATGTATATTACATGCTATGCTAATTTTTTTTTTAGGCTTCTCATCCCTCTATGGTTTTTTTTTTCTAATCTAATATATTAGGCTTAGTCCTAATTGAACAATTTTTCTTTTTATTTTTGGATCAGTACCATAGCCCAAAGCTAAAAAGCACTAAGTTCAAAACCAAGCACCAGTACAACAGGAAATGCAGATAATCGAATGAAATAAATGCATCTATTGCGACATAATCAAAGAAAGCTGAATCAAAGATTATTAGCAGCAGCTGAAGACACAAAAATAATACAAGAAAATAAGATTCAGAATAAAATCATTTAACAAACTAAACAGCTTAAATGAAGCACCAAAGAAACAAACATATTTAATTTATTTAGTTATTTTTTAATAAACTAATAGAAAGCCACAATAAGAGACTCAATAGCATGGATGGATTTGATATTGTATGAGCTGAATCCTGCCGTTTTGATCACATATTCCCACTCTTTTAGTGTCCTTTCTTTGCCAGAGTTAGTGTGAACCATCATTGCCATGTCCATCATCAAACCTATATCCCTAAATCTTCCATGTTCTCCTCCTTCTTCAATCACATGTTCCAAAATAATAACCTTTTCATTTTCCTTTGGAATAGCTTCCCTACACTTCTTTAAGATTTGGATACACTCTTCATCTTCCCAATCATGCAAAATCCACTGAACATAATAACAAATCAATCAATTATAATCTAGCTCCTTATTTATAAATAAACCAACAATCTACAATAATTAAAATGTTGGTGTGCAATGCACTTGCAAATGAATTATAATATTTTTACACTCACTAAATATATATACCTGACAAGAAATAAAAAATATATAATAAATTATATGGGAAAAAGATAAAACAAAAAAAAATCAAATTGCAAGAGAGGTGGAAGTATATGTAGAGGTATGAATATCATAATTTTTTTTGGAAACATACCTTAAGAAAAACAGCGTCAGCTTTAGGAACACTTTGAAACATATCATCTGCCACATGTTCCACTCTATCACACTTTGGGGCCAAATCAATGACATGAGGAAGATCAAAGTTGATTCCTTGAATCCAAGGGAAAGCCTTAGTGAGGAAACGCAAGGTGTTTCCATTTCGACCACCAACATCCACCAAGGTACTAACACCATCAAATACCTCACTATAATCTTTGATGAATGCAGGCATAACAATCCTAGCATCACATTCCATGATCTCATTGAAGAGATTATTGTAATCATGATTTTGAGCAACAAAGTTCCACAAGTCTTCACCATGAATGTTTTTAAATGGAGGGTTGCCATTAGCCAAGACATGAGCACTTAGTGCATGCCAAGGTGCTAGTGTTGGAGGACTACACTCCCACAAAATAGCAGCAGCCATGCTTTGTTCATCATTTCTCAACAAACGGCGAGACAAAGGTGTTTGAGCATAGCCAAGGTTGCCATGGCTGGTTGGAACGGATTTGAACATCTTTCGGTGCATTAGGAACCTCATGATGCGGTTAAGAAGGGAAGCACACTTCAAAATTGTTGATATCTCTGATAGTGTCATAGGGCTTCCGTGGCTTTCAATTGCATCTGCTATGCCAAGCTCAATGGCACATTTCACCACAGCAACTTCTACAACCCAAACACCAATTTCCTAATATCCACTTCTGCTTCTGCTGCTTCTTTTTCTTCTTCCTTCTCTCATGCTGCTTTTCGTATTTCTCCCATGTCTTCTTGAAACAGGAAATGTTCATTTAGAATAAGATTTCAATACCAATAAAAATGCCAACTATTTATGGAAGGTAAAATGGAGGAACAAAAAGGGAACATCATCATATATCAGTACTTCAGTACTAATTAATTGTAACATTCTCTGTTTTCTATGTAGTTTGATATGAAATACTTAATTAATTATTTAAAATGTTCAAGATTCTCAACAACCCAAACAAAGATTAACTAGAAAAATTATGCATATTAATATTAGAAAAAACTTACCTGGATATTTTTAGTTGTTGCTCTTGTTTATCCCTTTATTGTAGTAAGCTCTCACCCTCTCTTCTTTTTGTTGGTTCTGCTCCAAAGAAGGAAAAGGCATAATACTAAGAATAAATAACTCAGTGTTTTAGGAGTTCGGCTACCTTTGCCATACGCGTGTAATAAACACGAGGATTTGTCACTTCTCAGCTTGACACCAAAGCTTACTTTGTCTCTGTTTTTGAAACTATGTTCATGATGTGACCCAAAATTTTACAAAATAAAAATGTAATTCCTTTATTTATGTTTTTCTTAAGAATTTTTATAATAAATGTCTTTAGAATATTAATAAATAAATTAATAAATAAATTTTTTTGATAAAAATTACACTTAAAATGTATTGAAAAAATTTATAATGTGAATTTATCAATAATATTTTTATAAAAAAATAACTCATTTAATTTTATTAACAAAAATTTAAAATATATTAATTAATTTTTACCATTATTTTATCAAAATAAATATTTTCAATGTAATTTATTTTTGTATTTTCTATGTTATTATTTAATTAATATTAACGTTTAAATCTCTACTAATTTACATAGTAAAAATCAATATTAATTAATTATTATGATAAAATTTCAATTAAATTTTGTTATTTAAGGCCTAAAATTCTCTCTTGTGATCCTTTTCTTTAACCATACCTATTAAGATATCCCTCTTTCCTTGTCTAGAAGAAGTTATATCTTTAAAGGAGACAAAATCATACTAAGAATAATACTAATTTGACTTGCATACATTTTCTATAAAAGATATAAGTTATGTTTTGATAACTTATATTTTTTACTATTTTTCTCAACTTTAAACTTCTTTTAAAAGATATAAGTTTTTCTCTCTACAATGTTTTAAGTTGTTCATTTTTGTTATTATGTTATCATTTCATACTTTTTGTCATAGCTTAAAACAATATTGTATACGACTATTTAAAAAGAAAATTAACTTTTCTTTCATGAAAATCATTATTTTTCAATATATTTTAGATAGACTCAAAATTAACTTCTCATCCACTCATTATTATTCGCAGGTGTGATAATTAAAAGGATTCTGCAGAAATCATGAAGTTGATTTACATTCTAATTATTTGATATTAAACTTGTGACATTTATCTTATTTTACGATTTTCAGATATTGTATTCGTATTTTTTCTTTTAAACAATACGGTATTAATATTTTTAACTGAGATATCTCACCTACCATAGCATAATTGCAAACCATTTACCGTTAGTTTAATAGCATGATCCACGTATATTTTATCAACTTTCATTAAAAAAATGTATAAAATCGAAAAGCTGAAAAGGTATTGTTATTGTCAGCTTGAATTTGAATTGAGATTCCTCACATACCATAGCATAGTTGCTAGCCATTTACCGTTAGTTTAATAGCATCATCCACATATGTATCATCAACTTTCATTAAAAAAATTATAAATTCGAAAACCTGAAAAAGTATTTTTATTGGCAGCTTGAGTGTTTATGGGCTGTATTCTACTATTATTGACAAAGCATGATTTTTTCTAAAAAAATAATACAAGAATTACTTATATCTTTATAAATGGATCGCAATTCTAGGTTATTTTTTTAACCATAGATATCTCGACCAGAAAAATATCCCATTTTATTTATGAAATATATATTATAAAAGTTGCAAAACATGTACAAATCGTTGGATTTATAGTTGCACCTCGCATAGGTGCTAGCGCAGGTGATCTTATTTTCTAACAAAATATTTACTATTAGAGACACAACTGGGGCGTTTTTAGAAAGTGCTTCATACTGCTGCAGGTAGGGGCCACAACTCAGCTAAGGAAAAGCTGAAGTCTAAATAATCGTTGAGACCCCATATTGTTTTCTACTTTATCGTTTTCCTAATGATATTATTCTATCTAAAATGTGCAGAAATACTTTCTTAAAATAGGTTCAGTCCATGTAAAATTAAAAAAACAAGAAAAATAAATGATTCCCTGAGTGTATGAGTTATTACTAATGTAGTATCATCAAGCTGAGTGGGTCACTTTTGTTGAAAGGGCTTAAAACCAAAAGACAACGAAGATTCGTACTTTTTAATGTGCAGGGTGATACAGAAACTTAAGGTCACAAAATATAGGATCATCTAAGTGTATATATATATATATATATATTTTAACATGAGGTTAGTATTTTTATTTTACATGGATATTCCTAAACAGATTTTGTATATTGAAGAATTGATAAAATTTTAGTATATTCTCTTAAAGCTAGTACAGAATGGAACAAAAATCAGTATCACTCTATGGTTTCTGAAGATTATTCTCCTTCCTGTTCTACTTGTATTCCCTTCCCCTGGCCCCTACTTTGTGCAAAGCATCAAGTTTTATTTTGATGTATATCTAAAGGGGGTGAGAAAAGCAGAAATAATGGAATAAAAAAATACATGTTAATTGTGCATCCAAAAGAAAATGTTTTTCATTTCTTTTTTATATAAATTGCATATGATACTGATAAAAATCAGTGGCCCTAATCCTCAAAGTCAAATAAACAAATTGAAGTTCCAAAATGGTTAGAGCATTTTCCTATTGTAGCCTTTATTTGATATTTAGTACCCCATGGAGTTTGAGACACTATCTGCATTGGACCAATAACAACATCCAAGATAGCAAAAGTCCTGCAACCAGCCAATAATGAACATAAGTAAACACAAAAAAAGAAAAGTGTAAGTCTTAAGTCACACGGTTTGCCTAACAAAACTAATTGTCCCATATGCATAGTTGTAATATAAACCTCGTTAACCTTAACTTTTACATACAGTTTGATTTATAATTCTATGCTTAAATTGATCCTTCTAATTCTAAATCTTTAGTGTTTTGTGTATAACTACATGTGTGTCTTAGCAAAAGATAGGAAAAGTTGTGGTGGGAGAGATATAGTTTCTTGCCTTACAGCTGCATCAAAAGCCAACAATTCTGATAACAATAAAAAAAAATGTAACAAAAAGTCTTTTAAAGTTTTGGTGAAAAAAGGGGCACAAGCCACAAAACATTGCAGAGAGGAAGACAAATAATATCCATCTGTATACCTCCAATAGTCAACACGGTTTGAACTTTTGGTCTCTTTGTCCCATTCCAAGCATATCCTAATCACATAAAAAATCTTATATTCAGGCAAACCAAGTTTAATAATGATAATAATAATAACAACAATAAATGTAGTGAACTATACTAAGAGTAACAAAAGTGAAGTACTAACTTTGTCCGAAACAATTGGTGGTGGTGTTAACCCCATTTCTGCAAACACAAGCGAATGACTCATCCATACTGTCAAAGCCACACAACCCTCCACTGTCTTCACAGTCCTTACAACTATCACTGTAGTAAGAATCATTATACAGCAATGATATCCCAAATTTCCACTTCATTGGATCCCCTTCATCTCCAAATTCATAGACTGAACTATATGAGGAGCATTGAAGCTTTGGAAGATCCAAACTGTATCCTAATCCAAGTCCAGTAGGGTAGTCATAGACACAACAAGTAGATATTGGTGCATTCTGTGTTAACCCAATACCAGTGACCCCTTTACAAGAATAAAGCCCTCTACAAACCCGGGAAGCAGAACCTGTGTCACAGAAATCCTGTGTTGAATCAAACAATGGTGATGTTGTGGAGCAACCAAGGAGAACAAAGATGTTTTCTTTTGCCAATGTGAATGGACTAGTCTTGTCCAGGCTGAAGCTCCCAGAGTTTTGCATCTCAGAACAGTTTGACATGAAGGGGTCAGTGACTATGACAGTGTTGCTTGGATAGTCTATTGAGGAGATTGTGTAAGTGCCTGTCCTTGTTGTGTATTGAAGAGTGCCAAAGTTGTTGCATTTTATGTACCTGGAAAATGCAGGGTGGCCACAACCAAAGCCTGTGCCAAATGGGTACTTCACTGGGATTGTGCCACATGTGCTTTCACATGTGCCATTAACTGGGATGATTGGTAAGCCAGAAGATGCTTCTTGAATCAACATGAGAAAGAGGAGAATGGTTAGGGAAATAGACATTGGAGAAGGTTTTGGAAACTTGGAGATCTTTGTCTGATATTTTGTTATGTGATGGAAAAGAGTCTCCTTAGAGTGTGCCTTTGATTCATTGGCCAATGGATCAATATTTATTTTATTGGTCTATGTTTTTTCGGTGGATGTAATCGCTTTTCAAACATACCAACCACTTTTTTCTGCCTAAAAAGAAGAGACTGCTTAATCCGTGGGATCAAGCTAGAAAGCAATAGTACAGTTATGTTGTAGGATTTAGGAGTAGAAAAGTAGATGAGAAATGTCTTGTGAACATAAAATGGATATGTGAAAAGTAAAGTGTGTATAAATAATGATATGTGAAAAATTAAAATTAGTGTGAGAATAATGTAAATAAAATGTTGATGGACTACTTTGAGCCTGAGCATTGTTGATAAATAAATAAATAAAATATTTAATTATATTTTTTATTCTTATAATTTAATATTAGGATAATTTTGATTCTTTTACTATTTTCACGCTTAATTTTAATTTATTATTTTTAAAATAAAATAAATATGGTCCACCATTAAATTTTTATTCAATAATTGATGTAAAATATTGATTTGGATTTTTTTTCAAATTTTTAATGTAAAATGCTAATTTAAATAATGTAAAAATTGATATGAAAAAATCTCATGCATCCCATCCTGAAATTATAAAATTGATATTTAATAATTTAAAATAAAAACAAAATTAATTTTTAATATAAAATTTTAAAATAACTAACAATTTATTTTTTTAAATTATAAAATAATATAATTTATCATGACTCTTATTAATGAAGATCAACATTTTCAAGTCCTTATGCAATGAGATTAATGGGAGAAATTGACTAACTGGTAAATATCTTGATAATTTTTATAATATTTTATAGTAAAAATTTTATATTTAATATAATTATTTTTATTTTAAATTCTCAATATCAATTTTATGATTTTTTTGAACGAATGTGGAAGAGATTTCTTCACATTAGATTACAATAATTCTGCAATATTGAAAACTCGTGGTTCAAATCAATACTTTACGTTAATAATTAGTTAAAAAAATTAAATTAGTATTTTATGGTAATAATTGAATAAATTTTTTAATAATAAATCATATTTATTCTATTTTAAAAAATAAAAGATTGAAACTAAGTAAAAGTAAATAAAAGAATCAAAATTGTTCTAACTATAAAAAATGTAATTAAGCTTAAATAAAAAACATTGGGAGGTGAACACACCTATAACATTCTAAATTCAGAACAAATAAAAATAACAACTTGTTTTTTGGGATCGAGAGTGAAAAGTTGTTGAATCGGGACTAAACCTAGTATCATTTTTTTTGGTTATTTTTAAAAATTTTATTCTAAAATTAATTAAGGACATTTTCATAAATTTAATTTTGGAAGGTATTTGAAAATTACTTTTAAAATTTAATGTTTAAAAAAGTGTTTAATATTTTTCAAAATTAAATTTAAAAAAATTAATTTATTTTGAAATTAAAATTAAATTTTGAAAATTAATAAAAATGGATGATGTGAATAAAAAAAAAAGTAATCCACTTAACATTAAACTGGAAAAAGCTCAAAACGTAGGGCTTGACTTTTCGCACCTCCGTTTTTTCTTTTTGCACCCCCTTTTATTTTTTGAAATTTTTTTATTATCATTTTACCCTTAACACCTTCTCATCTCTTCCGCAAAAATTTTTTCTCTTCCGCACGTATTCGTCTGTTCTGCAAATTAATTTACGGAATGCAAAATGTATTCCGTAAATTAATTTACGGAATGTAATTTTATGTTTTCCGTAGATTAATTTACGGAAGGTTACATTTTACATTCCGTAATCTAATTTGCGGAACAAAAAAAATTACATTCCGCAAGTTTATTTACGGAATACACTGATGCATTCCGTAAACTAATTTGCGGAAAGTCTTTAACGTTCCGCAAATTAGTTTGCGGAATACAGAGTCCGTTCTTCTTCTTCGATGCTCCTTCGACGTTTCTCCGAGGTTTATTTTCTTAGTTTTTTCCCACCAAAACAGAACATATGGATTCAATTAATAAGGAAAAAGATGTAATAATGGGAAACAAAAATGAGAAAGAAAGAAAAAAAAAAGAGTAGGAGGAACACGGGAAGATGGAGGAGGAAGGAGGAAGAAAGAAAATTAATAAATGGGGGCATTTTTGTTTTTTTATACATGAGGGGTGCAAAAAGAAATTTTTGGGGGTGCAAAAAGCAATCCCCAAAACGTAAATGATGTATGAGAGGAGAATTTTAGGCCTAAAATAACAAAAGCCCAATGTTGATACGGACAAAACTAAATTGAAATTTTATCATAATAATTAATTAGTGTTGATTTTTACTATGTAAATTAGTAGAGTAAAACACTAATATTAATTAAAGAATAACATAAAAAATAAGAAAAAAATACAAGGTAAATATTAATTAATATCTTTCAAATATTTTTATAATAAATTTTAATTAAAAATATTATTGATAGATTCACATTATAAATTTTTCAATACATTTTAAGTGTAATTTTTATCAAAGCTTTTGATCTTTAGTTTTTTTAATTGATATTCTGAAAACATTTAGTATAAAAATTCTTAAGGAACATAATAAATTAAGGAATTACATTTTTATTTTGTAATTTTTTGGGCAGCACCATGAGCATAGTTTCATAACTAAGCTTTGGTATCAAGCTGCATGACACAAGGACGTTTTGTTGGCAACGAGAGAATGCGCCAAATCCTCGTGTTTATTACACGCGTAAGGGAAGGGAACCTAACTCCTTCAATCTCAGTTATTTCTTCTTCTTCTTCTTCTTCTGTAAAGCAGAACCAACAAATTGAAGTGAGGGTAAGAGCTTACTACAACAAAGGGGTAACTAAAAATATCCAGGTAAGTTGTTCATAATATTAATATGCAATATTATTCTAACTAATCTTTGTTTGACTTGTTAAGAATCTTGAACATTTTAAATAATTAATTAACTATTTCATATCAAACTATATAGAAAACAGAGAATGTTACAACTAATTAGTACTGATAGATGATGATTTTCCCTTCTCGTTACCTTTCCTGTTTCAAGCAGACATGGGAGAAATACAAAAAGCAGCATGGGAGAAAGAAGAAGAAAAAGAAGAAGCAGAAGCAGAAGTGGAAATTTGGAAATTGGTATTTGGGTTTGTGGAAGTTGCAGCGGTGAAATGTGCCATTGAGCTTGGCATAGCAGATGCAATTGAAAGCCACGGAAGCCCTATGACACTATCAGAGATATCATCAATTTTGAAGTGTGATCCTTCCCTTCTTAACCGAATCATGAGGTTCCTAATGCACCGAAAGATATTCAAATCCGTTCCAACCAGCCATGGCAACCTTGCCTATGCTCAAACACCTTTGTCTCGCCGTTTGTTGAGAAATGATGAACGAAGCATGGCTGCTCCTATTCTGTGGCACTATAGTCCTCCAATGCTAGCACCTTGGCATGCACTAAGTGCTCGTGTCTTGGCTAATGGCAACCCTCCATTTGAAAACATTCATGGTGAAGACTTGTGGAACTTTGTTGCTCAAAATCATGATTACAATAATCTGTTCAACGAGATCATGGAATGTGATGTTAGGCTTGTTATGCCTGCATTTATCAAAGGCTACAGTGAGGTATTTAACGGTGTTAGTACCTTGGTGGATGTGGGTGGTGGAAATGGAATCACCTTGCGCTTCCTCACCGAAGCTTTCCCTTGGATTCAAGGAATCAACTTTGATCTTCCTCATGTCATTGCTGTGGCCCCAAAGTGTGATAGGGTGGAACATGTGGCAGGTGACATGTTTCAAAGTGTTCCTAAAGCTGATGCTATTTTTCTCAAGGTATATTTTCACACAATTTTGATATATATCTCTGTCACGTTGATTTTTTTCTCCTATTTCTTATTTCAGGTATATATATTTAGTGAGTACAAGAAGATTATAATTCATTTGCATGTGCATTGCACACCAACATTTTAATTATTGTAGATTTTGGTTTATTTAAAAATGAGGAGCTAGATTCTAATGGATTGATTTGTTGTTATGTTCAGTGGATTTTGCATGATTGGGGAGATGAAGAGTGTATCCAAATCTTAAAGAAGTGCAGGGAAGGTATTCCAAAGGAAAATGGAAAGGTTATTATTTTGGATCATGTGATGGAAGATGGAGGATTTAAGGATGTAGGTTTGATAATGGACATGGTAATGATGGCTCACACTAACTCTGGCAAAGAAAGGACACTAAAAGAGTGGGAATATGTGATCAAAACGGCAGGATTCAGCTCATACAATGTCAAATCCATCCATGCTGTGCAGTCTGTTATTGTGGCTTTCTATTGAAGTTATTTACAAATAACTAAATAAATTAAATATGTTTGTTTTGTTGGTTCTTCATCTTTGTGAAATGGTTTTATTCTGAATGTTAGTTTCTTGTATTATTTTTGTGTCTTCAGCAACTGCTGCTAATATTTTGGAAGAGGTAAAGCGTTGTCCTTTCTTTGATTATGTTGCAACTACACACATTTCTTTCATTCCATTATCTGCATTTACTGTTGTACTGCTGCTTGGTTTTGAACTTTGTGTTTTTTAGCTTTGGACCATGGTGCTGATAAAAAAAATACAAAAATTGTTGACTTAGGACTATGTGTAATATTAGATTAGAAAAAAATCCAAGAGGGATGAGAAGAGAATTTTAGGCCTAAAATGAAGTTAAAGTTCAATTTTGATACACACAAAAACATAATTAAAAATTTACCAATTAATTAATATTTATGTTTACTATTTAAATTAGTAAAATAAAATTATTAGGATTGTTTTAATGATTTTGAAAGTGAAATATGAGGATTAGATTAGTTTAATTTATTAGAATTGATTTTAAGACTGAGAAATGAAAATTAGATTGAGATTGAGAGTGAAAAAAAATGAAAAGTGAAATAAAAAATAAAAAATAGAATTAGATTAGTTTAATTTATTAAAATTAGATATTTTAACATGAGAATTAGATTAGTTTAAATTGAGAGTGAAAATAAATGAAAGGTGAAAAAAATGAAAAATGAGAATAAGATTAGTTTAATTCATTAAAATTGATTTTAACATGAGAAATAAAAATTAAACTACTTTAACATGAAATTGAGAGTGAAAAATGAGAATTATATTAGTTTAATTTATTAAAAAATGAAAAATGAGAATTAGATTAGTTTAATTCATTAAAATTGATTTTAAGAGTGAGAAATAAGAATTAGACTTAGTTTAATATGAGATTAAGATTGAAAAAAAAGTGAAAAATGAGAATTAGATGATTTTAATTCATTAAAATCAATTAGATTAGTTTAATTCATTAAAATTGATTTTGGGAGTAAAAAATGAGAATTAGAATACTTTAACCTGATATTGAGAGAATGAACAATGAAAATTAGATTAGTTTAATAAATTAAAAGAGTGAAAAATAAGAATTATATTAGTTTAATAAATTAGATTAATTTAACATGATATGGTAGATTGAAACTTTAAAAATAAATTTAAGTTTTATTATTATTATTATTATTTGAAAGATAGATCTTTATTTACAAATATAATATATTTATATATTTATATATAAATATGAGGATTATTTATTTATTAATATAGGTTGATATTTTTAATTTTTTTATTATTGAATACACATCTTATTTATTAGAAAATATTTTTAAATTATTTTTTATTAATTTTAGATTATGTGAAACCAATGTTTAAATTTTTATCAAAGATAAAGATGAAAGATTAATATGATCGATATTTAAAAATAACAAGAATTAATTTAGAAATATTTTGTTATTTACTGCATGTTAAAATTCTTTTTCACTCAAAATTTTATAAAAAGAAATATTATTTTTTATGTAATAAAACTCTAGCCTCGATGAGATGAACTAGAATTATAATATTTATTTAGTTGTATAATAATTTCCTATTTATTTAAATTTTTTAAAAACTATTTTAATAATTTAATTTCGAGGATAATTTATAGTTGTTTGTATAATTTTTACTGTATTTTTGAGAAGTATATATAAAAATAAAAAACAAAAATAATTATTTAACGTTAGTTTTTAGTTTTTAAATATTTTATTAAATTATTTATTATACTTTTTACTTTTTTATCTTATCTTTAATTGAAAGAAAAATATTTTTTAATAATTTTTAAAAAATAATTTTTTAAGATAGAAAAAGAAAATTATGAAGCTTTATTGTTTTTATTTTTATTTTAAAAATATATTATATAAAAAATAATTTTTGTTAAAAATTTACAATATTTAAGTTTTTATTAAATTAAAATTTTTATAAATATTCTTAGTTTAAATCTCAATTTACTTTTTAACTCTTGGTTTTTAAATTACTTAATTTTGTTTTTATTTTGACTAATAATATTTTTTAATAAAATTTTATCTTGATGGAAGTTATTTTTTCAATAAATTATAGTAAGAGTAGTTTTTTTTTAATAATTTCAAAATATTTTATAGCAGATTATAATTTTAATTAAAAAATTTTATTACATAAATTTAAAGATATTTCAAAATTAATATTTTTATTTTTTATTTATTTTACCTGAATTAAATTATATTATAATAATTAAAATTTAATTTCAAATGTAATTTAATTTATTTGAACATTATTAAAAATCTTATTAACATAGTATATAATATGTAATTTTTTAATTTATTTTACGTGAATTAAATAATAATTAAAATTTATTTTCAATTGTGATTTAATTTATTTGAGCATTATTAAAAATCTTATTAACATAATATATATAATATGTAATTTTTTTAAAATATCATTTATTGCAAAATTACTAATATCATACATAGGTTTAACAGATAAGTTTCATGTGAATATAGGTACAATACATATAAAGTTTTATTTTTTTATTTTAACATATTATTTATAACAAAATTACTAATATCATACATAAGTTTCATGTAATTATATATACAATGATTAATTTTTTTTAAAATATTATCACTGATACAATAATAAATTTTTAAAAAAAATATTAAAAATATTTGAAGTCAAATTCAATATCTTTAACCAAAAAGATTATAAGTTCGAAAAGATGAGATTCGAAATTTTTGAAAAATATTTAATGAATCTTCTATAAACATTTGGCTAAGAAATGGACAAAAGGTGGAAGCCAAGGTTTCAAATACAGGAAATTACCTGAATTTGCTAATACTTTATAAAAGGGAACTCATAGTATATATTAGTTTAATATTTAGAGATTTTAAATCTTTGGTAAGCTGTTTAAAAAGATTATAAAATTTTTTTATTACCATATAATTCTATTATGATTTAAATAAAATTTTACAAGAAAAAAAAATTAAAAAATAAAGGTAAAATTATGTCTCTTTACTAGTGTTTTAATGATATTTTTAACTTGATTATGATTTTAAAAACAACAAAAGCAATCCAAAATTATATGAAGGGAGAATATGCAGGAGAAAGAATTCGAGAAATACAAGTGTTCAATTTGATTTGAGACGTACAAATGTTGAATTTGATGAAAAAATTTAAACTTTAAAGAATGAAAAAGTTTGAGACAACTAAAATATATTCAGACAGGTTGCTTAGTATAACTAACAAGGTAAGATTATTGGGTGGTTGCTTAGTATAACTAACAAGGTAAGATTATTGGGTATTAATTTAGAATTGTAGAAAAAATCTTGGTTATAGTGTTTGAGAGATATGAAGTATTAATAACCACGTTATAGAATACAAAGAATTTGTTCAAGATTGCTTTCTCAGAAGTGTTACATGTCTTTTAGCCCAGGAGCAACGAAGGTCTATGAGGCAGGATCACGCGATTGAAGTTGCTTTACCAGTCAAGCATCATGAAAATGGAAAAAATAAAATGAAAAATTACAAGAACGAGTTGACAAACAATGAAAATAATGCCCACAATCAAAGTAAGGATAAGGGTAAAAAGAAAAATTACTTATCTTATCGATATTGTGGCAAAATAGGTCATTCACCATATTGGAAAAGGCTAAACGCAAAGTGCATTAAGTGCATTTATCTTGAACATGAAGCAGTGATCTATAGAAGAAAATTCCAACAACATGAAGTCAATGTTCAAGTTGTTGAACAAGATGAAGATCATATTTTTGTTATAACAATTTTTTTAGCAAGGAATAATTCAAAATATTGGCTGATTGATAGTGGTTGTACAAACCACATGACATATGACAAGGTTCCATTCAAGGATTTGGAGCCCACTAAAATCTCTAAGGTTAGAATAGGGAACAATGATTATATCTTTACAAAGGAAAAAGGAATCATTGTAATTTCAATAGGTTTAGGTACAAAAATAATCTCTGATGTTCTTTATATGTCTGACATTGATCAAAATTTGCTAAAGTATAAATCAATTGATTAAAAAAGGATTTAAAGTATCCTTTCAAGATCAACATTATTTTATCTATGACATTGCTGGTTGGGAGATTCTTAGGATAAAATGAGAGATAAAAGCTTCTCATTTGATCCAACGAAAGTGGAGCAGACAAAACTTTGGCATAAGAAACTTGATCATTGTCATCTTCAAAGAATGTTGAACATAGAGAAGAACTATATGGAAAAAGGTCTACTGATATTTTTTTTATTATTTACCAAATTGTAATGTTTATCAATTTCGTAAGCAAAATTGAAAGTCATTTCCAAAATCATCTTGGAGAGTCTCTCAAAAGCTGCAACTTGTTCACACAGATTTGGCAAGACCTCAAAGAACATAATCGTTATAAGGTAATTTATATTTTAATCTTTTCATAAACGATTATACAAGAATGTGCTAGATTTTTTTTCTTGAAGTTCAAGCATGAAGTGACTAGAGTATTTATGAAATTCAAAAAAATGGTAGAGATTCAGAGTGGTTACAACATCCAAGTTCTAAGATCTCACAACGAGAAGGAATATACCTCAATGCAATTTAATCTATTTTGTGAAGATGGTGATATTGAACATCAACTCATAGCTTCTTACACTCTAGAGCAAAATGAGGTTAATGAAAGGAGAAACAAATCGATGATGGATATGGCTAGATGTAAGTTGCATAAGAAGGAGTTGCCTAAAACATTTTGGACAAAGGCATCTAATACAACAGTGTTTTTGCAAAATCAAGTTCCAACCAAAACCCTAAAAGATAAAACTTTATTTTGAATTTGGTATGGATTTAAGCCTCCATTAATCTTTCTTAAAATGTTTTGTTGTGTTTGTTTTACACATATGCCACAGGTTAAACATGACAAACTCAATAAGAAGGCAATTTTAGGTATCTTTGTGGGTTGCAGTTCAATTTCAAAAGCCTACAAAATATATCATCCTCAAACAAGAAAGATGACTATCACTAGAAATGTTGATTTTAATGAAGATCGACAATGGAAGTGGAAGAACCCACAAAGAACAGTTTTTTCCCTTCATAATGTTGACAAAAATTATCTTGAGAAGCAAATAACAGAGGTGATGCAAGATGAATTAGAAGATGAACATTCAATCTGAGGTACAAGGCTATTGTCAAACATCTATCAAAGATGTAATGTAGCAATATGTAAACCTGCTAGGTGTGAGGAAACACTAAAAGATCCAAAATAGAAAAATATGATGAAGGAGAAGATGATTATGATACCCAAAAAAAAAAAAGATATAGAAGCTAGTTGATAGACCTAAAGATAGAAAATTCATTAGAGTTAAATGGATTTTCAGAACAAATATAATGTCAGACTCGTAGTTAAAAGGTATAAACAAATTTTTTGTATTGATTATTCTAATACTTTTGCTATACAATTATATTGATGCTAATAATAGCTGCACAAAATGGTTGAAAAATATTTTAACTAGATGTTAAATCAACCTTTTTAAATGAATTTCTACAAGAAGAAATATATATATATGAAACATCCCCGGGAATTTGTGAAACAAGGTGAAGAAGATAAAGTTTATCTTCTCAAAAAGACATTTTATGGCCTAAAACAAGCACCAAAAGTATGGTACAACCGGATACATGATCACTTATTAAGCATAGACTTTGAAAAAAAAACTTATTTGAGTATCTTGATAGTCTTTTAATAAATAGACATAATACAAGCTTGGTCAAGGAGTTCAAATAAGAAATGATGCAGATTTTTGAAATAACAGATCTTGGTCTTATAATTTATTTTCTTGGAATTGAAATCAAACAAAGAAAAAATGAAGTATTTTTTTTGTCAAAAGAAATATGCAAAGGAAATACTAAAGAAATTCTAAATGGAGAAGTGCAAAGGTTAGCACACTAATGAATCAAAAGAAGAAGTTAACCAAACAAGATGGTGCTAATAAAATTGATGAAGGATATTATAGGAGCTTAATTAGATATTTAATGTATCTTAGTGTAAGAAGACCGAACATTATATTTTCTATAAGTCTCCAATCTCGATTTATTTATTGTACTAATGAAATACACTTAAGAGCAGTAAAAAGAATATTGAAATACATCAAAGATACTATTGATTATGGTGTCAAATTTGAGAAGTGTAAAAAACTAAAATTGTATGAATTCTTTTAATAGTGATTAGGTTGAATCTATTTATGATATGAAGAGTACTTTAAGTTATTGTTTTAGCTTATGCTAAAGAGTATTTTCATGATGCACAAAAAAAGAAAGAGATTATGGCTTAATATAGTGTAGAAGCTGAATTTATAACAACATCAGTTGCAAATCAAGCATTATGGTTGAAGTAAGTTTTGTATAATTTACACATGTACCAAAAGAATGAAATTGATATTTTTGTTGATAATTAAACAATAATTGCAATTTGTTGCATTATGGTTGAAGTAAGTTTTGTATAATTTACACATGTACCAAAAGAATGAAATTGATATTTTTGTTGATAATTAAACAATAATTGCAATTGCAAATGATCTGATATAACATTACAACTATTCTTCGAGAGAAATGCACCAAAGTAAAGAAGTAAATTTAGTTTATTGCAAGTTTAAAGATCAGTTAGTTAACTTATTTAAAATAGAATTTTATATTAGCAAATTTAAACTTTGAAGATAAAATTAGAGTTTGCAATTTTAAGAGTAAGGAGAGTGTTAAACATATGTTTTTGTAATTATCTTTAACTAGTTTGGTTGAATTTAGTTCATAAGTAATCATATACTTTAGGAATTAGTAAATATCTTTTAAAATTTATGAAGAAGTAAGTAATTCTTAAACTTTAAAAGTAAATTAATTTTTTTTTATTATTTTTAGTTTACTATAAATATAATATTTTTTATTTAAAATAAACAAACAATTTCCTTTTTATTTTTCTGATATAAATATAAACCAAGTCACAGACAAGACAATTGATGCAATCAGTGTAGCAAAAGAGCAAAAGCGTAGCTTATGGAGGGTCTCTTCAACGGTGAGTGAGGACATAAAGCTGGTCTTTTTTGTACAAAAGAAAAAAGAGCTTAGGGAAATTGACTTGTGTCAGTGTTATATTAAACAGTAACATTTGTGTGTCACATGTAGTTGTTTGCGCACATAGCATCAGATGCAGTTCTGAAGCCATTGGGACATTTTGCAGAATCACCACTAGCAAGCAAATATCCACCTATCTGTGCAAGAGAATATGTTGAACAAGAGCTTGCAGTAATTAATGTCAAGGGGAAAAAATGACTACTTTCATGGTTGATAATTGTAATATTAAGTTCAGTAAAGTTTTTCTTTCACTAGATCACTCAACTTTTCAAGCTTTTGGGACCAAGAAACTGAAAATCATGGTTTCATTTCTTTTTTTGGCTCATGACCCATTTCAATGCATATCATAATGTTCCAGCGTTTTAACCTCAACATGTGCTATCAATTTGATCTTTGTGGTTCTCCGTGTCAAATGCTATAAATACATATATGTTATTAGACTAATGAATCAAACATTTAGCTCTTGATCATGTGTTTTTAGTTCCGATTAATTTTTACATGTAAAAAGTTTTATTATATGTCATATAAATATTGAATAAATCTATCACTATAAATATGTGATAGTCACAAATTATATAATAATTTGTTCTCTCTTGCATAAAAAATGTAATCTGTATTCACTATTACAAGTTTTTTTTTTTCTTTTTTTCCTCTAATATAGTCGACATTGAATTCTACTCATTAGTTTTAACCCTAATATCGTGAGTATACAGTTCTTGAGGTGAAATGAATATGCAAATTTGTAAGAATATGTTTACGGGTTGTTTTTTAAAAGAAAAAAAAAAGGATCACAAATTTTTCATTTATACTAAATATTCTCTTTTTCATAATTTTTTAAATATAAATAAATTAATATAAATTGACTTTTACATAATTTTTTAAAATTAAAAAACTGTCCTTCCTATATGTGAATAATGCAATTGATTTGATTTGTCACGAGTAATAGAAAAAGGGAGATTCATTATTTTCTTTTTAAATCATTATTAGTCTCCAAACAATACAAGACAAGTGAGTTAAAATAAAAAGTTTCTACATTTTAGTCACTAATATATTTGTTAAATCTCAAAATCAATTATTAATCAATCTCTAGTATATTAGAGAAAGTAAAACTTTAGATAAAATATAATTATAAAAACCAAAACTTGAATTTGTCATATCATAAGGATCAAAAATTAAAATTTTAAAATATAAAAGTCAAAACAAAATTAAAGTAAATTATACGGAATGAATTTTCTAATGTTGAAATTTCACATGATAAGGCCATGTAAATTGTGTTTTTCTCTTACTTAATAAACATCGAATAAGAAGGGCTCTATAAAAATTCACAAGAGAAATAAATACAAAACTTACGCATGATCTTTTACATCACGAAAGATTTTTTTTTTCTGAATAATATGGACAAAATTACACTTAAACACTTTTATAATTATCATAATTACTTGATAATTAGCATTTTTATAAAATAATCATGGATATCAGAAACATGCTTTCCAACATACAGCACTATCAAATTAAGCCTTTTTTTATTCAGCAATGGTATACCTTTGTAGAAAATCCTATTATTACTTTATAATAAAGATTAAATAAAAACATAAATACATTTACTAAATAAGAGAATCAACAAAAAAAGATAAAATTTTACAATTTTTAAATAAAATAAAATATATAGTAAAAATATTATAAGAGGTCATGAAGCTCTTTACAGACAGCTAGATCATCTACTAGAGATTCCAGTTCCACAATTTGATAACTACAAGGGTCTTCGTCATGTCATTAAAAAAGTAGAATCCAAGACCAAGATTAAATTGAAGACGTTTGTCAAGTCATTTCTGTATTCTGAAGGCATTATAAGATTAAGATACAGTAGACATAATAAGATTAGATATTTTCTCAAGACTCCACACCCACCATGCTTGTGTTCTCCAACAACCTTCACAAATTCCCATACATCATTAAACAATACCATGATCATAGATTTTGTAAAGAGCCTCTCATAACTAATATAAAATCAGAAAAAGAAATTTTCCACTTTCATAATTTGGGTATTACGACAGAACTGATATAAACTATAATACATGTATACTTCTAAATTTGGGATGATCCTTCAGTGTTGATACAAAAATCGTCGAGTACTCGTTAACCTACGGGTCGAAATAAGGTTCCCCAGTATAAGATAGCATAAAACGAATGGCAGTTTGTGGCTTGCACACCTGTTAAAGTGAAAATATGTACACCGAAATACGGATGCTTATGCATGAGGGAATTGCCTTCTAAGTTCTAACCTTAAAAATTTAAATTGTGAACATCGCTTGTGACAAAAATATTAAATACACTCTAGATGGATGAGGCAAAGAAAGAAAAAGAAAAAAGATCTATTATGCTCCTACAAAACTTCAGCAGTAAGTGGGTTCCCACCTAGTCGGACATGACTTTAAAAACCAACTGTTGGAGATTCTGAAAATGTCTTCAACCAGAAGCTGAAGCAGCTCTCCGTTTATCAAATTCCTCTTGCTCTTCCTTGGCAAACTCTTCAATCAATTCACGCTGTCTCTGTGTTAGGTTTCTGTAATAACATTTCAAATACAGGCAAGTTATATTCTAAGCATCCATCGTAAAACCCAAGGAAGCTGTAGAATGACATTAAAAATATCTAAAGAGACACTCACGTCGGGATGTTGACGTTAAAATGAACATATTGATCCCCAAATGAGTAAGAATTTTTTGTTTTGATCCCTGTAAAAAGAACAAATGACAAGAATCGGGAAAAAATGAGCTTATACTTGCAACTTTTAAAATCCATGCAGCAACATGATCCTACATTCCAAAATGTATTATCCCACAATGGTTTCAAAACAGTAAAAACATCTCAATTTCCCTAAATGGTATCAACTTGCTTACCTTTCTTTTTCAAGACCACCTTCTGACCAGGTTGGGTGCCCGGGCGAACCTGTCAAACACGACTCATGACTTAAACTTCCCTAGTCACAAAAAGGAGCCAAAAGAAATAATGTCTTGGTTAGTAACACTAACCTTAAGAACAACATCTCCAGTGAGAGTCGGGACTTGAATAGTTCCCCCCAAAATCGCCTGAAACACAGACACAAAGTTCCAGTATTTAGTTTATTTACAAGTAAAATCACTAAACACAACACAAACAACTACAAGATGTTTGAGATAAAAAAAAATATTATGATAATGAGCTTTAGACACCAACCGCAGCCACCTTCACCACAATTGCTAAATTTAAAACTGAAATACTACTACAACCAATTAACCCAGACAGTGGCAAACAAAATATATGCCATCAAAACTTGAACAGTGCAGGAGTTCCTAACAAGGTTCTCAATTAAATCAACAAATAGCTACCATAAGATTATAGCCCAGTGATAGATATCTCAACCGCATTTAGAATAGGGATGGCAGAGTGGATCAACTTATCGCACTCTGTCAATGACATGCTGAAAATGGGTCCAGTTCAACCCTGCCCTGCTTTCTTGAAATCGGTTGAAAACATCAACCCACCCCTTGTTGGGGGTGAATTGACAAGTTGAATCACTTAAAAAAAAACTAAGTAAAAGAAAGAAAAAAATAATAACACAAAATTAAAAAATAAAAATTAAAGTCTCACCTCAATAAATGACTAATCTTATTCACATTAAAATTTAATCTTTCAGTTATTAAATTTGTGCAAACAAGAAATTAAGAGATAAAAAATGAAAATCATAACCCTTTTTTTTTTTTTTTACTTTTAGATGTAAAAATTTAAAATCCAACACTACAGGTCCAACCTGCCCCAACCTGTTTTAGGATTGCAGGTTAGTAAGACTGAGTATAAAAATTTTAATTAACACATTTTTTTTAATAAACTACAATTTTGGTCCCTAAAAGATTGCATTGAGATCAATTTGATCCCTAAAACACAAGTGAGATCAATTTAAAGAAATTGAAATCAATCTAGTTCTTTAATAAGGAATATCCATTCAGTCCAGTCCCTCAATCATAGATAATTGACATCAAGTATTCCCTTAATAATAGGAAATGATATCAATTTAGTCCCTCAAACTTGCAATTTGTGCATTTGAGAAAGATTTTGATGGGCATTTAGCCCATGTATATACCTTAAAGAGTACAAAGGGAAAGAACCTGAAAATGAGGAACAGGAGGGTAAAGATGGGATTAAAAGGGGGCTGCTGAGGAAAGAGAGGGGGAAAATAACAGAATTCCAGATGGCAGTGTAGGATTGGAAGAAAGGGGGTACATTGCATGATTGATGTGAATGAGAAAATGAAGGGTTGTGGAGGGGGTCTGAGAGAGGGGATATGGAAGATTTTTAGTAAGTTGTGGTGACCTAGGCTGGACAGGATCTAAGACTCTGATTTCTATCTTTCATTCTGCAATCTTTTTTCAGTTACTTTTGGAAGGCAGTTTTGCTTTTTGCTTTCAGAAAAAAATAATCAGAAAAACCCAAAAAAGAAAGAAAGATATATTGTGTGTATTGGTGTGCCGTGGCTGGAAGCTGGTGTGTGCATGTGGGAAATTTTGTTTTGCTACTCTTAGATCTATCAGATTTCAATGTCACTTTCCACAACCGAGGGAATAAATTGATGTCACCTACCTATCACAAACCAAAGAGATGTCAACCCTGACACTCTTAGCAACCACAATGAATGTGTATTATTTTTTTAATATAAACTAACAATTAAGTTGCTCCCAAAGAACTATACATTAATGCATCCAATTAATGACAGACACAAAGTGGATCATAAAAACACAAATGCACACATAAAATATTGCTCAAGATTTTCTTCATCAAAGATCATTTACCTGAGTAATACTTAAAACAGCATCTACATGAATATCTGACCCTTCTCTGCGAAAAACAGGGTCTTCTCTAACCTGAAAAAATAAAGAAATAAAAATGTTGGGCTAAAAATATTTAAAAAGAGACTTCAAACTTCCTGGCTATTGAAATACCTTGATAGTAACATAGAGATCACCAGGATGGTCTCCATCAGGATCTGCTCCACCACTTCTATAAACCTTTATGGTCTCATTGCTGTCTATCCCTGAAAATGTCAAAAACATAAATCAACCCTTTTAATAGTTTTATACCTCAACCTGACAGAAATAGCAGGAGGGATATATATGTATATGGCTTGGATTAGAGAGAGAGAGGGTCAAAATTAATCAAAGGCATTCAACTTTAGTACCCTAAAGTTACTTAAAATTTAGGGTTTTCCTGCAATAGGGCATAGGTATCATCTCTCTATGTGATGCTGTTATAAGTTCAGTTGGTAGAGAAATGGTCTTCCCTAGTTTATGGGAAATCAACAAGAGAATTGTTTGTTCATATGATATATTCTTTGTACGACATATGGTTCATTGCATGCCATATGAGCATGGCCTACTAAACAAGTAACAAAACATCCTTAAAATTTGAAATGATGATTACCGGGCATAACATCCAACTTGACTGACTTTGTTCCTCTGACAACCTTCGCACCCCTGCAAGACTTGCAGTAATTCTGATAGCAACAACAAAAGTTGAAAAGTTACTAATACATTCGCACAATTTTGTAACTGGTATGAAAGATCATATTTATTTGTTGCATATGATGAACATAATGACATTCATTGCATCTTTTACTAAAAAGGGGGGAGAGAGGAGGAACAACTTCAGACATGGATTACTGCCAGGTAAGAATATAAGAACAATAAGCAAGTTATGTTAATCACATTATCACAGTAACTCTATCCACCATATTTGAAGTTCTGAACCCTTGTACAATATACTAAAAGTAAAAGATGTAATATTAAGGGAAAAAAAGGACTACTTGTACCATACCGATACAATTTTTCCAGTTCCCTTACAGCTACCACATGTACTCTCCATTCTGAATATCCCGGCTTGTACAAACGTCTGAAAATGTCTCAAGATTATCAGTTCAAAAACACTTCTCAAGCTTGCAACTTTGAGAAAAGATTAAATTAATTTCTAGACAATACTGACCACACCAGACCCTTTACATCGCTTACAAGTTTCAGGTTTTGTACCAGGAGGAACACCACTCCCACCTGCAATGGTTCAGTAAGCAAAAGAATTTGTCACCGAGAACTTCAGTTCCAGTGCAATGACTTTACAAAATACAAACCAAACTGAATTCAGTATAGCAGTGACAGATAACACTTCATAGCTTATTAATGAGCATACCACAAGCATTACAAAGCACATCCGTTTGAAATGTCAAGGTTTTGGTGCACCCTTGGACAGCTTCCATAAAAGATAGTTCAATGAAAGTCTGCAAAAAGAAATTATTGAGGTACCTTTGGTCAAACAACTACTTGGCTTACTTAATATGTTTAAATATGAAGAAAGAAAAAACCTTCACATCCTCTCCACCAATATTCTGATGGAAGAAGCTCTTGACAAAATCCTGATCACCATTGAGGGAAATGACAAAACCATATTAGATTTGAGATGTGGGATTCATTTCACAGCGAATAGTAGAAGGATCTATATTTAATAAAAGACTACATAATTAGTAAAAGACAGACTCCAGGTGATATAAAGTAAACTAGGCCAAATATATATCAACTTACAAATGAAAATGAGAAACTAATGCACAACCAGAAATACCATGCAACTAAATTATATGGAATGATGTGACAGCAAATTTCAGCATAATTTGCACAGATGGTTAATAAATCACTGGATCATTTCACCTTTAGATTGAATTAATAATTGATATGGATGTATGATTGCAGAAAGTTCACTTTTAACAATAGAAATGATAAATAAAATTAATATTTTTTATTACAATCGAGAATGAATGTAATTCCTTGCAATTTTCTACACAATGCAAACTGACCTTTTAACAAAGAAATAAATATGTCCTAATGAACATTATTAATAAAATAAAGGGAAGAAACACCCAAGTCCTTACATGATCACGGAATATCTGTTCAAAAGGATTGAAGCCACTCTCGCCTCCAAAACCAGTGCTTTGTTGGTTTACATAGGCATCATGGCCAATCTACATATTTATGTGAAAGTAAATCAAATGAACAAGGCTGCAGATATTTAGGAGAAAGCAACTATCAACTCAAAAAAAGTTAAAATACTAATTTAACATGAAGCATGCATGATTGCACATGCAAATGAAGTCTGAGTTGTACTTGAACATAGGCAAACACAGAGCTACATTCTTACTAGTACAAAATGTGAAATGCTGTTATTAAAGTTAACACTGTACTATAGCCTCTATCAGCATGATCTTTCCTACAAAGAAAGGGGATAAATGCCAACAGAGAAAGACAGAGACCATATGGAAGCAAAAGTTGTAAACTGGGCAGTGGAAATTCAAAGCCAGGAAAATTTTATGAAAACGAAAGTTTTATCTCATTTTAGATTTTCACATGATATCAACACTGCAAAAACGGCAGATGACCACATTATCTGTGTTTTTAGCAATATCACCACTACATGAAGGACAAATACCAGCAATAAGAGGAATACTCTCATTATCTTCTGTTAGGATTGAATAGCAAGGTATGGGACTTGAATATTGAATCCCACATTGGAAGTATGGGATTCTAATGTGGGATTTGTAAGGTCTTGAGTTCTCCAACTACAACAGCTAGTTTTTGTGATGTGATTCTCCCAAAGTTCTTATCAATTTTGTGGTGTGGCTCTCCCAATGTTCTTATGAATTGATAAAAGAGCTTTCCACCATATCTCTTAGCTGCAAACGAGCAGTGCAAGTGATGATTTCAGCATTGCAATGTTTGTTTGGGACTAGTCAAGGGGCTAGTGCACAGCTAGCCCACATGGGTGCCAGGGCTGAGGAGAGTAGTGGATGCTAAGATCCAATTGGAAGTATAGGATTCTAGAGTGAGGTTTACAAGGTTAGTACTCTCCAACTATAACAGCTAGCTTTTGTGCTCTAGTTCTCCTAAGGTTCTTATCATCTTCCAATGCAAAAGTGCCATTTTCCCCAACCCTTCCATTTTCTTTTTCTTCATAAATATCCTTATACAAAATTCTAGTCCTCCACAAAAACAGATCATCTATTTAAATCCTACCATTCCCTCCTTTCACTATTGCACTATATCATGCATTAAAGTTCATGTAAGTTTATCCTACAATTTAGTGAAAATGTTGGACAGCAAATTTTTCGAAAAAGGAGCTAAAAAAGTAGCTGGGAAGGTGCTAAACCTGATCATACTGTTGACGCCTTTCCTCGTCCTTCAAAACCTACCACACCAAAAAATGACAATAAACCAGCACTCAGTTTATTTGGGATTTGAAGATTTTAAATAGACCTCTAGCTCTGAGTAGAAACAAAAACAAAAGAAGCAAGAATCCACCTCATATGCTATTGAAACTTCTTGAAACTTCTTTTCAGCCTCAGGATCTTCTTTGTTTGTATCTGGATGGAGCTTTTTTGCAAGCTGCGGATATGAAGAGAAATGAGAGACAATATAAAAGGAAAGGTACATAATTATTTTAGAAAGATAACTTTTATGCCAGACAACCTTGTTTGATGACTTCGTGTCAAGGTAGAAAGATGGGCAAAGGTAAGGGGGAACTAAAATACTTTCTCAATAATGAAGCCTAGGGCATGACTGTGCAGACATGAATATAATACAAAATTCTATATTCAGACAATAAAAACATACAAAAGACATCTCCATAATATAAAATGTGGATAAGTAATAGCATATTAAACAAAATGAAGAAGTTACTTGACATAAAACAAACTTTTTCAATGTTCCCGTATTCACTCACAAAAATGAAAATGATTAGTTCACTTAACATGTAAGAGACTGAACAAATTGATAATGTTTAACCAGGAAATGGGTCAGATATCTAAAAAATACATATTTCCAAGCCTAAATTCATGTATACTGAAAATGATTAGGAAAAACATACCCCATAGTAAGCTTTCTTTATTTCAGCAGAACTAGCATTCTTACTCACACCAAGAACATCATAATAGTCTCTTGCCAGTGAAGCTGTAAAAGAGTTCGGGGAAAAAACATAAGCAATTGATACAAGCAACAGCATACAGGTATACATGAGGAAGCAAGGAGGGAATTGAATGAAAGGTACACAAACTTCAAGTTGCTTCTGCCCCCCTAATAAAAAAGAACTAGCAGACTATATGCAAGCAACAAATAGCAAAAAACAATTCTCAAGCACAAGGCCGTGTGATTCCATGAATAGTAAAAAAGGAAGGCAAGCTTGTGACACAATTAATTTATACCCGTGCCATGAATTGATCTAGATGCCCCCCAATGCGTATTAGCCACTCCCAGTAGCAACCATTTCTTCAAATTAACACCATCTCCTGCGGCAAATGATTGAGGGGGCGGAGGTGAGTAGAAACAAAAATTGAAAAGTATAACCTTCATAATAAAAACACTTCAAAATTATATTCAACAGTGCAGGGAAAACAAAATATGGACCAATACTCAAGTCATACAACCAAATTACAAAAATCAAATTGAAAATATTAAAATTTTTAAAAAAAAATGCCACTACTTTACTTACTTTCTTTCTCGAAGAGTCATGTAAAGATCATAAAAAAAAAAAAATAGCTAATTTAACACATACCATTTGGTGCAAAACTACCAATAACTCTGGATGGATTGTAAGGCACTGAGTTCAACGCTCTATAACCCCTTCGGAACACTGCTTGATATACCTGCAAATTAAAAATCCCCACACAAACGTAAAATCACATTTAATAGAAAAAATCTGAAGAAAAAATGCGGAAGAATCGAGATGTTTACCGAATCATTGGTATCACAGAGAGATCGACGTGCAAGGCGATTAAAGAGGTTGAAGCCATGGGAGCGAACCATTTGGGTGTTGTGAATGAGAAATTACGAAGGTTTGGAAGGACGATTGGGTTTTGGGAATTGGGATGAGTGATTAAACCCTAGATAAACCCTAATTTGAGGAATTGGATTTGGAAGGTTCTAGTAGAACCGGGAGCAGAGTAAAAAAGAAGAGGAAGATGGACTTTGATGGGCCAATTTGGTAGGAGACAAAAGGCTCCTACGTTAATGGAACTGTGTGTGGTGTGTGCGGTTCACGCCCTTCACAAGTGTCTGGCTGTGTATTATTCATCAACTCTTTCATATTTTTTATTTTTTATTGTTTTTTAGGAACAAAATTCTAAATTTATATATTACAAAATTCAGAGCGGACACGGACCGTTAAAAATACGCCTATTTTTAAAGACTCTAGGCATTGGAAAAAGTTTATAAAAATATATGAAAATAATTTATAATTTTGTAAAATAATTATTTTACATAATTGGTCTAAATAATTTTATAATTTTATTTAAATAAATCTTTTCATATGATAAAATTTTATGAAAGAAATGTTTAATTAAGTTGAATACATCCTTTAAAATTGTGTCTTAGTTGATAAAAAATAATGATCTCTTTTTTAGAAAAATTACGAAAATTAAGTAATTATTCTAAAAAAAAGAAGTCCTAAACATTTCGTTAAATATTATTTTATTAGTTGCGTAATGATGAATGTGTAAGGACCGTACACAAGTCTTAAAAATAAAATAAAATTATATCCAGAATGATATGTGCAATTTTTTATTTTTATAACATCAAGCCTTCAAAGTTAATCATTTATAATATTGAATAAGTAGAATAGTAGATATTAGTTAGAATATGCTTCCTGGAAGAAAATGGGAAGACATTTTGATTTTGAATATTTGATTAATAATAAATTATCAAATATTCAAATAAGGCCCGTATAATTTTGAAGTTGCATTTGCTAGTTTCTCATAGTATAATTCATCTACTTATAACATAAAGAATCTATGTCACACTTTACTGCAAAATCCTTAGAGTTTGCTTCTTTCTTAGTCCTTGGATATTCTATGTCACACTTTACCGTAGTAATATAAAAGCCAATGGAATCACAGCATCAAATAGTGCAAACCAGAATCAACCCCCAAAAAATAACACATGAATAAAATTTTCTGGGGATTATGAGAGGACTGGAATCCAGATTTGGTGCAGTTTAAATGTAAATTATCAGTACTTTGCAGTCAAAGGCTTATATTAAATTACATCTGATCTATAAAAATGCAAAGTATCAATACTTTGCATTCAACTACCAAGTGCATGTATTTTTATTGTACTAAATCCAAATTCATGATGAGGTGAGGGGAGGAGGATGATTAGCTAAGGATCCAATTATTTAAGTTTTTTAAAAAAGCAATTTTAAGAATAGATCAAAAGTAATTTATATTTTAAAGATTTTATAAAAAAAAATAAAAGTTCAATTTTATTTGTTTATAAATACAAAAAAAAATGTTTTAAGATATTTATTATCTTTGCTTTTTTATATTCTAATTTATTTTCAAAAACCTTAAACAAACAAATAAAAAAATTCGTTCAAAAAATAAAATAGTTGCAGCATAATGGGCTTAAACATGATTAGGAGATCCAAAAGAGAAAAAAAAAACTAAACATAAAAATATTATGTTCAACATCCTTTCTTCACAGAAACAAATACTTCTTTAGCTATCAGATAAGAGGAAGAAGAGAGGGAATGTGGAAACTAAAATTATTATTTTTACTTAGTTAAAAAATACCTAATTACTAACTTGTAAATTTTTTTATTTTTTATTTTAAATAGATTAGCAAGAACTAGATATAAAAGTTTGGCATAATAATATAGAAGCGCCAGAGCCATGGCATTTTTGTTCTTTTGCCAAGTCCTTCATGTTGTGCTGTTATATTACTGCGTGACATTTGACTTGACCTTGTTACATGGACTTGTGTCTCCTAATTATCACTTGAAATGGAAGGTATGCTAAGCTAGTGTAAAACTCTCATCATAGGAAAAAAATAAAATACACAATCTTTAAAGAAATAGTAGAATAAAGCACAAGGAAAGCATGAGAGTGTATAGGTCACAAGCCCCTAGACTAATCTGTCTTTGCTTTCTTGCAGCTTCAGCTATGCCTTTCACGCCTTGTTTATTCACTTTTTCTCCACTTTGGCATTGCTGTACATAGAAGAAAGCAATGATCCTAAAATGCACATATACAATAACCATGCATTTGCTTTGATTCAATTCAACTAATCCCTTTAGCTTATTACCCCCATTAAGTAACTATCACATGACACAAAGTTGAGAATCATTATGCTTTATTAGTAAGTTACGAATCAAACAATTTTTCCTTATTTTCATTAGACAATGATATTGAATTTTGATAAACAATAAAAAAAGGCAAACAAATAGAAGCTAAAAAGAAAATTCCTAATTCTGCAATTACCATTTAGTACTCATATTTTATAACTGTTGAAGAATTAAGATAGAATAGTAACAATTACAAGTTACAACAGCCTCAGACCAGAAGAATGGTCCTAGCTTTAAGTTAGATCAATTTGAAGCTTTCCCTCCATTCCTTTCTGCTTTCATATATCCAGAATGCTAAAGCTTATGCAGCTTCTTCATGAAATTATTCCTTGCTTAAGCAAAATACAAGTACTTCTTCTAGCATGCTGGAAAGTGAGAGAACCACCACTGTCTTCTTTTAGCTTTTGCATTCTTAAGTAGAACTTCTTTGCTTCAGAATCGAATTTTGGGTTACTTCGAATAGCCACATAGCTGCAACTACTTGTGGCAGAGAGTCTAGAAAGAAGAAAAGGATATGAAACTGGCAGTGGAGGTTATTAATGCTCATGATCTTATGCCCAAAGATGGTGAGGGATCAGCAAGTCCCTTTGTGGAAGTAGACTTCGAAAACCAACTGAGCAGAACCAGAACTGTCCCAAAGAACCTCAACCCCATTTGGAACCAAAAGCTACTCTTTCATTTAGATGCAACCAAACCTTACCATCGCCAAACCATTGAAGTCTCAGTCTACAACGAGAGGAGACCTATTCCAGGCCGGAATTTCCTTGGAAGGGTAAGAATTCCTTGCTCTAACATTGTCAAGGAAAGTGAGGAAGTGTACCAAACTTTCCCACTTGAAAAGAAGTGGTTTTTCTCACCTGTTAAGGGTGAGATAGGCCTCAAAATATACATTGCATCAGAGTCCAAACCTACAGCACTTTCTCCTATCTTCCCTTCAGAACTAGAAAAATTCTCATCTTCTACTACTCCATCACAAGTATCAGAATCCACTACTACTAACCTTCCTTCTCCTCATATTATCTCCTCAGCCACAGGAAATACAGACCAACCAGACAAAACATTAGAAGCTGATCTCAGTGCCCAAGATCCTTCATTTGACACCACAGAAGCAACCACAGAAGAAGTAGAAAAAGTATATTCTGCATCTGTGTTAAATTATTCAGTTGCAGAAGCTCAATCTAGTGGCTTTGATATTGATCAAGAGCCGAAGAGCGAAAGCATAGAACCAGTCATTGAGATAGCTCAACAACTAGACAAACACCAAGTTCTCCAGCCACAAATGATTTCAATAAAGAAACGACCACAAGGTACTCCATTCACCATGCATTCAGTTGATCCTCAAGTCCAATCTAGCCATCATGGAAACTACAATCACAATGACACCAACTCATCACAGCCAAGAATTTCAATTAAGAAAAGACCACAAGCACAGGGTGGCACTCCATTCACAATGCACTCACTTGATCCACAAGTCCAACCTAGCCATGATGGAAGCTACAATCACAATGACATCAACCTGCAGCCAAGGATTTCGATTAAGAGACGACCACGAGCACAAGGCACTCCATCACCAATGCACTCAGTTAATCCACAAGTCCATGCTAGCTATGATGAAAGCTACAATCTCATGGGCACCAACCCAACACAGCCAAGAATTTTAGTAGAGAGACAGCCACAGCCACAGGGTACTCCACTCACCATGCACCCAGTTAATCCACAAGTCCATGCTAGCAATGATGAAAATTACAACCTCAGTGACACCAATGCACAGCTTGGTGAGCGGTGGCCCAGTGGTGGAAGAGGGTTGGTGAGTGGTAATGAAAGATTCACAAGCACATTCGACCTAGTTGAGCAGATGTTTTATCTTTATGTTCGCATCGTGAAGGCGAAAGACCTTCCCCCAAGCACCATCACCTCAAGCTGTGATCCTTATGTGGAAGTGAAACTGGGGAACTATAAAGGAAGAACAAAGAACTTCGAGAAGAAATTGAACCCGGAATGGAACCAAGTATTCGCTTTCTCCAAAGATCGCATTCAATCTTCTGTTTTGGAAGTCTTTGTGAAAGATAAAGCAATGCTGGGAAGGGATGATTATCTTGGAAGGGTGGTTTTTGATCTCAATGAGGTTCCAACAAGAGTTCCACCAGACAGTCCACTGGCTCCTCAGTGGTATAGACTTGAGGACTTGGGAGGAGAAGGTATAGTGAGGGGTGATATTATGCTTGCAGTTTGGATGGGAACACAGGCTGATGAAGCTTTCTCAGATGCTTGGCATTCTGATGCTGCCACTGTCTATGGGGAGGGTGTTTTCAACATCAGATCAAAGGTTTATGTGTCACCAAAACTGTGGTATCTCAGGGTCAATGTCATTGAAGCTCAAGATGTGATCCCAAATGACAGAAACCGGCTACCAGAGGTTTCTGTGAAAGCTCAAGTTGGCTGCCAAATACTGAGGACCAAGATATGTCCCTCTAAAACAACCACCCCATTTTGGAATGAAGATTTGGTTTTTGTAGCTGCTGAACCATTTGAGGAGCAATTGACAATTACAGTGGAGGATCGTGTGCACCCTTCAAAAGATGAGGTGCTTGGGAAGATAAGCCTACCAATGACCCTCTTTGAGAAGCGGCTGGACCACCGGCCGGTTCATTCTCGCTGGTTCAATCTTGAGAAGTTTGGTTTTGGAGTGTTGGAAGGTGATAGGAGGAATGAGCTTAAGTTTTCAAGTAGAATTCACCTGAGAGTTTGCCTTGAAGGTGGGTACCATGTCCTAGATGAATCCACTTTGTACACAAGTGATCAAAGACCAACAGCAAGACAGCTATGGAAGCAGCCTATTGGAATACTTGAAGTAGGCATCTTAGGAGCACAAGGGCTTCTCCCTATGAAAATGAAGGATGGCCGTGGTAGCACAGATGCATACTGCGTTGCCAAGTATGGTCAGAAATGGGTCCGAACCAGAACACTTTTGGACACTTTTAGTCCTAAATGGAATGAGCAATACACATGGGAGGTTTATGATCCTTGCACCGTAATAACATTGGGAGTCTTTGACAACTGCCACTTAGGTGGAGGTGAAAAAGCTCCTACTGGCACTCCAGCCCGGGATTCACGCATTGGAAAGGTAAGAATTAGGCTATCAACACTTGAAGCTCATAGGATTTACACCAACTCTTACCCTCTTCTTGTTTTACACCCACATGGAGTTAAGAAGATGGGTGAACTTCAGCTGGCAGTGAGGTTCACTGCACTCTCACTAGCTAATATGGTTCATATTTATGGCCAGCCTTTGCTTCCCAAGATGCATTACTTACATCCCTTCACAGTTAACCAAATAGATAATTTAAGGTACCAAGCCATGACTATTGTGGCCGCGAGGCTTGGCCGAGCCGAACCCCCTTTGAGGAAGGAGGTGGTGGAATACATGTTGGATGTTGATTCTCATTTGTGGAGCATGAGAAGAAGCAAAGCTAACTTCTTTCGCATCATGTCACTTTTTTCTGGTATGATAACAATGGGCAGATGGTTCAGTGATGTTTGCCATTGGAAGAATCACATCACATCAGTTCTAGTTCACATTCTTTTCCTAATACTGATATGGTACCCGGAATTGATACTACCAACCATGTTTCTCTATATGTTCTTGATTGGTCTGTGGAACTATAGGTTCAGGCCTAGACACCCACCTCACATGGACACTAAGCTCTCATGGGCAGAAGGTGTTCACCCTGATGAACTTGATGAAGAGTTTGACACGTTCCCGAGTTCTAGACCTAATGATGTTGTGAGGATGAGGTATGACAGACTTAGAACTGTTGCAGGCAGGATTCAGACAATTGTTGGGGACATAGCTACTCAAGGAGAGAGATTTCAGTCTCTACTGAGCTGGAGAGACCCCAGAGCAACCAGTTTCTTTGTAGTGTTTTGCCTTTGTGCAGCTGTGACTCTCTATGCAACACCATTCAGAGTGGTGGCTCTGGTAACAGGTTTGTATACTTTGCGACATCCGAAGTTCAGGAGCAAGCTACCTTCTGTACCCAGTAATTTCTTCAAGAGACTCCCAGCTAGAACAGATAGTTTACTGTGATCTTGTTTTACATAGTTTTAGTTTGTTATACATAGTTACACTTTACTCTTTTCCTGATGTAATATCCTTGTTACTTCAAAATAATTAGTCCCTTCATGTTCTATCTCCTCAGAATGCGACTTGGCAAACACCCCAGACGCCATATTGAGATCATTTATGAGTAAATCACCATTTGATCTTTCAAATATTTGGAGTCAGTCACATTAGTCATTGACTCTTTATGACCAAAATAATTATTTTCTCCACAAAGGAAAGCATAAACTTAAGCTACGCATGTGAATCCAGATAAATCTAATTGAAATATATTAATTGTACTAGAAATTTATAATACAATTCAAACAACATACTTTTTTTTATCTCTTTTGATTACATCTCTCTACATGGACAAAAGCAGCGAAACAAAAAAGAAGCAAAAGTAAAAACACATCCAAACTTAGGAGTTGAAGTGTCTGTTGTAGTTGTATGAATTACTGGGACTGGAATGCCATAAACAGGTTGTGAAACTGATACCATATATTGCTGATATGAGGTGCTGCTAACAGGGCTTGACTCGGTAGCAATATCTTCCAGGGTTGGGGGTTGCAAGAATGTCCCATACTTGTATTCTGCTTCAAGCCATGAAGATGAAGAAGGTAAAGGTGGAGCTGATGGTTGGCAAGTGTTGGTGCTAGTTGATGAAGACCATAAACAACAATGCTCCTCATACCTCTTCTTCTTCTTTTTCTTTTTCGACCATAACTTGAGTTTCTTCACAGCTTTGATTACGTTTTTCATCAACCTTCAAATCATACAGGATGATATGTCTTGGCTTAAGCTCTTGCTGCATATATATATATTGAATGTCCAATATGCTATTTGAAAAGAGATGCACCATCCCTTAATTGGAGCGTTTTTGGTTGAAATTTTCTTTAGTATTTGAATATTTGACCGTTATCTATCCACAATTGTAGAGCTTAGTTTACGTTAAATGGACATGTCATCATGGAAATGGATTCTCAATTTATTTACTACCATTATCCCTTTTTTCTAAACTTCTCGTCTTTTCCATACCGGAAAAGGCTCACGGCTAAGATAAAATGTTTTAACAATTCAAACTCGTTGAAATTATTAAAATATTTATTTTAATAATTTAAATTTGTTAAAATTATTAGATGAAAAGTTTATTAAGATATTTTAACTTTGCTCAATGAAGTATTTAATAACTTTTTTAAATAGTTACTAAAGTTTTTAAAAATTAATTTTATATTTTTAACGATTTTCTAAATTTTTTAATTTTTATTGTTCATATATTTTTATAATATGATCTTTTATTTGTTTATTTATTTTTATAAATTTAATATTATTTGATTTTTCTATAATAATATTATTAATTTTGATAGATCTGTTTTATTATATTTAAATTATTATTTTAATATATATTATTTATTTTATTTTATTAAATAAAATGCTGAATTGTTTGATAAAAAATTAAAATTATAAAAATATTTAATTTTTTAAAATATTTTTAAAAAAATTATTCATATAAAAATTAAAAAAATAATTTAAAGAAATAAATTTCATTTAATTAAATTTTAATATTTTTAAAAATATAAAAAATATATCATATTTATCAAGTTTTAATCTATTATTTAACTATATCTTTATTTATTATTTTATATTTATCAACTAGTTCAACGATTAATTTTATTAAAAAAATTTAATTTAATTGTTAGTTTATCAATTTTTAATTTTTATCTAATTTTTTATCTTTCAATTTTCATCTTTTAATCTTCAACTAATTTATTTGTTAGTTATATTAAATACACACTAAAAACTTGTTCTCCAAATATTTATCTAAATATATATAAAATATTTATTTTAAAATAAAATTTTAATTATTGTACTTAGATAAAACTTTAAACTTAATTCAATCCAGACATACAGACATACAGTTGAAAGTTTTAAAATTGAGTAACTCATCATTCTCCTAGTCTTGGTTTTAAACTTTAAAGCCATGAAAAACATAGTGATTATTTGTATAAAGCTATGCTTTTAATGTCTTGTACTGTTGAGTGAAGAGTTGTTCTTGTTAAATTCCTAAACGCATCTTTCTTTTTCTTATACTTTTATTATTTTTCAATTAAATTTGATCCAACAAAAGGTCTATGATAAGTGTCCAATAAGACACTTGTTTGGAACATAATTCAATGTAGTTTCAAGTAATTGAAGCTTAAAACACCATTAAAATATGAGAAAAAAACATAAAACTGAATAACCCATGCACTATTTGGAAAATACAGTTTTAGAACCTTTTGGGTGATAAATTCTCATAAATCTGATGTGTTTTTATTTCTGTAAAATGTTACAGGGTTCCGCGTTGGCAACGCAGCTGAGTCTCATTGGCAACGCAGCTGGGTCTCGTTGGACACGCGACACTGCAGAACAGAATCTATAAAAAGCCCAGAACAGAACGAAAACAGGGCATCAATCACTCTATCCACTGATCTCCACTGATCTATCTCCAGAGCGCAAAAATCCAGGGGATAGAGCCGCTGTTTTCCTGGACGTTGGTTCTATCCTGAGTGAAGGAAGAACCCTAGGGTTGAGGACAAAGTGCATCTGCAGCTTGTCTTCATGCTCATACAATTCTCCTCCCCTGTTTTCGTTCTGTATGATTATGTGTAACTAAATCCCTATTAGGGAAGGATGAATCCTTGACTGATCTTATATAATTCGGATGCTTTGCATGTATTCAAGATTGTTTTCCTTTAAACGTTGATTATTCATTTCTATGCTTAATGCTTCTATGACTTAGCCACTTATAAATTGAATCAAAATTCTTCTTTGCAATTGGGAAATTATTTTTAGAATTGGACTTGAGATTGAATAACATAAGTGTAAAGGCTCTAAGGATAGAGGTTCGCTTTTGTGAGATTGTTTGAATTCTTGAACGTAATGCTCACTTCAAATTAGGAATTGCTAAGGGATTAGAATTCCTAATTTGAAGTGAAGAATTGTTGAGTCAAGGATTGACCTTCAATCAATAATTTGTGAATTCGATCTTCAACTACCTTTTATCTTGGATATACGTAATAATCAAGGGTTACATAGGGGAAGTTTTGGTGAAATCCAAGCCTAACACCTTCCATTCATTGATTTCTTACCCATTCAGATTGTTTATTGAGTATTAGATAATAGGAATTCAATACTTGAACCAAATCCCCGTGGAGACGATACTCTTACTCACTCTTTAATCTATAAAACGATAAAGTGCACTTACCTTTATTCGATTTCACACCAACAGTCTACAAGTTGCATTAAAACAAATTTTTCTTCCTTTATAAATTCTAATTATTTTTATCTTAATATATCTTTTTTTTCTATATCTTTTTTTTATTACATTATATTTTATATCATATTTTCTTTTTTTTTATTCATTTCACTATTTTCATGTGGATAACAATAATTTTCTGTTTGTAAAATATATTTTAAGTGAAACACAAATGATGCTAACTTGATAAAATCACACATCATACAACTTAAAGTAGGAATAGAGATTCTATAAAAATGGAAAGAAAGTAGGAATAGAGATTCTATAAAAATGGAAAGTCGTTATATTGAAATGAATAAAATATTCTGAAATAATATTACATCACCACCTATTGATAGAACAAAGAATGAGCATCGAGGAACCAAAACTAAGCCACCAAAGATAATGATGCTAAGTAACCATGTTTCTAACTAACTCATTAACCGATCAAAATTCAGTTACAATTTCAGCATATTAATGAGCTCAATTAATTAGTAATCTAAAAAGATTGAAAAGTTGGACGGAACTCCAAATAATATGATTAAATGTAAAATGTAACGGTGAGATTAAAATCCAATTAAGTTTGGAACCTAAATATAAATCCTATAGCATACATAGGGTAAATTAGGCGCTATTCGGGAGGGGTATGAAAATGGAAAGCAAATCCTTTTCAAAGTACATAGTTAAACCCATATATCAATTGATGATGGAAAAATAATTAAATTATCACGATCAAATTTTTAAATAAATTTGGATTCTAAATATATTACTGGAGATTTTTATTTTTTTTATAAGTGTTGCATAATAGAATAGCATTGAAAGATAACTTTATCAAAAAGGTATTATTATATCAAACTTGTGTCTATATAATGTGTGAAAATTTTGTAAAAAATGTACAACATATTTTTTAGGTTGTAACAAATCCAAGTGTATCTAAAGGCTTAAAATAGGTAGATGTAGTATAACTTTACTAAATATTAGAGATCATTTTTGACAATTTTGTGACTTCTTTGAAAGATCCAAAAATGGTAGAAGTAGGTGAAGTACAATTTGATGTTATATGGTCCTTATGGTTGGCTTGTAATCATAACACTTTCAATGCTTAGATAACTAATGACGATGACCTCTTGGAATTAATAAAGATTAGACGATGAATTTGGATCAATGCAAAGGACTATAGTTTTATACACCCATTGCACTGTTGGTTCAATAACCTTCTGATTGTATATGTGGTAACTAAGGTTCTAAAGCTCAATTGATGATTTTTGATTGCTTGTATTACTATATTTTGTCCATAGTTCAAGTGGTCTTGACCCCTTAAGCATTTCCTTATTATAGGAGGTTAGTGCTGGTTTTATTTGTACTTCCTTCTAGTACTTATGGTACTCTATTACTCCCTCCATTCCTTTTTATCTGTTTTTAAAGAGTAAAATTTTTGTTTCTATTTACCTGTCCACTTATATTTTCAAGAGAGTTTTAATTATATTTTTTCCATATATACCCCTTATATATGTCTAGTTATTATACACTGTAATAAATTGTTACACTTTATACTTCTACTATTCTTAGTGTTAAGTAGTTTGATGATCCCTTGTCAAAGCCAGAGTGTAGTTAAATTGTTAAAGAGACAAATACTTTTCCATTTATGTATAACCATATGTGCATATTTACAAAGAGAAAAAATAATGGACCAAGATCAAGACTTCACGGAAGATGACCATGCTTGCTTAAAGATAGAGAAAGTGGAATGAGTTAAAGACTCCTTCAATGGCTGAGAAGATAATCATGACAACAAAGAAAATGGGTTCAAAGATTATGCATTATCCAACAAGTTAGAGATGCTTCCTGATGGAAAACAAGCACTAACATTGGACCAATTTGAAGACTTCATGAAATATGGCCCTGCTTGCTTGACATCAGAGGAAGTGGAATGGGTTGAAAACTCATTTGAAAACATAAAAAATGATCCTAACAATAATAAACAATGGATTGAAGATTTAGCATTGTCCAACACATTTGAGTTGCTTCATGATAGAAATTCTATAGTAAAGATGGATTCTGATTTAAACAAACCTACAACCCATGACTTTGATTTGAATAAATTTTTGGATGAAGTTATTAACGGAAAATAATATGAATAGGTAGTTAAGAGCATGCTAAAACATTATCTTTCTAAATTTTATTGAGTATTTTATTTATGTGTGCTACAAGTTGTAAACAATGGATGCTATGGTAACTAATCCCAGAAGTATGTTAATAAAAAGGAACAGAGGGAGTAATAAAGTATTAGAATTACTTGAAGGAAGTACAAATAAAACCACAAGTTGTAAACATTCTTTTTTTTATGATAACTGTGTAATGTTAAAAAAAAAAATATGATTCCTAAGTTTTTCAAAGGATATTAAGTTTTTCTTTCATTATTATGTTTATGTTTTAATTATGATCCTTGTGAAGCATGAGAGACGAGCTATGATGTAAATTCTACATATTAACTAATGACAATTGTAACAAATCTGCATGTTATAGATAATTTACTTTATTTGTTTATTTCTAACAAAAAAATAGTTAAAATTGAATTATATGCTTGCTAATAGATTTAAAAAGGTTACACCAAAATCTGCATGGTATAACTAAATAAATATTCACAAAATCCACTATTTCACACTATACTAACCATAAATACACAAAGATACAAATAGAAAACTAGTCTGAAGAAAGGTCAACAAGTAAAATTTATAAGGCTCCAAAATTGAATTCATACACTCTAATGTAGACATTAACCATTAACATTGAAATAATTCAAAACTTCTTTTACATGTGTTGGATCACATTTCAATCGAAATTAAGAACATGTTTATTAACATTTTATTATGGATTTTTAAAAATATTCATATTATTTTTAAGACTTTTAATACAAGATTTATATACATATATTGAATTTGATTATTTTCCCATACTAATTTTTTATATATATGTATTGAATTTAACTATTTTCGATATAAAATGTTGAACCTAACCAAATTATTTACGATTTAAAATTTAAAAATTAAATTCAAAACTTAAACCAATTTAAATAAAAGATTTTAAATAGGTATTAAATTATTTTTATCAATAAATTAAATTTTTGGTAAAGTTTCACTTTAGGGGTTTTTCTTTTATTTCTGTATCTTCAAAAAATATTTATTATTCTGTTAGGCTTCTTATTCTATTTTCTCTTGCTAGCTTTGTTTCTATTCTTTGCAAAAGGGAATATTTAATCTTAAGGGATAATTTAAGTAGGTGCATAAATCCTTGAGAACAATGAACCACACACCCGAGCCTATTTTAAATTCATAACAATCTTAAGGATTTAACATAGCTACCAATATTGAATTTGTTGCTTCATCAAATGATGTGTCTACTGCTCATGTCAATCCATCTATTCTTGTTGTTGCATATGTCAAACCTCTATCTAATGTTTCAAAGATTGAAATCTTTGGAGGATAAGTCTATCGTAGATGGGAAGAGATGATATATTTCATTCTCAACATGCATGGAATTACATTAGTATTGATTAAGGATAAGTCAACCAATCCTAAATTTGATAAAAAAAATAGACTAACGCCAATAAGGTATGTCAACACATCATTCTTAGTATGTTATCTAATAAAGTATCCAATGTGTGCTATTCATATAAGGAAGTCAAGACTATCTAGGACTTTATGATGTTAAAGTATACCGCCGAGGATGTTGAAAGTAAAAATTTATCATTGGAAACTTTTATTAGTGGAAAATGATGGAGGGTAAAGACATAAAGAATAAAATCAGTAAGTATCACAAACTCCTTAAAATCTCAAAATTGAAGATATTTTCACGTAAGATCAACGTATAGCTGACTTTTTGATTGAAAAGTTACTTGAAACATAGAATAACTACAAACAACACCTCAAGAACAAGCATGAGTACAAACAACTTTCTTTTGCTAACTTAATAACACATAATAATTTAGGACATAAACTGAAAAGAAATCAAAATTACAAGAACAAAATGTTTAACTACCAAAATAAATCTATAGCAAACCAACAAGTCTTTGGAAAAGAGGTATGATCACAAATCTTCTAATCAATTTCCTAGGTCATTTAACTCTACTTCTTTTAAAAGGAAGGGAACATACTATATTTGTGGTAAGTCAAGACATCATGCACCAACATGTAGATAAGGAAAGAGAAACAATGTTACTCCTAAAGGTTAAGGCTAACTTGATCGAAGGAGATAACGTGATGGTTGTAGTTCTTTCTCAAGTCTTAATCATGACCAATGTGAACAAATTGGTGGTAGACTCTAGGCCTACTATGCATATATGTGCTTATAAAAACGTATTTACCTCCTATACTATTGTAGGGATGTATCTTGAAGATTCCTAAACTCTCTTCTACTTGGGAAAGGAAAAGTTTTTCACAAACTCACATCTAAAAAGCCTCTGACACTTCAAAATATATTTCATATATCGGACATTGGGCTCAACCTAATTTCTATGATTCTATTGGAAAAAGATGGAAATAAAGTTTTTTTTTAATCAAACAAAATTGTAATGATCAAAAATAATATTTTTGTGGGTAAGAGATATTGTGATTAATGATTATTTGTTTTAAATGTTTCTAAAATTATTAATAATTTTTTTTATGTTCATAGTTCATTTTTATGATTAATAGTATTATAGATTAAAATACATAAATTTTTTTATTATTAAAAATTATAAAATAATAACCTAATTTCTAAAATTAAAAATACATAAATAAATATAATTATTACATCAAATCAAAATTAATCAAGAATAACCAATTTGTTTCATAAACAAAATATTATCGATATTCATTTTTTTTCAATTTAAAGAGATGCAAGAATAAAAAGTTGAGTTATGGAATAATAGTATCGTCAATATTCACTTTTTTTCTATCAATTTTACAAAAGCTAAAATAGACATTCTAGGAAAATTTACAAAAATATAAAATTCGAATGAATGCAAACTATAAAAGGTTGATTTATGGAATAATAGTAAAACTAGATATTTATTTTCTCAAATTCCATTTTTCTAAAAGTTATATAATTCAATTTTTTTTAATAAAATTTAATGCTTAATATATTTTTAAGATACAAAATAAATTATAAATATATATATATACTTCTAAGAATAGTTCATTTTATGAATATTACTTAACAGACAATTTGATTTAAATTTAAATTTTCTCAAACAATCATATTAACATTTTAACTACAATTCATTATCTATTATTAGATTTAAAACCACCAAATGATATTCTATTTTAAAAATAAAAACTTGTGACATAATTATTACTAAGAATTCAATAGAATATAAATTACTTATCTAGCGTGCAACTATTTATAAGACTAGCAATTTTAAAAAATTGGGAAGGAAATTTTTTTTTTAAAAAAATGAGAAGTTATAAAATATAAGATAGAAATAGTAAGGAAGATAATGTGAATAATATAATAGGTTGGAAGATAGAACAAAATAACACTATAAAATATCTTATTATGGTACTCATGGACTTCACAACTTCTTTGTTTCTTGGTGTCTTGTGTTTATATTTTTGTGAGTCTTTTGAACAACTAAGACATATGAACAATGAATACGGTTAGTCTCTATTTGAAGTAGGGTAAAATACATGTGAATTTTTGTATGTTTTTTTTAGTAATCTTAACATAACTTGGGTTATATTGTACCGAATTGCTTTCAATTCTTTTTTACAGTTAAAAATTATTTTTTCTCTTAAAAAATCATAATTAAATTATTTTTGTGGATGTTGTATTTAAGAAAATTTAAACAAAATTTCATCCTACTTATATTTATACGTTTTATTTAGAAAATTTTATACAAAATTTAATATTTTCTGATTTTGGGTAACTTATTGCAATTCTCATATAACTTCAAAGATTTGTTATAAATAGTTTCTAGCCTCTATTAGAAGTAAATTTGAAGCTTTGAAGGTTAAAATATTTTTATTTTAAGATTTGAAGTGAAAATTTAATTATCTTGAATCTTTTTTTAGTTGGAAGAAAAAAAATATCTAAAATATTTTTTATTAATTATTTGCACATAAAAATAGAAGAGAACAAATTAATTTAGGTAAATTTCATTAGATTTTTTTATAATAAAAAAATTAAATTTTTAAGTTAAATTTTAATTTTTTTAAAAAATATTATACAAATAATATATTTCTTTTCATCTTTTATTTACTCGTTTAAATAAAAAAATTCTTTCATTTCTTCTTATTTTAACTTATCAAAACAATTTTTTTTTCATTCTTTTTTTACTTTCTATTTTTCACATCATTTAAACAAAACATAAGAATTCAAATTAGTAATTTCTTATAATTTAATCATTTTTCTTATTTTATTTTGGTTCACTTTTATATAAAAAATTTATTATTCTTAAAATATATTCTATTATATTTCTACCGTGTTATAAAAATTTATTACTTAAAAATTTGTTGAATCTTTAAACATTTTCTTCTCTCTCAATTAGATTCATCGGATAGAAATCTTTAGAATGATTTTTGCCTTTTTTACTTGTGAATTCTGTATTTGCCGGGTGATGTGCTTCGAGGGGACTTATTTTTAATGGATATGAGAAGTTACAGTCAAATCTTGGTAAACAATTCACTAGTTTTTTTCACATACTGTCTAGTTCAACCTTTTGACTTTCTTTTATCATGAGGTTTCAAATTTTGGCTTAATCCAGCATATATTTTTCATGCATCATGTTTGGTTCATCCATAAAAAATGGTTGGACATTTATTAAATTTAGGTTAGTGCTAATTTATCTAATTTTAGGACTTAATTAATGTTTTTGAATTTTTTTCTTATACTTAAAGATTTATTTCTTAAAGTAAATTTATTTATCTAATAATTAATGTATATTTAATGTAAATTCTTAGTTTGAGTCTATGGGTTAAGTATAAGAAATTTTCTAAGCTATATAAGACTAGCTTTGCAAAATTTTCTTATTAATTCTTTTATGAAAATTTATTTTCTTTGAATTTTTTTTTTCAAAAAAATTTGTAATAGTTCTTTTATGGCTATAAACCCCATTTGAGTCTGAAAATTTATAAAAATAAAATAAAATTATATTTTGAAATAAATTGGAGTAACAAATATTGTATTTTTTTGTATTTAATATAATATTTTAATATTTATTGTAATTTATTTTGAAAATATTATGAATAATACTTAAGCATTTATGAAAATAATGATGTATGAAACAAACTATTAAAATTATAGATCTTATTCATATATATTTAATTTGATTAAAGCTAGCAAATTATTTTTTTTATATGTTGTTTTTCTGTATTTGAATATATGTAATATTTAAAAATTTGTATAAATTCATTTATATTCATAAAATTATTGTGTTAAGTATCTAAAATATAAAATTAAAATTTCTCTTAAATCTTATCTTAAATAGATTAACATAACTCTTTACTAGTTAATTTTACTGTTTAACTAATGTTTTCTACTGAAAATCCAAATTTATTAATTAAAACTTTATTCAAGCTTATCTAAATTTCTTAAATAGCTGGAATCAACACACCAGCTGAGAGTTTCATTCAAAACACCATAGATTTATTGTGACAATCTAAGTACTGTTTCTGTTTCTCACAATCATATATTGTGTGCTTGCATTAAACATATGGAGTTGAACATTTTTTAAGCTTCAGAACAATATGCTGATATTCTCACCAAAGTCCTGTCTTCATTCTGCTTTTCAGCTCTTTAGAACAAACTCAGAGTGACTGGTAGATTATCTCTAGCCTACTCTGAATTGGAAATTTTAGTACATGCAGAAATGCAGATACTGTTTCATTATTAGTTACCTTTTCTATTATAGGTTAGATGTTATTCTGTTACATGTATAACAAATTCACAGATTTGGTTCAGATCTGTTGTATCCTCTATAAAGGGAGGTTCATGTATTTCTTCTAGATATCTTGAATAATAAACACTTCCTTCTGTTTATCAACTCTCTGGTTTCTCTCCACTCTTCTCCTCTTCTGATTTCAACAGGTTGGATCAGATTATTATCAGGTGGATTTTGGGAGGCAAAGTACAAAGTTCATTCAGGTCTTATTTTTTTGTTTACTCAATCCTGAAATTTTATCTCTTTTGCCTTTTCTATTTTGGTATATTCTTTAAGGAACAGTATGTCTTGTGTGTATTGTGGTTCATTAATTATCCCTTGTTTCTTTGGAAACATAACTGTAACATTTATGTGCTAGTGTTTGCTATAAAAAAAATTGATGTTCGCAAAGAGAGTACAGTGCTCAGGCAATTTGTGCTTATAGGATACCTATAAAGCATTTGATCAAAACATTTTTATGGTTATAACCTTTTTGTATTATCAGTGGCTGCTCCTACAGAAGCTATAGCAGGGTTTAATAACATGGCTTCTGCGAATCAGAAACTAATATTTTCTAACACCAACTAGTTCTACGCACCTACAAGATAGCCCCAATTAATCAGTCATGCTGGTACACGATTTCAATAAATTTTCTAACATCAACTAAATATGTGCATCCTATACACACACTTTATACTGTAATGATTTTCTGAGAGATTACTAATATTTACTCAAATTAGGAAAGGATAAAAAAGGTAAAAAATTAAAAGTAATAAATAAAATTTCTATTATCAGTGTAATGAATTTTAAAAAGAAATAAAATTTTAGTTATTGATGTAATGAACTACTTTTTCTTTGTAGTAGTTTTCACCTGTGCACCAGATGCATAGGATGAAAAAATCGTTAAAAAAAATAAAGATATAAACTTTTGAGAGTTTAGTTACTTGTACAAGCTACAAGCAATATATATTAGAACATGTAGACGATTAAATTTTATAAATTATTTTTGGCATTTTTTATTTTCTTTTTCGTACCTTTCCTTTGATGTAAAAAGATAAAATCATGTTTATATATTTAAATTTTAGAAATGTAAATTCAGATGATTTGAATTTCTTTTCAAACATATATATAAGGTAAATTATACCGTGCTCATTAGATACAGAAATATGTAATTTCTGTATCCAAAATAAGAATGTAAATTTTTGAATGTTTATTTTTGAAAAATTACTAAAATAAATTCTGGATTTGTTATTCAAAATATTAGGTGAAAGAGTGTAAACATACGTTCCAAAAGAATTTTTTCATAACGTAGTAGATAAATTTTCAAAAATACATATTTAGAAAAAAAAAATTTAAAATAAATTTAATTATTTTCCGAATAACCATTTCCCAAAACTTATTAAATCTACTCTGAAAAAATATTTCTGTAAGTTTAATTTATTCTAAAAAACCATTTCCATAAATTTATTAAATTTATTTCAAATAATAAAAATAAAAAATAATTTTAGTATTTAATTTTATCAAAAATTAAAAAAAAAAAGGCAAAAAAGCAACTCCCTTGAACCCTTTTATAGCCATGTGACAACCCAAGAAGCAATATTTATTCTGGGTTTGTATTGAGTATATTGCAACTCTAGTTGTGAAATCAAAATCAAACACTTGATGGGTTATTTATTTTTTGAACTTTTTCCATGACAACCTGGTGGATTTTTACTATATTTTTTACTTTCTTAGTTGTAACAATTTGTATTTTCATCTCATCCGGTAAATAATTACGAATTAAATGGTTCCAAATGGCATCAGAATCCTACCTTTAGAATTAAAAAGATAAATTGATAAGTTTCTCCTCCAAATAGCATTCAAGGCCTTTTGTCGAGATTCTAATCAACATCATTAAAGGACAACTGATTCATTTTATACCTCAAGAGATACATTTAACTGCAAAATGTCATCCCCACCAATCTGAATATAGTAAGTCCAAGGATATATGCTATGAGAAAAATTGCAAGTATGCCCTATAGTAAATATTACTCAACTATAATACTGCCAAACCTTTGCTATGCTTCGAAAGGGAAACATAGTATGGTAACAAATGGAGCGGTCGTAGGTAACTTCTTGCTGATTTTCGAGCCCCTCTTAACTTAACACACAAAAAAGCACCATGTTCAATTTCCTTTAATGAACCCCAATAATTCAGCAAGTTTCATCATAGTGAAAGTTACCGTCAGAATATGTAGTGTTTTTCTCTTTTCCAGATATTTTAAAACTATTCCAATCACATGATCAGTTTCTTCTTATTTGCAGCGTGTGCAAAACCATAAGGCGATCTTGAAAGAGTAAAATAACTCAATACAAAACTGAGAATTTATACAGATATGTACAACAGTTACAAGGCTTCATAATGTACTACAAAGAATTACTAGTAACAAAGAGTAACATGTATCCTATACAAACTCTATAAAGAATCAAAGAATGATCAGTTGAGCATTGATTTAGCCTACCATCAACTGATGAAAATCTACATTGCCTCACATAATAACATACATATGCATATTTAAGGATACTGTGAGTACACCTGTAGGAATAGGCATGCTTGGCATTATAACTCTTAAAAGATTCAAAGAGCTTTGTGATTTTTCTGAGAGTGACCTCAAACAGTTCCAGAGGGATCAAGATGGTACAGGATGTCAAAACTAGCACTCACTTGCATTTTTGCATATCCATCTCTGTGTAATCTTCATATCAAAAGCTTTGGGGTCAAATTTGCTATTAGGAGGATTGATCATGTGAGTCATTGCACATGCACTCAGGAACAGGATACTTGGTCACATCCCTCCCAGCCTTGCTAGTCCTGAGTTCTGGCTGACCTAACGAGTCCTGATGCAGTTCCTTGATAATCCGGTTGAACTCATCTTCAGGGAGGGAAGAATTCAGAAAATAGGGAAGCATTTGTCTTTTGTTTGGGGTTATATATTTCTTGTGCCCTCCAAAGGCCCGGTGACCCTGAAATAACAGTTTCATAAATAAGAAATTGTCTGACACAGACTCTAGATTTAGTATATATGCATTACTACAATATAATTATGCAAACAGCCATCTATATGAACTAATTAAACAATTATCTATAATCACATACCTGAATTGCATGGCCCATATTTCCTCCATGAGATGGCATAAAAACATCACTCTTCTCGGAGACTATGTAATCTATGGCAGCCATGAGAGAAGCCTTGTTTGCAAATGGTTCTAGTTCTCCAGTCAAGGCAAGATCTTCCTTATTGTAAAGATGTGGAAACTCATGGATTAATGGATGCAAGGCCTCTTTTCCACCCAATGGTTGCCCTCCAGCCCAATAAATTCTAGTATTTCTCGGAGCTCCTAGAGCTTTAAGCAACCTATAATAAAAATAAAAAATATATAGATATATCAGAAAAGCTTGTCACAATAACACTTAGAAGACACCTAAAAACTAATTAAAGATAGAACTTAGAAGGATTATATTTACCTGGTAACCTCCATAGCATTCAAGGGGCACAGACCAGCCAGCTTCCTTTCATGATAAGTCATGTTTGATCTACCTGTCAAGAGCTCCGGCCGATGTATCCTCTCATTGTTTACAATATCATCATACTCAGGACTAAGACCAGGTAGACACCCAGTCCTCACCCAGACATCCTTTTCCATCCGTAGATGAAGAGCAAGGTAGGGTCCCTTGCTTCTCATTCTCTCTGCAATCTTGTCACCAAGTTCCTGAACTGGCTTTGCAAACCGTAATGCATCAAAAGCAACCTGAAAGATAGGTGAGAACATTTAGAATCTGCTTCAATTGACACATAAATGAAGTTACAAGGAGTGAGTGTTGTATTTTATTTTATTTTTTCGCCTTTCCCTCATTCCATAAGAATAGAGACTTTTGCAATACCTTGCATCTAAGCTTCTGAAGATCAGAAGGAAGATCTTTGGACAGCCTTGAATCCAGTCCACGTAAAAGCAAAACACCTTCTCTGTTGAGCTGCATAGGACAACAAGAATTATGTTAAACTCTTGTTTAACAAGAACTACATCATTTACTGCCACTTTCCACACAAGTCAAAACTTTTCTAGTTAACATTGCAGAATTAATGCAAGTTAATGTATTGGCAGCATAAAGGATTGCAGTCAATAAATTAATATGGAGGGCTCTAGCTAATTGCGTAGAATACTGCCACTCTTATTATGGTACTGAAAATCTTGGTGCCATGTCATCCATGATCATATGTGAAATTAACACCTAACTAGAGAGGCACAAAAGGCAATAATACTTTAGGACTCAGCCTGGGGATGCAAAAGCCTACTAACTACTAACTCCTGAAGAGAAACAAACTTACTCTTCTGAGATAGCGTGATCGGATCCAACGGGGAGTGACATGAAGGGGAGGGCTCCCTTCCACTGGTCTTGTCATCAGATGTGTTGAAGGCAATGCAGAAACCACCCGCACATCATCGGCAAGAACACTCTTGAAATGCTCCAAATCAAATATGTCAGCAAATTCACTGCAAACAACCCAATGGAAACACACCAATAAGGAAAAAGACTCATTATAAAATATTCTCTCTTTTGGCACTGCAAATAAGAAAAGAAAATTAAGTAACATTGATAAAGAAACATTCGGACCAGTATCAAGAACCAGATTGAAACTGAACTCAACCCCAAGTTTCAGCTCCAATTGTGGTCTTTAAGAAGAAGATTTAGTCCAAAAATGTCAGAGTTTAATTCATAGCCAGCTAAACCAAACTCTTCATTTGTTAAGAAAACCATCATTCTCAGATATTAGGAGTCAGCCATACTCTTTAAAGATGAAAATTGAAAGAATTTTTTTTTTCTTTCAATTTAATCCCTTTTTAATATCAATTTAATCATTAAAAAGAACTAAATTGGTGGCAAAATTGATATTTTGGGAACAAAAATTGTGATTTCTATGAAAAACAACAAATTACCTTTCATCTCCCCAAATGACATTGACTTGCAATATTGGGACAACCAAAGCAGCCCCAAGAATCCTAGCAATGACAACAGCATCAACAATCTGATTCCTCTGTTGATTCATCCCTCCAGAAACCACCACCATCAGGTACTTTCTCCTGTCCCTCATAACTCCTTCACTCTCTCTCCTATACTCCCTACTAAAACCCAGGCAAGGCTTATACCCCAACCCATCTGACTGCTCCCAAAACTCATTATTTTCAACTTCCTCTCCCTTTTGCTGATCCACCCCACTTGGAACCTCTGCTTGTAACTGCACATTGGGAATTAGAGTGTGTGACCCAGTAACAACACCACCACTCAAAGCCACACCCTTCTGTGAGGCAACTTCAAGTTTAGATTTTGAGGTTGCACATGGAAAGGGAGAAAATGGGGTGTCCAGATTGAAGCCAAACTTGAGGATGGCAAACAAAGCAAACACAAAGAGAGTCAAAAGGAAGAGTCTTGTTGGGTTCCTGCACTTGGCAAAGCTGAAGAAGAAGAAGAAGGAGGAGAAGGACAACTTGGAGTTTCTTGCACACTTCTTGGGAGATTCAAGCAGAGATTGTAGCGAAGAAGATGAAATGGAGTTGATGATATGTGAAGGAACTGAGATGTAGGACAACTTCTTTGCATTGTTCTTTGACTTAGCCATTTCTTAAACTCAGTTAATGCTTTTTTGGTTGGTGGTTTATATAAGAAAGACTCCACTTTTCCAAAGCCTTGATGTCTTGTGCCGTATGCGTTGTTAATGGTTTTTTTTTATTTTATTTTTCTAGAGAGAGAAAGAGAATGAATGATAGAGAGAGATGGGGCGGCGGGAATACCAAGTCTTACGCGTAAATCAAAAAGCAGCTGCGGTTCTCAGCATTCACAAACTCATTTTGTTATTTCTTGTGTGCTTTATGCCATGCTTATTGGCTGGTACTCGTTTTCTTACTCTAACTTGTTTCATGTTTAGTTTTTTTAAGATAAAATTTTAAGGTAAAAAATGTGTTCCAGTCTTATAAATGTATTAACGAATAGTTGTATAAATAATACATAATTTTTAATAAAATTTAATATTTAAATATTATATATAATAAAAAAGTTAGTTAAGAAATTCGTTCTATCATATATTTTATAAATAACTTAAACTTATCTCATTTGAAAACAATGAGTAAGGGTTGAAGTATATGACTTATTTAATGTGAGGGGGCTTTTTTTATTCTACCTGATTTGTGTATGATTGAATTATATAGTTCGTTTGTATGCTTAAGAGAGTAAACTAATTTCTTTCTTACACAGCATGTTTAACCAAATCATAATTGAATTATTTTTTAATATAATTTTATATTTTAAACCATGATTTGAGTAAAATTGAAAAAAAAAATAAGTTTTCAATAGGTGAAATTATAATTCAAATACATCTTACATCCTTGTTTTTCTTTTTGAGGTTAAATATCCATGTTTCTCATTGTGTGAATAATTTTTGAAGTTTAAATGGATCATGGTTTATTTGTAGGGAATGAACTTGAACTCCTTTCCTTTCTTAACTCATCCATCATCAATAAATAACCACAAATTTAGGTAGAAATTTTCCACCTAAATTCAGCCACTATTTTTCACAATCATCAATGACTCCACCCAAAGATGAGGTCTAGCATCCAATCTCCAATGAGAGCTGAGTCTAATTCCAATCTAATAGTAGTAATGTTCATTGTCTTTTTATACCACTTTCCTTTTTTTTTTATTAATCTAAATGGGTACAACAATAATTATTACCATAATTATAATAAAAAAAGTAATTTATTAATTGGCATGCATTCCTGAGTAGAACACACATTCACAGTAAAATAAACCAATAAAAGGTAGAAAGAATGGTAAACGTGGGGAAAATAAATTGAATTTTGAATCACATGATGAATATAAGAATTCTTGGAGTGTGAAAAAAGGAAAAGAAATTAGAAAATGATGGATGATAGAGGATGGAATATTAGGTTAGGCAACAGTCTCTGTATATACATAAAAAAAAAATAGAAAGATTGCAGCGTTAGCGTATGATGGTGTGCTGTTTCATAGTAAAATCCAGCTGCCAAGTATGAATCAACAAGTTTTGACGGTTTCCACCATTCCACCACGTTTCTTCTTACATATTTTTTATTATACATTTTCTAAAATATATTTATAATATTTTTAATAGAATAAAATTAAGAAATTATTTTGATCTAAGATAATTCATATCTAAATATCATATTAAATATTAAATTAATTCAGACCCAGTTGGAATATATTTTTCAGTTTTTTCTATTTTACTTTTAATATATTTTAATGTTATATTTTAAATATTGTCCTTTTTACAGGATTGAATATGCTCTCTGCTTCAGTGCCCACATGCCAGCTGGATCCTGTTCATACCTCACTGACCTGTCTGCCACGTGGAAGATGGTCACACATCAATCAGTGCCACGTCATCATTGCCTTTGTTGAGGCTCTACCACTTTTCCTTGGCCCATGTCGTAAAACTAAAATATAATATGATAAATTTTATTTTTATAGATAATATAATAAAAATTGATATGAGAAAATTGTAATTCTATATCTAATATATATTAAATTATATGGGAAACATTGGAGGACAGGTGAATCTTTAAAGTCACGGGTCTTTTAAATCATAATAATTTAATGATAGGGTTAACAAATGACTATGGTGTTAACCCTATTTTACTGAGAGAAATGTTTTATAAATCCTAAAGAAGCAAGAGGAATAATATCTATGGTGTTAACAAGTCACTTATCTCCAATACTTTTTGAAAATAATTTAATATTTTTTTTTATACTACTCCTTTTTATCTTATTTATAATATTTTTTAATGAAATCAAACGTACTAAAAAACTAATTAAATTTTGTTAGTATTTTAAAATTTTAAGTTTTTATTACAATATTTTAAATCTATTTCTATTAAAATTTATATTTTATTATTATTTTTGTTATTAAAATATAAAATATTTATAATTTTTATACTCCAAAATTTTAATGATGACATTATTTTAATTATAAAATAGTTCTCTATTATTTTAAATATACATATCTCAATTTATTTACATTAAACAAACAAAAAAGTGTTTAAGTAACATTTCAATCTTTGGTGCTTGAAGTTTCAAGTACTATGTCAAGAGCATACATTCATTAGAATTCTGTAAACGAGATTATATATCTAAGAATACATTAAAAATTTTAATTTATTTTATAATGATTATCTTTTATCTTTTATATATAAAAAAATTATTAAAAATAAAAAATAACTACATTTATCTACATCATATGAAAGCTTTTAAATTCTTATTCTTTATTTATTTATTTATTATCTGTTAAACATTCAGTTCAATTTATTTTGTAAAAGAAAGTTTTTTTTAACTATCACTATATGTATTATTTGTAAATAGTAATTTCTCTTATTTTTGATCGAGTCTAAAAAATTTATTCAATAATACTTAAATTTTTTTAACCTATATAAATTTGTATAAAAATATTAGCTTTGTTGTAAAAAATGTTTCTTGTAATAAAATTTTTATTTGATTTAATAAAAATTAGACATAATTTTCAGTAGATAAAATTAAATCAGTATACATCTCGATATTTTATCATTTATAATTAAAATTAATAAATATATAATCTCAATTAAATACGAATCTTTTTTATCTAATCTGTTCAAACTACAATGTAAGTAGGTTAAAATTATAAATTAATAAAAAAGCTATAATTTAATTTTAATTGTTAAAAATATATAATTTATTATATGTATTGATTCTTTTATATTTATTACTTTATCTGTAATAATTTTAATATATTTTATTAGTTAAATATGCAAATCTACGTACTAACCTAGTTCTACACACAATAGGTTTTCACAAGAAGAATAAATATAACTATATAAATTAGGTTGGACGATATATCTAACTCTTAAAGGATGACAGAAAAAAAATTAAGATAAAATTAACAAAAAACGAAAAAATAGAAATTTTTTTATTTATTTGTATTTTAACCTTAATAATTAATTATTTTAAATAAAAAACTAAGTATTACAAGTAACTTTATTTTTATTTTTATAATTTTATTATAGAAATTAATTTTTGATATAATCTGATTAAAATATATTATCTTAAAAATATTTTATATTTAACATATCTAAATATATAATAATAATAATAATAATAATTAATTACTAAAATAGTTTAATTTTTACTAATGAAAACATATATTTTTCTACTTCTCTGTCCAATAATCATAATGCCAGAAAACAACAAGCTACAAGCTTCAGTCACGTCGAATGCAACTTTTAGTGAATTTGATGACAACAAAAAAACTTTGCTGATTTTGGTGTATCAGTTTTAATGATGCATGGTAGGGTCCTCAAGTTTCTCGGTATATAATCTTGGTTATTATTTATTTATTTAAATATATTTTTAAATTTTATTTTTTATGTCATATCATTGTTTGTTTTTACTTTTATTTTAATTTTAATAGACTTCAAATGAATTTGGTATGTGACGAAACGAAGTTGAAGCAGCGTAGTGGTTGTTGCATAATTGGATTTTTGGTCAGCATTCACCACCCAATGGTTTTGGACCGAACCACTCAGTGAAAGAAAAGAAGGTTCCTCTCTTTTGTTTTTCAGTTGTTCACTAATCACTACTTAACATAATGATTGGTATATATTACATAATCGCAATCAAACGTGTCAAATTAAAATGTATAATATATGAATATTGATTGTTTCTCTAACAATCTTCATGTCTATATAATAAGAATTATTTATGACATCATTTTAACAATTCCAATCTTAGTTAAATATTTGATATTTTAATTTTATCCTTTCAATGGAAGGATTAGATTGCAAAATATTAAAACTCTTGAGCCTCAATTAATAATAAATAGGGGTTTCGGAGCAATGCCCTTTTCAGTTAACACATGCATACGCAAGCCTGGAAGTTGACATGTAAAGATAATGAATGACATTATCTCTGACCACTGAATTTTTTAAACATTATGAATAATTGCCATTATCACACACAATCTCATGTCTCCATCATCATCTTATTACTTCATCACACTAATATATAACAATTAAATTATAAAATGGTTACACATGATTATTTAATCTATTTTTTTAAAATATTCTTTAATAATTATTAAAAAAATAGTTTATAATATTTAAATTTTTTTATAAAAATAGTTAACTTAAAATAAATAAAATTTTTAAATTTATCATTAAAAATTATCATCTTATTTTTAATTAAATATTATTTCCTTATTTTATTTTTAATAATTAATTATTTCAAATGTAAAATCATATATTATAAATAATTTCATATCTGTTTTTATATGATTTAAATAAAATAATTTTTTTAAGACTAATTTTTTTATCTAATATATTAAATAAAAAAATTATTTTATATAATTAATTATAACAATAGTTGACTATAACCATAATCATCTATTAAAAAAACTAGTTTTCACTGCTAATTCAAATATGAACTTAGTCATCACAAAACTATTTTTTTTTTGTTTAATCTTTTCATTATGCATGCTGGGTTTTAGTCTCACGCATAGCACACGCAATAATCGATTTGAAGCGTAATATTTATTAAAAGGTTTCTAGTTATAGTTTTCATTCCTACTACTAATTGATTTATTAGCAAGAAAGACAGTGTCACATATTTCACCGGCATTTTCCTACCTAAAAACAATAATTAATGTATACATTTTATTTATTCAAATTTCTAATATGATGAATTCTCGTTAGTGTAAAAATAAAGTTTGCAACAAAATTTTAAATTAATAATGACAAATTTCAATTGTGATACCCTTTTATATTATGAAACATATAATTAAGAGACGATTATGTGACTATTAGGTGGCTGTGTAATGGTTTCTAACTACTAAACCATAACAACTCTAAAATATTGTGTATTTAGGTGATAGTGGGTGTACCAATCTTATTAGTTGTATAGTTAACAACTTTATTCATCTCGGTGCTGGCTCGAGAACTAGCAAAGTAAGGTTGTAAATACTTGTTGTTGCAATTTGAGAGTGAAGAACAGCTATTTCATTTAATAATTAATTGGGTTCCATCATCAGCATTTAGGATTAAGAAATACTTTGCAGCATCGACGGATAAGAGAGGAAAAAAAATAAAAAGCTTCCTTTCTCTTATAAGAATAAAATTTATAGTGGACATTGACTTTAGGAATATGCCAGAAACTTCATAATCGATTGCCAAACCAGAGAGGGTGAATATTATTTTATTATAGTTATATCCTCTTTAAGCTGTTCCATTTCTATTACTTTTATGTTTGAATGAATTATTTTAAGTGTGGAAACTAAATCTTGAGATAATTTTAAATTTTAAATATTAAAATATTTTATAAAAAATTTAAAAATATTATAATAAATTAAAATTTAAAAATTTTAAATTAGAGGAAATTTAAAATTTTTTAACTCATTTTTATAAAGAATAATTCTTTTTGAATGTTATTTCTTTTTTCATATCTTTTGGATTATTTTTTTTATTGTTCTCTTTTACTATTTTCTTTCATCTCTTTGATTTATTTCTTTTGTTGTTCTTTCATCTTTTGAATTGTTTTCTTTTTTCTTTTTATTTTTATTTTTATTTATCTTTTCTATTTTATACAATGATTAATTATATTCTGTTTTAAATATGTTGTATGTCATAACAAAATATAGATCTATTTTTTATAAATAAAAAAATAGGATTAAAATTAAGGAAAACTTATAAATATTTAATATATATATATATTAAAAATTAAATTATCTAAAAAAAAGTTTAAAATACAAAAATGTAAAACTCATAATCTAAATAAATAATTTCAAATATGAAAAATTTAAATTCTTTTATCTAAAAAGTATCTTTAAAATATAAAAATTTTAATTTTTTTTTAAAATATTAAAATACTTCATCCAAATATAAGATAATAGATTTTGATTCAATTTAGATAAATTTATTTTTAAATATAATTATAAATAAAAAAATTATAATTAATTTTTTAGATATAAACTAAAATTTATTTATTTAAAAAAATTCATTGGACTCTTCAATATTTAATATATAGATAAATTAATTTTACCTTTTAAAAAAAATTAATTTAGCTTATCTTCTAATTTGTCTTACCTATAAATGTTAGTTAGAAAGCTTATCTAAATTAGACCTTTACGAGGCATTGATGTTGTTTATTTAATGTTTTGATAAGATTAAAATATGCAGAGGTAGTTAATTGGTCAAATCATAAGATCAACTCAGGTGAGAATTTTAGTTTGTCTAATTACAAAGGGAAAACAAGCAAAGTAAAACAAAAAGTGAAGGTGTGATAGGGAAGGTGTGCTTCAATTAATATTTTCATAACACGTTTCCTTTGGTAGGAAATGTTGCAGGAGAAAGTTGAATTACGCCATTAAGTACTCAAGTTCTTGAAACCTTTTCAATTTTGTATAATTAAGCAAGGAATATTGCACAAACAAGTTACCATCTGGATTAAATTGTTGTGTTATGGCACTATCGTTTTCGATAGTGTACAAATAAGGTCAAATTACTTTCTTTCCAAGATATCATAAAATTGATTAAGAATATATGTAGTGTCATAACCCTACTATCATATATGTTTCACTTTGAGTATAATTGAAGAAAATAATGTATGTGGGTGAAGATGCCACTCCCGCCATATTGGGATATGGAAATTTAGAAGACAATATGTACATAGAAAAAAATATAATATATATATATATATATATATATATATATATATATATATATATATATAAATTAACGAAAGAGTTGAATTTGAAGCATTTTCCATAAAGTTATACACAAATCTGGATGAGAAAATGATTGCCAATCGTATCTTGTGATGAGAAATTTTGGTTTAGACATAATAGCTTACTATACTATTCTATAAACGAATATATTTTATCAATTTAAATAAAAATTATTCAGCACATAAATTTATGCAGTTATTTAAGAACCATTTAAAATAGTTTATGAGGAATTCATAAAAATAAAAAAAGAATTAGTTTATTTTAAGAGATTTTTTATATAACTTATTAAAATAAGATCTCTTTAGTTTATTGTAATAAATTTTATGATCATAATTTATGAATAAAATTTTATATAATAAAAAATATTGAATAAGAATTAATTTAAACTTCACAATTTGCTAGTTGCTTTTTTTTTTATTCAAGTAAGATTAATTGAACTGGTTTTTCAATATATACTGTAATTAAAAGTACTACGACTATTCTATTAAATACTTTATATTACTAAAAAAACATTAAATGAATTTTATATTTATAATAATTCTCTTTTTATTTATTATTTATTTTTTAAAATTATAATATACAAATCAAGAAGTGCAATTAAACTTCTATTGTTTATTAAAATTATAGATCTTATACTAATTAGTGACTCTAAAACATTAGTTAAGGAATCTGAAAATGCTTTACTGAAAATAACTTTAGGTAGGATCCATTGAAAATTATAGAGAAGATGCACTAATAATTTTTTCGTAAGTTTTTTATTTTTAATTTCTTAATAAGTATCCTAAGAATATTGATTAGTATTTTTTCTAAAAATATTTGTAATTTCAAAATAATCCCTTTGATCTTTTTTATAAATATTAATGAATTAATTCATAAAAATTAAGAAATTTAGTTAATTCGGCAAGTTAATTTTTTATTAATTTATATGACTTTTTTTAAAATCACCCTTAACGTTAGTAAAACATATTCTTTCTCTTGATAATTATTATACCTTCACTTGATAATCTCTTTACCTAAATAAAGATAATTTTATTTAAAAATAGTTAATATAATAATCAAAGTAGATTAGATCTTACAAAAAAGAGCCAACATAAATTTTATTTTTTATTTTATAAAAATAGCCAGAAAAGTATATTCTCTCTCTCATTTATTACATTAACATTTTTAAACAGTATTATTTTTTCTATTTTTTGATAAAAGTCTAATTTAAAAATGTAATCACTACTATTTAAAATATAAAAATAAAATCTTCTTAAAATAAGAATATATTTTATGTTTTAATAATTTTAAAAAAAATATTTTCATAAGCTGAAACATTAGAAAAATCATAAATTAGACCATGTTTATTTGGCTAGAAGAATGTTGAACCATCAATCATACCAAAATGACAGCATTTATGTTAAAGATAATCCATTATATTTGTAAAATTGTTAAATGGATTGAATGGCACCAACAGTTGAACACAGGCAATAACCCCCAAGAAGTTAACTTATATTCCAAACCCATTTATGTTTGGTACCCAGCTTGGAGGACAAGGGAAGCAACCAATTAGTGCTTGCCCCTCAGCAATTAAGGCTGTGTTATTGGGCAAACACCAATCATGGCTTTGCCTGCATTATTGGGAGAACTGGCCACACCAAAATAGCAAGTGGGTCACTACTTTGGCACTAACTAATACACAATAAGTATATTCTCTCTCTCTAAGCAAAGCTACTATATCACTAATATTATATGCTAATTTGATGAATAATATTAATCCCCCTTTTAAGGAAGGGCTCCTTTTGCAAGAAAATTGAAAGGTCATTCTTGCTTTTGTCAGAACAGACAACTTTCACCGTTGGGCTCTGCAAAGGATGGCCCAGTTAAATTTTTTAATTTCTTGTCAGGAGAGAAAGCGATGGATACAATAATTTGACAAGAACAATTTTAAATTTTTTATTAAATATTAAAAGTATTAGGTATTTTTTATATTTTAAAACAATAAATAAATATTTTTTTTTCTTTCCTATCTATTTTATAAAATAATTAAATTTATAAAAAAAAAATATGTAAAAGAATATAGTAATTTTGAAAAGAGGATAAGGAGGGGATGTGGATTGGCTGCATGATGAGAAACCAAAGTGGGAATGCTCAGAATTCAGGAAGCAAAGCAATGAAGGACCATGTTTCTTACATGTGAGGATTGTCCCTCTTCCATGTGCATTTATTGAGCCTTTTTAGTTGATGTTTACTCAAGCTGAGCATTTTATCTTGTTTTTATCTTGTGAAGTGCTTTTAGTAATTATTTCTTCAAGAGAGATTCTGCATTGTACATTATTAGAGGTATAATTTCTGATCATGATTGCAATTCTGTTCATATAGACCAAATAGGCTATATATATATATAACTTAAGGTAGATTTGAAGTGATTTCTGAGTCAAAAATAAAGTCACAAAAGGCATCAAATACCCTTTTGATCTCCATTTTTTCCTCAAATTTTGAGATAGGAATTCAGGAACGAGCTTGTTTGTAGGCCTTTGGTCTTGTTAAACTTATTCATGATGATAGAGAGAGGTATAATTTTCTGGAATTGATAGATTTTTAAATAATTATCTTTATTTATTATTTTATTTTTTAAAAAAATACATATTTTTTATCTATTAGTTTTATATTTTATTAGTTAGTTTTATCTTTTATCAATTAGGTTAGCAATTAGAAAATATGAACAATATTATTTTAGAGAACTTAATATGTCATATGAAGATATCGAATAATATTTGTTTAATCTTTTACATTTATTCTGTAAGAATTATCTTGGTGCTAAGAGATTGTATTAAAGTGTATCCAAAGTCAAGTTGTACTTACATCAATGTTTTGCTAGAGTTAGGTTGTGATCATATCCAAAGTCAAGTTGTACTTACATTAATGTTTTGCTTGAGTTAGGTTGTGATCATATTAGTACTTTGCTTATCAATATGTTAGCTAAAGAAGAATGGTTTGATTCCATGGAGATCTCCATGGAAGAGACACATGAGTCTATCAATAAGATCATTGATATGATGTTGAAAAAATTGAAGCATCGACATCACTCATCGTTATTAACACCATAAGATCTACATATTCTGACAATAACAATAAAAGCATGAATTTAGACCTGTTGGTCCAGAGTAAATAGACAAACTTGAATAAAGAAGGAAAGAGGAAGCAATCCAAAAATTCCATTCCGTTGAAATTTCTCAAATTTCTTGGAGAGGATCGTCATATTTGGTTGGATTGGGTACAACAATATTTGTTGCCTAGGACATCCATGACTTGAAAAAGTTATATTTGGTTACCATATATCTAAATTAAGTAGTCAACCAATGATTGTGGTGGTTCTCACATACAAATAAGAAAAGAAAAATCACATGAAAAGTATTCATTAAAGGTTATTATTGCAGGTTGGACCAACCAAATACAGGGATGCAAATGAGATAATTAATAAACCACATCAAACAGATGAAAAGATCCCCCATCACTTGCTCGAACAAAAATCAACCATAACGAAGCTAATATATTATCATATTGTTTCCCGACCAAATCAAATTTGGATGAGACTGTTGCCAAATTGTCTGCCATCTCACATACTATATGAACTTTATGGGAAGACAAGATGGAACTTGAAGGAGGAAGAGATGATGAAATCATTGTACAACACTATTATCTCCAATTACACCTTAAGGACAAAGTGGACCTTCAAGGGGTAAGGAACAATAGGATTGTTCTTCAACATTATTATCCCGACATATGCCTTGAGAATAAGATGCAACTTCAAAAAGAAGTAATGATGAGATCATTATTTCCAATTACACCTTGAGGACAAGATGCAATTTCAAAGGGAAATAATGATGAGATTGTTCCTCAGCTCCATTATCCCAACATACGTTTGGAGTATCAAGTGTAACTTTATGGAGAAAGAAATAATGTGATCGTTCTTCAACTCTATATCCCAACATACACCTTAAAGACAAGGTACAACTTTAAGGAGAAAGAAATGATGGAATCATTTTGCAATACTTCTAACTCAACATACTCATTGAGGAAAATGTATAATTTTAAAAGGGAAGGAATGATGAGATTGTTTTGCATCATTATTATCTCAACTTACATCTTGAGGATACGACAAATCACTTCAACAGAAAAAAAAATGATGAGATTGTTCTACAACACCATTATTCTAATATACATCTTGAGGACAAGATGCATTTAGGGGGAAAGAATGGTGGATTTATTCTACAACACGATTATCTCAACATATACATTAAGGACAAGGTATAACTTCAATGGGAAAATAATGGTGGGATCATTCTACAAGATCATTGTCTTAACATACGTCTCGAGGATAAGGTACAGATTTAAGTGGGAGGAATGATAGGATCGTTTTACAATACCATTATCCTAACTTACACATTGAGGATAAAGTACATTTTCAAAGGAGAAAGAATGATGAGGTTGTTTTACAACACCATTTCTTAAATTACACCTTAAGGATAAGTTGTAACTTCAAGAAAAAAGGAATGATGAGATCGTTCTGCTCAACCATTATATACCTTGAAGAAAAGGTGAAGTTTCATGGAGAATAAAACGATGATATTGTTTTGCAATACCTTTGTCCCAACTTATACCTTAAGAACAACGTGCAATTATAAGGGGGAAAGAATGGTAGGATTGTAAAGTGCAGCACCAAAGTTCTCAATGTTAACTTACACCTTAAGGACAAGGTGTGCCATCAAGAAGGAAGGAATGATAGGATCGTAAGATGTATTACCAAAGCTTCGAATATCAACTTACATTTTGAGGATAAGGTGTACCTTAATGATAAGATCATAAAATGCAAGCCTAATGTCAACTTTCACCCTGATAACAAGGTGTACTTTCAAGAAAGAAGAAACGATAGGATTGTAAGGTGTAACACAAGAGTTTGCAAAGTCAAATATGTGATGCACATGATGCATAACATGCATCAATGACCATTCAAGAAAATTACATAACATAAAACCAGTAGCTAATTTTTTGAAACTAATAAGCTTTTGAATAGTCACTTTTATTTGTTAGTTTCATCTTTTATCAAATAGATTGTACTTTTATGTTAGTTTTATATTTTATCATTTAGGTTAACAATTAAAAAATATGAATAATATTATTTTAGAGAACTTAATATATCATTTGAATATTTCAAATAATATTTGTTTAACCATTTACATTTATTTTATAAAAATTATCTTGTCAAAAGATTGTATTAGATACTTAGCAACATATGAAAACATAAAAAATAAGAGATTTGTTTCTCATATGGTAAATGGACCTTTACCATTCACTTCGAACATCGACCATGCTTTCAACATCAATCTACAACTATGAGAAATAATTATGACCTTCTAATTGGTCATGCTAAAAAACAACATAGCTAAAGTATTGCACGTTATTTTCAAAATCTAAAACATTGATTATTGATTAAGTTGTAACTTTTCTGGAAAATAACTATTTTGGACCCACCTTCAAAAAATAAAATTCTTCTAAATTTAGTTACAAAAAATATGAAACAAAAATGACAACCATATTAATACCTCTAGAGATAATTACAGAAATGAAAACTACATCATTACCAAAGCATAAAATCTCGAAAATGACGGGAACATAAAATATGACGACATTAATTAATGGTGGTAAGTTGTTAAAAGAATGAAATGAAATAATCCAATATGAGCAGAAATCTGTATTTTGGTTGTGCAATATTATTCTAGGGATGATCCATTATTCTTTGCTGCCTCACTAACATTTATGAGATCTTAAAACTCCTCATCCATTTTTTTAATTTAACTTTTTTAGTATTTTAGTAAGTTTTCTAAAGTTTAAAGATAAATATTTATACCATGTATAACTATAAATCATATCTAAATCTTAATCATTCTTAAATATCTGAGCATAATTTTATTATTATTATTTTTTATATGTTATTTGATATTATTTTGTAATGATTATTTAAAAAACTATTTTTATACAATAATTTGTTAAATTTTATCATAAACTTTAAAGCTAAATATTTTATAAAAAAATAATAAATTTCAATACCATTCTAACGATATAAATTCATTAAGTTACATATATTTTTATACCATCAATAATTTTACATAGAAAATAATTTTTTTATATATAATTATTAAATTATAACTAACTTTATCCTAATTATCTATGTAATATATGGTCAAAATTTAAATCTACAAGAAAATAATTAAAAGATTTTTATTTTTATATATATTATATTAACTTTAATATACATTAATAAAATATTAAATAATTTAAAATTTAATAAATATAATCTACATAATAGAAAGTATTCAAATTTTTATAAATACATAATATTTTAAATAGAGATCTTACATCGTATAATGCAAGATAATTATTTTTTAATTTTTTAAATGAAGTAAATAAAATAAAAGATTTCATGTCTCGTTTTCATCCCCAATCACCAGTACTCGTCCCATCTCTCTGCTGGATTTAAATATTAAATTTTATCTTTATCTTTAATTAAGGTTGGGAAAATCTGTTTAATCTATTTTATATTTTTATATTATTTTTTTTTATAATTTATTAAATTATTATATTTTTTAAATGGAGCGGGTTTGGGGAGGGAAGTTTTTTCATACCAGGTAAGACAAACCTATTTTCAGAAGTTGAATTTTACCTTAACCCATTATCAACCTAATCAATTTTAATTTTTCTCGTAAAAATCAAAGGAGATGAATATGAGTTTTCTTGTCATCTCTAACTAAGAACACATATAATAAACTAATATTTTGTGAAAGTAAATGAGTAAATATAATTTATTTTTAAACGTTATTCTCTTTTTCTCTTTTCTTTCTCACTATATATATTATTACATCAAAATAACAAAATACAAACTTTACAAATAAATTTTAAAATTTATACTTTATTAGTTTAAGTAGATGTAGAATAAATACAAATGTAATGTTTTTAAAAACTCACTTAATATTAATTTAGTCTTTAAAATATTTATGATATTAAACGCTTTAAATATAAAAAAATTTAGAATTAATCTTTATGTTAATTTTTAATTTAATAAAATAACCATTTCAAAGTAATTTGATAAACTTATTTGATATTATAAATTTTTGGATAACCAAATTGATATCAAATATATTTGTAAGATACTCAATAAAAAGTTTAGTATTTTTAAAATATATTATAATAATTTATTCATTAAAATATATACTGATTTAAAAACTAATCTAATATTTTGTAAACCCATGCATTGAATAAATGTTAAATTTAATTTTATATAAAATTATTAACAATGTGAAAATTAATGTAACTTACCCTATTCAATTTTAGAAATGTAACAGGTAAGGATAAGTGGGTAGCTACATCCCCAAACCTGTTTTCCAGTCCAGTAATATCCAAATACAATGATAAATTATACTACTTTATGTAACTACAACCCTTGGTCTAAAGGGTTTTATAACAGCAGTGGCAGTTCATTCTGGTAAGCGACAAAAAAATAATAATTAAAGAAATAGATAATTTTGAATTGTTCGTACACAAATAAATAGTGTCTTAAAATAGTTGGCGATATTACACCAACAAAATAATGTTAGTGTGAAAATATGAATATTAGTATTGAATAGTAAGAATCATTTGCTTGACCTGAAACTAACCCCATAAAAAAAGTGTTACTAGAATCAACCGAACCGGAATTCTTGTGATTCCAATAATCATTTCCAAATACTCTTTACTTCCTAGATAATATATACTTGGTGTACAAGAATGCCTAAAAAATATATATCAAATTAATGTTTAATCTTTGATCATATTCTTGTCATGGGTATTGTTGAACAACTAATCAGATCTCTCACATACTTGGGCTTGACAACTTCAACTCAGATAGGCTGAAGACAGAAGTGAATTTAGGATCAATCCATTCTACCTGCACCCCTTGACTGAAACAACATTATAATTAACTTATTATATTACTAGTTAATCAATACAAACTGATTTTCACTATATTATCAGATAGAGTAAATTATCATTTTGATCTCCAAAAAATTTAAAACAGATTTTTTTTATCTTTCACTGACAACCATCTCCAAATCTTTCTAAAGATCATAACGGTGATTTACTCTATCAATTACCTTGAATTTGTTTTTAGTTCATATAAGTTGCTGGATTTATGTTAAGACGTTAAGCACTTATTATATGAAGTTAATTAAAATATAAGTGTTGGGGACCCTAGAAAGGTCTTGGCTGTTGTTGGAAGTGTTGGGGGCGAGACAGGAAACCAAACACAAACAAATAAATGAAAGTAAGTTCTACATTAACAATGAAGCCTCATTATTGGCAGATTATAAGAAATCATCAAAGTAACCCTGCTTAGTCCTTACAAAGGTTTAAAGTAAAATATGACAAGGATTAAGAACCAGACACCAGATTCTTATCACCTTCCCATCAATTGTGCCTTCCAGTATCAAGGATCATTTCATTGGTGGAGAAATATTTTGAACCATAAAGCTGATCTTTTACGGTATCTTTTCAATCCATTTTTGTAATCCACATACACTAGTCCAAAGCGAAGAGTGTACCCTGCAGTCCATTCAAAATTGTCCAAGAATGACCATGCAAAGTATCCCTTCACCCTCACTCCATTCCTACCAAAATTTTAGGTTTTCAATTGTTGAGTCCAAAAAAAAAAGGTGAAAATCAAACTTCATAACTAAAATGTTCCCTTTAAACTCACCTTATGGCCCTTTGTAGATACAAAAGGTGGTGACTGATATAGTCTATCCTCATTTTGTCATCAAGTGACCTTTTGCCATCATTAACCTCATCAATTCCTGAAAAAAAATTGAATAACTCAATTCATGGAAATGAATAAACTAGTATTATCACATGGTAAAGATTCAATTTTTGGAAAAAACAGTGACATAGGGGATCATAATAGATAATCTTACCATTTTCTGTTATGTAAATAATTGGATTGTTGAATTTCTCCTTAGTGTATTCCAAGAGACCTTGAATTCCCGGTGGATAGATGTAGAGCCAGTCTGAGGCTGCCTGCAAAAATAATTCACTTTCTAAACTCCTTTATGAAAAAGTCTTATGAAAGAGTTATAGTGAGACATGGGGTGCAGGGAAACTATTTGTAAATAGAGTGAGTGAACCCTGTTAGAAAATTTTAGTTTCTATGCTATTGGTCTTCGATTGATTTATAAAACATTGGTTGAATGGTATCTTGATGTTTCCTGGAATATATATCTTGTGATCAATAGATACTGGATATCATATGATAAGTGTACATAGATTGTGTAGCCTATGGTTGAATATATGTCTTTGGAACATGAAGAAAAAAGTTAATGACACTTGATATCTAAATCCCATCATCTAAGAAAGAGGAGGGAAAGATCCTATCCTATACTCATGGAGATTTAAAGCAAAGAAGTTAACCATGACTTCAAGAGATATGTACTCATAACACTTTTTCTTAACACTTTTTCTTAAGATCTTGTAGCTATGATCCATTACTTATGTTTTCATGATGTGTAATTAAATCATGATGTTCATTAATTTCTACAAACCCTTGGGCCTTGGCTAACTTTTAGTATTGGTGATAATAACTTTTCATTGTCATGCACTAAAAGAATCTAAACTGAGTAAAACTTATCTCCAGATTCAAGTAAGTACCTTTGCACCAATGAGAACCCCATTTTTTACAGCTGATGCAGGTGCAACAAAATGGATCATGAGTAAGCAAGTGCAAGAGGAAAATTCAATAGATGTTAAACAGAAAGTGTCTACAAGTTTAATTTCGAATGACTTACTAGTAAGTCTAACACAAGAGTCTGTAAAGACATTTGGCTTTCCGCGTGAGCAAGGAGTATTGGTTGCATAAGTAGAAGTGTAATAATTTAACCCTATAAAATCGAAGGACCCTTTAACCATCAAGTATTCCCTTTTGGTAAACTTTGGCAAACGTTCCCCAACTTTATTAACTATCACAGCAGGATATGTACCAGAGTAAAGTGGTTCCATGAACCTTGAATAAACACAAAAACACAAGTTAGACCTGACTATGTCACCAGAAATATTGGAAAACGGGGAGTTATTATGGTATTCTTGTTTGTTAACCGGAAAATGGTAGTTTAATAAGTTGTCAAAACATTTATGGGTTTCTATTTATACTTTGTTCTCACAATAAATGTTTGAATTCCCTTTCTATAATTCATCAAGGTACTATACTCATGTTAAAATGAGTATCAGAGTAAAACCCCCCTGCCCTCGTCACCAAAAAAAAAACTATTCATAAACTATCGTGAAATTTAAGATAACTGGAAAAAAGTGTTTTTAAGAGCCAAGATGCAGGTTTGAATGCATTGGAAACTCCCAAACGTGTTTCTAATTATTCAATACAACAAAATGTTGCATTTAACCCAATGTAAGTTTGAGCCACTCTAATGCTAATCCAAACATAAGACACTTACCAGTCATACATAAAAGCAAGACTTCGATATGCTGCTTCTCTGTCATCTTTTGATTGAGACAGTGGCACAACCCATGCTGAATTTAGTGTTACCCCAATTTGACCCTTCTGAGAAATCTATTAGAAAATCACTAATCATCAATTAATTATGGACCACACATATTGCATGATTTCTGTCTTAAATTCTAGTTAATTCTATATGCTATTGTTTTTAAAAATAATAATAAAAATGCTGTCACCTGGTACTTCTCCCTGTAGACTTTTACTGCAGCAGCATGAGCAAGGATGAGGTGGTGCGTAACTGCATAGGGCTCGGTACTAGAATCACCAGCAGTGCAATTACCCAACCACTTGGAGCATCGATTTGGTGGGGCTGCACCACTTCCATAACCAAAGGTGCTATATAGCACTGGCTCATTTAATGTAATCCAGTGCTTAACCCTGTCACCAAATTCTCTGAAGCATACTTCTGCATAATCAGCAAAATCTTGCCTGTTTGCAAAACCAAAGTGTCAATTTTTTGATCAGTTTCAGATTCAAAGTGAAGGACAGATCCATCTTTTCTAGATAACAATGCAATTTGGCCATAGCTTACTCAATTTTGGGACTCAGAAAACCACCGTATTCATCTTCAAGAGCTTGAGGGAGATCAGAGTGAAATAGAGTTATAAAGGGTTGTTGTCCTGTAAGCAAAAAGTTACATCTAATTTAGTTTGATTTGAGATATCATAAGAGAGTGAGTGAGAGTGTGAGAGAGAGAATTGACTTCTGCTGACCATTTGATATTAGTTCGTTTATGAGATTGTTGTAATATGTGATGCCTTCTCGGTTAACTCCTCCCTTCAGGTTTCCACCTAAGAATCAATTTAGTTTAAGCTTAATTGCATTAGCAACAATTTAACATACCAATATCTACATGCAATTCAATATAAAGTGTCAATAATTCCCTTAGAATCATGCAAACTAATGATCCAAATTAGCATTTTATTACACTTAAATATTAAATATGTATTTATCAAACAATCAATCTGAGGATAATTAAAGGATGATTAGAGTTTCTCACGAGGTAGTATTCTGGACCATGCAATGGAAAACCTGTAGGCATTAAAACCAATATCCTTCATCATGGCCACATCTCCCTGAAAATTTTTCATGTGTGAACAATATCATCAATCTAGATGAAATCATCTCAACAGCTAAGGAAATTCATCTAGATCTTTGAATTCAAATTAATAGAATGAAAGTACCTTGTAGCGATGGTATGAATCAATGGCAACATCTCCATTACTGTGGTCTGCTATTCTATCTGGACAACCAAGAAAAATGTGAGTTTGATTCATTAACCAATAAACCAACCCTGTTAAAAATTGAGGAAATCATTGTGTTTTCTTTTTACATATTAGCCCCAAATTCAATTTCATCAAGCCAATTGATGAAATGGGGAGTCATTGATGTACATCTTCCTCAATGGTAATCCAACAGATAGATATTTTAGCATTATCCTTATTATTCTATTTACTTATATTATACTTGCCCTATTCAACATTTCTGGGTATTATTAGTCGGTTTAATAGAAGTAAGTAGTAACAAAACAATGAAACACACCCTCTAGCAAATGAATCCCTTACAACTATATAAGCCTAATAGGTATCAACAACTATATTAGGAAAAGACTTTTATAAAAGGAAATAATCATGATAATGTTGCTACTTAAAATGAACAAATAATTTGGCCAAAAAAGAAAAAAAAAGTTGGGGAAAAAAACAAGAAAGATAACAGAAACAAATAACGAATAAGAGAAGATGCAAACCTGGGTGGCTATGAGTGAAGGTGTCCCAAATGCTTGGGCCCTTGCCACCTTCATGCGCTGCACCTTCATACTTCATACCCCAATAAGGCAATAGCACAGGACACAAAAATAAAAGCCAAATAAGATCCAAAATACATAGAAAGATGCAGAGTTCAAACAACTTAGGACAGAACAAAACCTGGTAAGCAGAAGAAGCTGTTCCAAATAAGAAATCTGCTGGAAAACTGCTACGGTTAAGAGAAGCTGCTGAGTGAAAAAGAGCTAAGGAAACAGCTGCAAAGAGTAGAAAAACCTTAACCCACATTGTTCAAATCTGAACTAAAGTTTCAAACTTTTTCAAATCACAAACAGGACTTCATATTTATATTTATGAGCCCAAGATGAAAAAGAGGATTCTTTGTCTTTTAGTTTGTGAAAAGGCAGAAAAAAATACACAGGGAAAAATGGACCGCTGTATTATATTATATTGATTATATTGATATTGATATTATATTATATAGTTTTCTTAGATGATATGATTTGTTAAAGTGTATGAAATGATGCCATTATTCTTAGGAAGGGAAAATAGGTACCATGCTTAAACAGCTACAGCTTCATGGCGTGTTCCTCGTATCATTCGACTTGTGTTTGGGAAGCTACAAAATAATGTGTACGTTTTCTTGAAGTTGATGGAATCGTCAAAGGACGGTGAAATAAAATCATTATTTTAAGGAAAATGTTAATCACATTTTTTAGAATTAATTTTAAAATTTTAAAAATGATGATTTTTATTAAATAAAAATATAAAATATGATAAATATATATTTCAATAAAAAATATTTATTTTTAAATTTTTAAAATTAATCTTTAAAGTTAAGGTTTAAGGTTTAGAAAATATGATATTTTAATTGATTCATATGATCTCTTGTTTATATGTTTAATGAGTCTATTGTGTTAAGTTAATCCTAGTTACCAAGGTCTTTCATACAATTTTTTTATAAACACGAACACAATTAAAATATAGTATAATTGTTTTTTGTAATTATAAGAAAAGAAGGAATTTTTTTTTCTATTATTGTGATATTAAACTAATGCTACAACCAAAATTTATGAATTTCTGCAAATTCCAGTAATGTTGAGTTTTCAACCCAAATTGACTCACTCTATCTAGCCTGCAGGACTTGTATAGTTATATTTCACAAATTAACAACCTTATTTTTTTATTGAGCCGTTTATTTTGTTTTTTTTTTATCGAGACGTTTATGTTTGTATTATCCGGTGATTCGACTATTTTTTTATTTTTTAATTAGTGTGAAATTTGCCTAATAATTATTTTATTTTCCCTTTTAATCCGGTCAACTTGTAGGTTAATTGGTTCGTATTTTCTGTTTTGTTTATTATTATCTTTATTGGAGATGTCCATCATCTTTATGCATGCATAATAGTTATTTTTTTATTTTTTTATTTTGAAAGTTTTTAACTATTACAAATAATTTTTATCGGTACAAAAATTATAAAATAAAATAAAATAAAATTCACCACAAAATTTTAAAAATTGTTAAATTTTTTTGGGATAATTTCATATATAAATACTATGCAATGGGGCGATTACAGCTTTTCTATAAATAATATGTAAAAGATGTAGAAAGACAAGATTATACCATTAGTATTCTTTTAAGAATTATAAGCACTGTCAATTTGGGCTTGAGCTTGGGCCCATGGATCAGCCATAAGCCTTTTTTTTAATTTGCCCAGTCTTAAGTTTTTATTTAAGTAAATAATAATTAAAATGGTCTTACTCATTTCAGCTCTGAAATATATGGGTCGGATAGGGCTTATCCATGGATCAACCCAAACCCATGGATCAACCCTGATCCTGAAAAAGAAAAAAATGACCTTGGTGGAATATTTGTTGCGTCTCCAAACAGACCAGCATCGTTAACGTGAACTCGAGAGAAGCAGCCCTAGTCCCATTCTTCTTTTTTTTTTTCGATTTCACGTGCTTAATTATTCGATCTTGCTGAGTCACGATCTCTTCTTCACTTGGTATGCATTCCGTTTCATGTTTTCATTTTTGGTTTCAATTTATATTCTCTTCGATTTCACATGCACAATCGCAATACGGAAAGGCATCATTCGATTTCCATTTTCTTTGAAGCAATTTCTATTGTTTTATTTTCCTAATTTTCTTGTAGAGGCATTTGATTTTGCGTGAATCATCCTTCTCTCTCTTCCGTGAATTGTCGTGAACCTATAGAGCTAAGAAAAAAGGGACATCTAAGAGAGAAGCTACCTGCCACTGTAATAATCCTTTTCTCAACTCTGGGTGTGTGGGTGCCTACATTGTAATCTAACTGACTCTATTATTATTGCCTTGTTTTGGAGTAAGCTTGCGTTTTAATTGGTTCTATGCATTGCTTCAAATTGTTGGGTTTTGAGTTTTTGAGAAAAAAAATAAGTATGAAAGAGAGCAGCCTTAGTACATTATTATTTTTCTTTTGAGAAAATTGATTATATATCTGAAGAGGTTCAATGGATTTCAAAGCAGAAATCCATTAAAACTTTTTGAATATCAAATTATGAGATGTTAACGATGATTGCAGCAGTTAAACTAATTGTCATGGGTATGCTGTGCTGTGGAATATGCTATAGAGACATTGATTGAAAACTTTCGGAAGTATGCTGTGGTTGATTATTGTTTTTTTTAAAAATGCATTTTATTTTTATTAAAGATATATTTAAAAATCTATAATAATTATGCATATTTTAACAAATCAAATAAAAAGTTTAAAAAATTGTTTTAGGATTTTTCTCAAAAGCAAAACAAAAAAAGGACTGAAAATTTTGTATCATAGAATTACATTGTGTAATGTGCTCTGTTTTTGTGCTAGCTTGTGGTTGCATGCATAAAATGTTTTGAAAAGAAATCATGGATATGAGAAGATGGGTAATTTTCTTTCTGAATTGTTGAATTGGCATTGGCTATGTTCAGTCAGTCTGCTCAAATTAAATCGTGTTGTTGCCTGTTTAGAATTTCAAATGTGCATATTGCATGTTCCTTGTACAGGGATATTCTTTTAACCTTTTCCTCAAAATGAAAATTAATGTAGATATTATCATAGACTAAATTAATAATGTAGCTACCCATTAAGGGTGCACCACATCATTCATCAGTTTTTTTTATTTAAAAAAAAATACAATTTCAACTTGCAAAATTTGAATAGTTACATGAAAGATATTTTTTTTCTATCTTATGTATCGATCTCTATTTTAATTTAATGAGGGCATATAATTACTATTACTAATATGGTAACCATTCAGTCAATATTCTCTATCTTGTTTGGAAGATAAGATGCATATTCTCTTGCTCTCAGCTAATCATTTATGCAGAACCTATTGGTGATGATGTGGTTTTAAGCAATTTTAACTTAATTTAGTTACAGATTGCTTTTTGTGTGGTTGAATCTTATGATTCGTGATTTGAATCTTGATTTGATAACCATGATTGAAACTGAAAGACTGAAAGAGTTTATATATATGTATGTAATGAATCATAGAAAATCACAGTTTATGTTGATGTTTGGAGGTTATATTGGATCTAATGTTATTCATTTACCTTTTCTTCTTCATTGTGATTATGACCCATCAATGTTTAGTAAGATAATTTCGTATGCTCACAACTGATAGATATACCTTGTGCCAAGTGTTGTACAAGAGTTAGGTGGGGATCAATTATTAGGGCTGAGCCTGAGTTTGGTTTAGTTGTAGTCAGAAGTCATCACATCATTGTTAAGTTTTGTGTATATTTTTATTTTATTCTCTTGTCCTTTTCAATAAGGCATCACCTTTGTAATGTCTGGTATGCATGTTTTTTACTTTTAAATAAATTAATCACAACAACACTTGATTTCACAATCTAGTGAGTTTTTGGGTTATATATTACTTATCCCAAAAGCCTTTCTTATATATTACTTAGTGAGTTTTTCAATGCTTTTAAAAACCTGAGTTTTTGTGTACTTTTGTCTGTAGTGTTTTGGGATACAATGCAACCTTGAAATAATTACTACGATTATTTTTTCCATTAAATTAAAATAATTAAAGGAAGCCACAACAGATTATAATAACAACGTTATTAAAATGATATATAACATGATTTATTTAGATACATCACAATAGGTGTATTATTGTTATCATTATTGTTGTTTTGAAATGAAATGGATGGTTTCTCAGTTTACAGTGTTGTTGAAATTGTTCTCTGTTAAATTAGGTCTGAATTTGGAAAGAAGGGGAGATACTTGACAGCTTAATCATGTTTGGCGTCATAAGGCGAAGGGTTGCTTCTGGCAGCCCGTCTCCTTTGGTGAGGGCTCAGTCTTACTAATCTTTTTGTTGAATTTTGCATGTCTTAATTCATGGATTGAAGTTTAAGTTTAAGTGAATCTGACACCTGTTTTGTATTTGTTTTAGTTTCTAGGCCAGTCAGCTCTGAAGATCCGGTCTGGTCCATCAGTTCCTGCTAGAGTTTCTTCCATTATGGAAAAGGAGGTATTTTTCTGAAACCTACTCTCTTAATTATGTTTTCCTTCCTATGAGTTACGATGATTACCCTGATGTTATTCTTGGGATATGAGTTCAAGGCAAACTACACAAGCATTTATCACCTGAACAAATAAAATATGCAATTATTCGGTCCTTGGTAGCAACCTTCAAATTTGCTTAATCATAATGATTGGACTTGTTTTTGATAAAATTTGTTTCTTAACCTGAAAAGACTCTCACTCTCATCTGGTGTGTTTCATTTCATTTTCAACAGTTTGAAAATAAATTGGTCATCATTGTTTCTGTTTTATGACCTTTTCCATTCTGTGTTGTTTGCATTTTATTCAAGGTGTGAATGGATTGTCAGATGGCTATTCAAATTCAATGTTATACGTCTCAACTTTTCAAACTCAAGCATGCTATTTGCAAATTGATGTGTAGACTGACTGTTTAGTTTATAGACTACACAAAGTAAATTTCTTGGAACAATCTTATTCAGTTTGGAGGATGTGTTATTATCTTTTTTATTTTCGTGCACTGCTCTTCTCATCGAGTTCTTTTCTCTAAAAAAAATATTTCTTGGAAATATTCATATACATGCTTTAGTTATTAGTCATATCCTTTGAAGGTTCTTACAACTATTTTTATTTTGTTCAACAGATTGCATTCCATTCAGGAGGATGTGGAAATCTCAGGAACTTGTGTCATATAACAACACCTGGTAATTTGGGGTGCATTTTTCTAAAATTGTTTAGCTGTTATTGACTTGAATGATTTCTGCAATTTTGCAATTTATGTCATCAATTTTGCTGTTGTTGCAGGATGCTGGTTTGATTCAAAGCCTATGAGGTTAGTAATTTCATTTACCAATCCTAGGCTTTATTTAAGTGTTGCTTTAGGATTGTATTTTTTGTTTATGTAAAGGTCAGCTCAGAAATTTAAAAATGAGTTAGTAAGGGTGCACTTGGTTAAACATTCTGGCCTTCCTTTATATTTCCTTGAGAATAACAACGACACCTGAAAACATGTTTGTTGTGGTTACAGAAATGCTTCAAATGGCTGGAGCCTGGAAACATTGTGATCAAGCTATCCAGCCAGACCTTGAAATGTTAGAATTAGGTTTGGGGGCCTCAACAACATTCTTATTGTTTAAATAAAGTGCTGGGATGAAAATAAAATAATTTAGAAAATTTTCTGTTTCCTAACCAACAATGCTTTTCATGAAAAAATAAGAATGAAATGGTACTAAAAAATATCGTAAGAAAATAAAAATATGAAATTGTTTTCAAAGTTTTATTAGTCTCGTAAATCCTAAATTTTAATTGTGACAAATTTGGTTTTAGAGATATTCCCCTTTTAGTTTTTATTTAGATGCTAATTTTACTTGTTTTTCTTGCATGTTGCTAGTGCTGCTAGCTTACGGACACAAACATTCGTATCATATGTTTATCTTCATATCAAATCCAAGTATTTAAATTTAGTGTTCTTAAGGGCATTGGATTCCCAGAGATATAAGTCAAAATGACATTTTTTCAAAGAAAAAAAGGAGGCCGAAAAACTCAGATTCAGTTTCGGGATTCCTTGTAGTTTCTTTTGTACTCAATCCAATTCTGTTGACTTTTTTCACATGGTATTTGGGGTGCAGTAGTGACAGATCATTAATTAATGAGTGAAGATGAATGGAAGAGTAGTTAGCATTTCTCATTGTCAGCGGTGCTGTTCATATATTGCCTTATTGCTATGTAGGGATGTTTTTCATTCAGAGGCTACCATGCGAACATTGAGGCGTCCATTTTCTTCAGAAAGTGGTGAGATATTGCTGTGCTTATCAGTTTTTTGCCATTTAAGTTACTCCTATATTTCTAGTTTCTTTTATTCATAAAGGATAAGTGCACACATCTCATGCGTATCATAAAATGTTTAACGCTTTGAAAAAGGAGACCAAATCCATGGTTATGATTGAGTCTTGCATTTCTGTAATTTTAGCTATTGTCTATCTAATTTATTATAATGGAATGTAGAATATATTGTTTCGTTTATTTGTTTGAAAAGATAGAACATCAAGTAAGAATCAGCATGGTTCCTTGGGTCATTGTAGTGATCATGGTTTTGTTGTGTCATGTACATAGTAACATACTACATGACTACCTATCATATTTGAAAAGTTTTTTTCTATTTTCTATGCATCGTGTGTATTGAGCTTATATATAGGAATGTGGTGAATGTTCTAAAATGTGTTTCAGTGTTTCGCTTAATTAGTGAGAGTCTAGGTTCTAGGATCACATTTGTTGTCCTGTGAAAGGTAAGATTTGGTTAATGTACCTTTCATTTGTCTGGCATTTATGTTGTTTACTTAACCTGTTTTGTTTTGGCTTTTGTTTGATAATATTTTTAAAATACCAAATATTATTTATATTTGTGATGAAGGAGATACGGTTGATGTTGTGGTCCCGCCCTTGGCTGAATCTATTGCTGATGGAACTCTGGCAAAATTTCTGAAGAGTATGCTATTCAACTTCTTGGATATGTTTTTGTTTTCATGTTTTGAATTGTTATTTTTAATTATTATTGGTGATTGACTGTTGTGTTTTGGTTTGATGCATGAGAGCAGGGCCTGGTGACAGGGTTAGTGTTGATGAACCAATTGCTCAAATTGAAACAGATAAGGTGCTATTTTAAAACATGGTTGAGAAGGATTTGGATGGTTATAAACAGATTTAATTTTATTGATTTTCAAGTAATCAATGCTGTATTTTTATCTTATTCCTTAATTAGGTGACAATTGATGTTTCGAGTCCTGAGTCAGGTGTGATTCTGAAGGTACTGTTTCACAGGTTTAAAACGTTTTTAATCCCCCTAAACTACCCCCAAAATGACGGAAATCATCACTCTCTTTCTCTTTTATTTTATTTTGCATGAACTGTTTAATGATTTGCAGCTTCTAGCCAATGAAGGGGATACTGTTGAGCCAGGTAACAAGATAGCAATCATTTCAAGGTCTAATGATGCTACAACTCATGTTGCCCCATCTGAGACTACATCTCAGAAAGCTGCTCCTCAGCCAACCCAAAAGATTAGCGAGGAGAAGAAAGCACCCAAAGCTGATGCTGCTCCTACTATAGAGAAGCCCAAAGCTCCTGCTGCTACACAGAGCTCTCCCACTGAGCCCCAGCTTCCCCCTAAGGAAAAAGAAAGACGAGTGAGACTGTGGTTTTGTGATTTTAATTCCTACCTGAATTTTGTTTAGCAATCATGAAAGTTTTTTTTATTTCTTCCTTCATTATTGAAGGTTCCTATGACAAGGCTTAGGAAACGAGTTGCTACACGACTGAAAGATTCCCAAAACACGTTTGCTATGCTGACCACCTTCAATGAAGTTGATATGTAAGTTTTGTTGAACGTCAAATTTTAGCAGAGGTTTTGAACATTGTCTGGGGCTTTAATTTTTCTTTTTCCTTCTTTCATCTGTGTATAAATATTCCTTAGTATACATTATTTGGTAATGTTACTAATGGAATGCACTAGTCTAAAATTTATTTAATGAAATCCTCAACTTGTGGTGAATCTGCTACTCCGAAGATACATTGGAAAGTCATGGCATTTCTGTTAATTTCTATCCTTGTCAGATCAACAAATCCTGTTATTTATTCTTTCAAATTCTACATGCCCTAGTACATGTGCATTTCTTATTTTTTGTTTAGAAGATGTGGAGTGCATTGGCATACATACGCACTGGTTGAGAGTTGAGACTTGAGACCTTTTTCCCCTTTTTTTATTTGAAGATTTACTTAATTTTTAGCTCATCTATGTAATTTTACATTATGCCATTTTGCTTGTTTCAATGTGATAACACCAGTATCATGGGACATGCCATTGATTATATTTGAGGGGTGAAAAAGGTGGGGATTCAGTTATTATATAGACTCAACATAAGAAAACAGGGTGACTCCATTTGTTTAATTATCAATTCTTGATGCTGTTTCCTGTCATGTCCTTATGTAGTGAATTACTTTTGTCATTCTCTTCCTGATTGCTCTGCTCTTAATGATAGGACTAATTTGATGAAGCTCCGTGCTGATTATAAGGATGCTTTTGTTGAAAAGCATGGAGTCAAATTGGGACTTATGTCTGGGTTTGTCAAAGTATGTTTTCAAGTTGCCAAAATTTAGACTAAAAGGACTTTCTCTTTTTATTTCCTCATATACTTTATTTGGTTTCATGTTAGGCTGCTGTCAATGCACTCCAACATCAGCCGATTGTAAATGCTGTCATTGATGGGGATGATATTATATACAGAGATTATATAGATATCAGCATAGCTGTTGGAACTCCAAAGGTTTTTATCAGTTCCCTTTACCTTTTCTCATTTACTTTGTTTTATTATGTAGGGAGATCGTTGGGGTTGGATAATATACTCTTGATGAACCATTTCTGATTGACTTTTGTCAATTGCTGTCATGGCTGGTCAACAGAATTTTAAGGGTTGGATTATGGAGAAAATTAACAAGTAGTCAAGTGTATCTTGTCTACGGTGCATTTTTTTGCTTGGCTATGAAAATTATTGACATGAATCTTGTGTTTGGACAAATATTAACCTTCAATTGCCTTCGCAGGGCCTTGTTGTGCCTGTTATCCGCGGTGCTGATACCATGAACTTTGCTGATATAGAAAAGCAGATAAATTCTTTTGCCAAGAAGGCAAATGATGGAACTTTATCAATTGATGAGATGGCTGGAGGCACTCTTACAATATCCAATGGTGGTGTTTATGGAAGCCTTTTGAGTACTCCTATTATCAACCCCCCTCAGGTTAATTTGGATAATTTTTTAGTGATGTGCAATAATTGTGGACAATTTGTAAGATAAAATATGAAATTATTTATTTGGAATGAAAACTGATGCCGATATTGTTTTTGGCAGTCGGCAATCTTGGGTATGCATTCCATAGTGAGCCGCCCGATGGTTGTTGGAGGAAATATTGTCCCAAGGCCAATGATGTACGTTGCTCTAACATATGACCATAGAATAATTGATGGAAGAGAGGCGGTGTACTTTCTGCGACGCATCAAAGATATTGTGGAGGATCCTCGCAGGCTTCTGCTTGACATATGAAGCGGATCTCTAATTTTGTTAGTGTCAATTCAAATACCATAATGGATACCCTTTTGCTTGGGTCTTGAATTGCGGCTACCCGTAATTTATAATTTGTAATGAGCAAACTCTTCAGGATCATATCCCGATTTCTATATGAAATTAATTCGGCATGTTTGTGCTTTTACTACCTGCTGTTCCTCTCGTTTAACACGAAGAGGGTCACGTTTTTGACTCAAGTTGTATGAAACATCTGTGGACTATATTGTTGGGGTAGTCCCTAAAGTAATAATGTGATCTCTTTTACAATTTTTTTTAGCATATAAAAATGTAGTCTCTCCATGCCTTGCTGGTTCCGAGTCACTATAAAGTACTATAATGAAACAATGTACTCGTCATTATAAAATGTACTAATGTGGTATCAATTGAAGAATTATTCGTCATGATAGTGCTGCTTTTAACCATAATGAAGTTCCAGTAACACTGAATCAAGTTGCAGAAGGTTTACTTTTTTGAGACCCAGTAATGGGAGCTGTCGTTGCAGGTGCGACTCTAGAGGGAACGGATATCGAACCAAACCCCTCTAGATTGGCTGGTGCAATGGAACAAAGCAGGCCTTTTGACCCGAATGGGGGTCAATTTAAAGAGAAAAAGAATACTCAAATGGGGTTCTTTGTTAAGTTATTACTGGTAGAGGGTTGTTACAGTACAGATTAATGCGTTACAAATAGAACACATTGTTTAATGCGTTTATAGGATGATATAGTTGCTTTTTCAAACAAGCCCAAGTGTTGTCGGGAAATAGGTGTAAAATGCATACTTTTTATACGTAAAATCTGAGCCTAGAAATGTATAATTTTATGCATTACATGAGCTGTATTTCCTGACATTCAAAACACATAAATATATTTGTTAAATACATAGCACGTCGCGCCAAAAAGAGTGCGTTTTACAGGGAATCTAACACTGTAAAACGCATTTTATACGTTTTATAGAGATTCTCAGCATCTTTATGTGTTTTCCATTTGATTTTTTTAACCGTTCAATGAGCCATTGGATGGAGCGACCACTGTAAAATGTCCCTAGATTAGTGTTGGTCCCTACTTGGTTTCTAGCATTCGAAAAAACCTAAGAAAGATTACACCGTTGAAAGAAAAAAAAGAAGAAGAAAGATTGCTACGTTAAAGCAAAGTGAAAAAATAGAGAATATTTTGCATCTGAAAAAGGTAATTTTTTTTAGTATAAGTTTAGTTTATTTAATATATATATATATATATATATATCTATATATATATATATATATATATATATAATAGAATTTTTTTGTTTTATTTGCAGTGTATGATTTGTATGATGAGTTATGTTGTTAGGAGTAAATTAGGTTCAACCCCAATAAAATTATAAATTACCATAGAAATGGGATTTCATTTACCATATTTAAAAATATCTCAATAAAATTAAAAATTTCAATGAATGGAAATAAAAATTACATAAATAATTTAACTTTGCATAATACATACTTAAAATGAACATATAAAATTTGAATCTAATTTATTGTGATCTTACAAAAAAAATATATATTTATACAAATGTATTATCATTCCATTTCATTTTTATTGAACTTATTTGATTTTATTGGTCTTATTTATTATGGACAACCATTAACATAATTCACATAAGAGATGTACAAAAATGTGAATTTTGATTCAATCAAAACAAAAGTTTGATATATCTTCATTGGATAATATTTTACTGTCAACTTCATTTCATTCTTACGATCAAATTGTAACTCAACAAACAACATTTCATCACTAATAATCCAACTAAGAAGTGCATCAATTATAAAAAAGTTTCATTTATGATTTAGATGTTTCCAAAAAAATGTTGATGCAGTTGGAAAAACTCTAAAATGTTATTTCTTATGTATATTTAAAAATAAAAATTAATATTATTTTATATAAATACTTATTAAATTTCAATGTCTATATTAATATATTTTCGTTATCTGATTGAACCATTTGTTCATGAGATAAAACATATGAACTAGATGGACCATCATAAGATCTTGAACTTGATTTCAGTTTCACAAAAATATAAGCTTCTCCAGTATTTTTGTTAGTCAAATTATTCATGTTGCATTAATTATCATCTAAAATAATTATTATTATTACTACTTTTTATATATTGACTATAAATAATAAAAGATTGATAAACGAGCACATGGTATATTTTTTTAAAATTATCAATATTTAGATACTGTAATGTAGAAATGTGATTAATTCGAGTTGAGTAAGGAAAACTCATAAATGATAACGTAATTGAGAAAGTAAAATCAAAATTCTGAATTTAGAGATTAACTTATTTTACCCTTTGCATTTTTTTTGGGATATGATATTAAGTTAACATCAACTTCTAAAATCATCTTTAAAAAATTATTCAGCAACCTGTTTACTTGTGATCCCATCTGAACAAAACAACAGAATCAAATATTTTAAAGTTTAGTTTTGTAAGCTTATAGAATAAATTAGGGACCTTACTTTCTGCACCCCCTTTTTTCTTTTTACACCCCCTCTTAATTTTTTGTAAAATTTTTATTCCAAAATTACCCTTAACACCCCCCTCCCTTACTCATTAATTTTTCCGTAAAAAACAACCATCTTCCGCATTTTACTCCTCAAGCCTGCTTGCCAAGAACAGTACCTGCTTGCCTGCTTCACTTCTGCACTCAAGCCAAACGAAACAACCCAAGCTCAAAGCTTCCGCACCTCTGAATCCTAAACTCGTTTGCTATTGTCCATTGGATAGGGTAAATGTAGGTTTTAGGCTACTGCAAAATCCTAAGGTAGAAGATGACCCCATGCATTCCGCAAATTAGTTTGCAGAATGTATTAGTTATATTCCGTAAACTAGTTTGCTGAATGCATATGCATTCCGTAAATTAGATTGCGGAATGTATGAGAGACGTATTCTGCAAACTAGTTTACGGAATGCATCAGTTGCATTCCGCAAACTATTTTACGGAATGGATCAGTTGTATTCCTTTTTTACTGTTCCGTAAATTAGTTTACGGAACATAAAAAATTACATTCCGCAAACTAATTTGCGGAATGTAATTTTTTGCCTTCCGTAAACTAAATTGCGGAGAACAAAATTTACATTCCGCAAACTAATTTACGGAAGGTTTTTAACATTCTGCAAATTAATTTGCGGAACGTAAACTGCAGTTCAATGTTAGCTCACCTTCGTCTTCTCCGACGGTTTTCAGCTCACTTTCTTGCCTAACAAAAAACAGCAGCTCAACTTACACTTAATTAACAAATTTTCGTTGAAATTTTATTTATTTAACAAGTGCAAAATAAAGAAGAAAGTGAAATTGAAAAACGAAAAAGAAAGGAATACTGATAACATATAGTCTCAGGGTATTTTTGACGTTTCACCATAAAGGGGTGAAAAAGAAATTCAGGGTGCAAAAAGCAATGCCCATAAATTAGGTGTCATATTGCCTAAGGTGGCTAAAGGGCCTTCGTTGCATTATTCGAAAAATTTGGGTTAGGTTAAAGAGAAACAGCCCAATAATCTTCTCCGAAAACCAAATCAGACAGAGAGCATTGTTGTTCACTACACTTCCATTTGCATATACTGTGACCCGTCGAGTGTGTGGTGTGGCTACTCATAATTCCAACTATGGCTTCCACGGTTGCTTCCAGATGTTCACTTCGTAATATCTCCTTTTACCCACATTTTTTTTTATTCCTTTTATTTGCTTCATCCCCATTTTGTTCTCCCCGGTTTGGATTAAAGCTTTCACGTTTTGGTTATTAAACTAATTTCTCTTAAATTAATTTTTTAGGGGTTTGGTTGGTGAATGTGTTGTTATGTTACCTCACTCCATCACTCTAGATCGAGCAAAACAATCACTTCAATATTTTACACAAATAGCTGCAATTGTTGATATGGATTATTATTGTTTTCTGACATTGTTTCGTTTCCTTATTTTATGTTGGCTTTGTTTCACAATAAGATGCTTCATGGTCACAATGTTATACTTGCAATACTTTCTTTACCTGAAGTTTTGAAATTTTATGTATTGAGCTGTGTAACTCTATCTTGGATGCCTGGAATATGCATTCATGCCATGGATGCCTCCCCCTATCTTTTCTCATTTTTGTTATAATTAAAAAAAATGAACTCAATATTTATGTGTTGGTGATTAGCTGATATTTTCATGGTTAAGTGGTTGATTAATTTCTTTTTGTTTCATGTGTTGAAAACCAAACTAGTGGGCCGCACTCTGTTTGGTGGTATAAGGAATAACTTCTCTGGTTTATTAACATCGACTGAGCTGACATCCAACAATTTCATATCTCAGGTCAGTAAATGAATCATGGCAACATCATGCTTATGATATGATTTATAAGTGATATTTTCAGTCGCATGTTGCGGATTATTTATTTCATTACATTTCTCTTTGAGATGCTAAACTGGGTAACCTAAGAGTTGTATAAAATATTGTGCTGCAAAAATGCCAGCCATGAATTAGCATTTGAAAGAGTTTATGGAAAATTTATTTGAGCTAATAAATCCGGTAAGCTCTTTTAATTTTATTCAAATTTTTTTTTGTGTAACTTGTTAAAATAAGCTCTTTTTAGTTTATTCAATAAATTTTATGGTTAAATTTATAGCATAAGCATTCATATAATAGGTGTTTATTGAATAAACATTACGTTCTAGAATAATTATGTGTCACAAAGGTCATCTTAGGAATCAAAAAACTTGTGGAACAATGCAGGGTTTTGCAAATTTCAGTTTTAGTTTGTTAACATTGGCAGCAAAAGAGGCTTGTTGGGAATGTTTAACCCTGGCGGTTCTGTTTATGCATGCTGTTGTAGTGTTATCAGAGAAAGTAATATAGAAAATTTTGACTTGGTGCTGTAAGTTTGGATCAGTTACAAGGCAATACTTTTGATCATATTAGAAGTCAGGAAACATATGGAATCGCAAAGTGGAATTGTGTCTCAATCAGTTGGTATTGGGAATATTGACAATGTAGAAGGCATGCTTTGTTAACAAGGCAGATCCTATTTATTCTGTAGATTTGATGTCACACTTTTAACTGAGAATGAAATATATCAGTCATTTCCTCTGCTGATTCGGTCTTTCTGCTATCTGCAATGTATCTTTGGAGGTAATTTTGGCCAATAGTGAAATGGTGCTCTGAGGTGTCATTTTGTTTTGTTGGGATTGGAATTACAGGTTTTGTTGTTGGATTCTTTTCTTAGAAAACTTTATGCTTGTAGTGGTATTTGGTCGGGTTCTATAGATTAGTATTACTTATTATAGATTTCGGGATTTCCATATGTTTTATGGGCCACTATTCTGTTTTATTTTTTAGCAGATTTTTCTGTATGCTCATGCTTGAGTACGGCTTGTACCCGGACATTTCTGTTTCTTAATTTCATTAATATCACATATTCTTGGTTTTTCAAAAGCTAAAAACAAAATTAATCTGTTTAGCAAATGCACCTTAAGTGCATGTAATGGTTAGATACCCATTTGCTCACATTACTCATGAAAAACATTTATGCCTTTAGCAGCAGCAACGCAGCTTCATACAGATGAGGACGGTTCTGAAGGTTGTTGATAATTCAGGAGCTAAAAAGGTGATGTGCATACAAGCTTTGAAGGGGAAGAAAGGGGCAAGGTTAGGTGACACAATAATAGCATCAGTGAAAGAGGCTCATCCTAATGGAAAAGTAAAGAAAGGAAAGGTTGTATATGGTGTGGTTGTACGTGCAGCCATGCAAAGGGGACGGTGTGATGGAAGTGAGGTCAAGTTTGATGACAATGCTGTGGTTCTTGTTGACAAGCAAGGGCAGCCTATTGGGACCAGAGTTTTTGGGCCAGTGCCGCATGAGCTGAGGCAGAAGAAGCATGTTAAGATTCTTACTTTGGCTGGGCATATTGCTTAAAGGAGGGGAAAAGTGTTATCCTTAAATTTTGTTATGTAATCACCTCTTCGCCTTTGCCGGTTGAATTTGGGATTCTTCCATTTTATGTAAAATGTAACTTGGTATTCAAGCTCCATTATTTTGGGGGTGTACAGTTCAAGTCTTCACTTTCGAAAGAAAATGTCTTGAAATTCTAAATTTAAAATAACGAGTAACAAACAATAGAGATACAATATTTTTGCTTGCTTCTTGTGTGGAGGTGTTATTATGGTCATAATTGCATTTGTGAAACCTTTCTTTTTTAATATTGGTTATTTTTTAATATAGGTGTGATATTTTGCTTAGTCATCTTAATTTAATGTTCTTAGTTCAATACCATGTTGATTTTGTAAAATTAAAGTCAATTCAATAATCAAAAGATCAATTCCATCTGTTGTCCATGAATGTCTGGCTCATTCTTTTAAGTATGAGATTATTATTATTCTTCTTTATACTTTTGGATCAACAAGGTTAAGTTCTCTTTTTACAGTTATTTCATAAACATCGTTTCTAGTTGTATACCTTTGTTTTTTCTTTTAATATTATGCACATAATGTTTTTTCTTTACACTGGGATCATTTACTATCAAGATTAAGTCTGTCACCTTTATTACATATAATAATATAATTTTAACAAATTTATTGAATTATGAAATTATTAGCATAGGCAAAGAAAATTATGTTGAAATATGTTTAAGTTTAGAAGTAAGGCATCTTCGATTCTTAAATAGTACTTTTTGAGGCTCTATCATTAAATTAAAATTAAGATATCATGATCTAGATTAAAGGTTCTTTAAAGATACTATCAAATTAAGATTGAAGCCCACGTATTTAAGGTAGGATTAAGATCAAATTAAGTTTGAAGCTCACATTTAAGGTAGGATCAAGATATCTTGAAGATAATCAAACTAAAAAGATCAAGATCAAACATTGACATCCAAAACGGTACTCAAATATCTGTTTTTAAGTTTTAAATGAAGAGCGATTACATATTTAAAATTGGATTACTATATGCACAAACATTTGAACTTGAGAGATTACATATTGTAAAGATAAAAAAATTATAATTATTTACTTTTTTTAACATATATTTCAGTTTGTATCTTTTATTTATATTTATTATTTTTGACATTACTATATTTCTTTCTTACTATTCTCCTTTGTTTTTCTTTTTCTAAGATACTGTTTTTATTTATCGAGAATCAAAGGAAGTTGATTTCTTCTAATATAAAACATTGTTGTTTGTTGACTAAGCCTAAATTTCATGGTATCATCTCTAAGTCTAGAAAGAAAAAAGAGAAACCACATGCAAATTTATAGTTCTAATTGTGAGTTATTATAAATTTATAAATAAAAAATAAAAATAAAATAAAAATATTAATTATTCAATTTCTATAAATAGAAAACAAAATTAAAATATATTATCATTTTTATATTGATAAATTAAAGGAAGATAAAAAGAATGTAACATACTTTTGTGTGTTTTGTATTACATGAGTTTCTCATCATATACAAGTCTAAGAGAAGAAACTTCTATACTTATGTGATAAAATAACAACTAACATTATCTTGAATTCGAAAACTACATCTGAAACAACATTATTGCCTACTAGCAAACATTGCATACTAAACAAAATCTTGTTAGGAACAAAGTTCTAAACAAAATTTGGAGTGTAAACATTATGTGCTAGAAAAAGTAGATGCTGCATCGTGGAAGAACTACCGTCTTGAAAGAAAAATTTCAGCAGACCTCCATTACAACCTGATTTCAGTATTGCTTCTCAAGGTTAATATAATCACATGCAAAGAACTATAAAGTTGTATCCAAAAAGAAAACATTAAATCGTTCAGTAACTCAATGTCCAACAACTGGAAAATAATTTTTTGATGGCTAATAAGTACACAATGACCAAATATTAACTCTCTAATAGTCAAATAATAATGACACAACAACTAGAAAATAAAGGCTAATTAAAAGGTAAAGAACAAATTATTATCGCTTGCTGGTCATTTACCAACAATCCCCACTAATGCAAGTGATAGGAATGTTCTGAGCAAATAAGGTTACTTTTGTGCTTAAACATCAGTGTTTTGAAGATTGAATTAACACATACTAGAGTGAGATAACAATTTTGTCTAATAAGTGAATTACTCTTCAATTTAGTTGAAGTAAGTTGAAACCTAACACTAAAGTATACATTCCGTGATAAAGTTTTGAATTAAGGTCATTCTCAAATTACTTTGGATTTCACATGAATATTTTAGAAATTATCCAACCTGTCACTCAGGACGACCTTTACCCTCTTGCTCACTTCTTTATTCATATGATTATCTTACAAACATTTAGTGCATCTCAAAAGAACATTTTAGATTTATGAATAAATTTTACTTTATTATTTAAAAGTACATAAAGTGCACCATAAAAACACTAAGATGTGCGCTCTCAAAAGCACTATGTCATAGATACATCAAGTGTTTTTCAAAAAACACTACCACTAAGAGCTATGTATCACTTTCAAGGATCTTGTAGATATATCTATTTCGAAAAAGCATCATCCTATGCCATAGTGATAGAACCATATTGCAAAAAAGTAATCATATGATTTAGTTTGACCAACAATTGGGTATCTACCATACTTTTCTCCCATGTCACACTATTGTTGTAGATTTTATCCATAAAGGTATGTCTGCTAAGAAACTTCTTATCCATTTTGCTTTTTAACCTTCTAACTCATAACAATAAATTAAGATTCATAGTAGGTTGTGCTATGCAAATTTATTCTGTAGATTTCCAAGAGATAATATCTTCACCTTAGGTAAAAACATATCTACTGGTAGAGCACACCTCATTGTTATCTAGTACGCATGATAAAATCCTTCCAACATTGAAGAAATTTTTAAAAAACACAACCTCAAATTTATGGTACCTTTTTAAGTGTTAGAAGATGATACAAAGCAATCCAAAGTTCATCATTAAGATCATGAGTATAACGACTTAATCTACTCAAATCATATGCAATATCATGTCTAGTATAATTCATTAGAAACATAACATTACCAATAATTTTTCCGTACTCAGATTGAGATACATCTTTATTAGTAATATTTTTTTATCAAACATAAACATATACTTATATCATAAGGAGTTTTAACAAACATTACATCAAAACTGTTAAATTTCTTTAACAAATTTTTAATAAAGTGTGATTGATTTAGAGAAATTCATCATTTGTCTTTCTTATTTTAATTCCTAGAATCACGTCAGCCTTTCCTAAATCTTTCCTTTGAAATTTGGAACTTAAAAGGGACTTTATTTTATTTATCACATTTAAACTAATTCTAAATATTAACATATCATCTATGCGTAAACATCTTATAACACAATCATTTTCAAATATAAACATAGGAACAACAAAATTATCCACAAATGTAGGTGAAAAAGTGTTTATAGATACAACAATATCTTCTTATAAGGAAATATATTTTCAAAAAATTTAGCATATTAATATTCAATAATAGTATTATTATTCAAGACATAAACACATATATGCAGCATTATCATGAGCATAACCAATAAAAATAGTATCAATCATCTTAGCACCAATGTTTGTTCTTTTAAAATCTGGTATTCCAACTTTAGCCAAGCAGTCCCATATTTTTAAAAGTTATGAGTTTGGTGAATAACCCTTCCATAATTCATAAGAGGTTTTTTCTATATGTTTATGAGTTACTTTGTTTAAAGTATACCATACAGTCAAGATAGTCCTCCACATGTAATCTGACATACCAGAATTAAGCAACATGTCATTCATCGTAACTTTTTTCAATGTTTTATTTTCTTTTAGTTATATCATTTTGTTGCAGTGAATAAGGTGTAGTAACTCATGTACAATTCCATTTTTCTCACAAAATTACTTAAGGCTAGTTATATTGTACTCATCGCCTCTATCTAATCTAAATTCCTTTATTTTATGATCTAACTAATTTTCTACCTTAGTCTTATATTTTAAAAAGGTTACTTTAGTTTCATCTTTTGATCTTAGGAGATAAACTTAGTGTACCTAGAGTAATCATCTACAAAAGTGATATCATACTTTTTTTCCTCCTTTATTAACTGTACTTTTAAAGTCTGTCAAGTTTGAATGCATCAATTCTAAAAGTTCAGTTTGTCTATTATTCTCTAGTTTAAAAGGTTTTTTTAGCATGCTTAACTTCCACGCATATAAGGTATTTTGAGTTATTCTTTTCATCCATTAGTGGTAACAAGTTCATGTATTTAAATCTTTTCATAGAAGATAAATTAAGATGTCCTAGTCTACCATGTCAGATATCAATATACTTCATAATATAAATAAAAAATAGAAACAAACAAACCTCCATTCAAATAATCTTTTCCCACAAAATTCCTGTTTTTGGTAATGATTACTTTGTTAACTTCTAGCATAATTTTTAGACATGTCTTGTTGAGTAATGCCCTAGATATGAAGTTTTTATGCATTGAGGATGTCAAAGATAAAGTTTTTTCAGAAGTTAATTTCACTATAACTTTTCCTTTACCATATACTCCAGCTGTTGCAAAGTTTCCCATGTAGACTATGTCTCCATCAATGGCTTCTTCAAATTTCGGAAAAAAATCCTTGGTTGCATTAATGTGTCTAGTGGCTCTTTTGACAAGGATTCACTCAGTCTTGGCATAAATAAAGTATGATTATGCCTTTTTATGAACTCCATAGGTTGCATGATGGTTTGTTTTTTTATCTTGCCACTTGTTGTGCATAGGTTTTTTTTCCTTTCTAAAACTTGTTTCTATATGAACCATCATTAGACTCAAATTAGCATTTGAAAAATTTTGAAAGTCATCTTCATATTTATCTTTAAGGTGATTTACTTTTTTAGTTCACAAGTAATTGATGCATTCTTGTAAGCTAAAGTCTTTCTTCTTGTGTTTGAGATGATTTCTGAAATTGCTCCACGAGGGAGGGGATTTTTTTAGTGTATCATAAGCTTGTAGAATTTCACACATCTTCATTCTTTCATTTAGTATGTTAGCAACCAAGTTCTCATACAGGTGAACTTGTTTCCATGTTCCCAAATGGACTTTGCTGCCTTGTTTGACACAAATAAATCAAAGATATTGGTAGACATATGACTAAGAAGGTGACCGTGTACTAGTTTATTATGTTTGTCATAGATTTGTAGGTCCTTGACAACTTTTGCTATAGGGTCATTTTTGGCTTCATCATCAATTGACATTTGTGAAGGGTCTGTGAATAGCACTTAATCGATCTTAAGTTGCTCAAAGAAGATGAACAATTTTTGTGACCACCATTTTTAGTTGGTTCAATCTAAAGGTTTAAGACGAAAGATGTTAGGCATCACTATATGAGGAGGTTGCAAAGCCAAACGATTTCACTAGTGGCATGGGCCATTGTCTGACACTATACTTTGTTTCTTGATTTTCCATGATATTGGTGCTACTCTGAGCTTTATCATGTATCCAGAGATTGATCTCCTGGTCAAAGGGAAACCTACCCAATCAGAGTCACAAAATGCCAACAACTTCAAATCATTATTCTTAGGTAGAAATATTCCTTGACTAGGAGAGGATTTAAGTAGCGCAGCACATGCATAGCTACATCCCAATGTTTTTGGTGTGGAGATTGCATGAATTGACTTAGGACATGTGTAGAGTATGTGATTTCGGGTTGTGTGATGGTAAGGTAGATAATCCTTCCAAGAATTCTTTTGTATTAAGATGGATCAAAGTAGAAATCTCTCGAGTCCAAGGATAGGTTATGATGTTGTTCCATGGAAAAGTTGTTAGATGTGCAACCCAACATGCCACACTCATTTAAGATGTCAAACATATATTTGTGTTGACTCATAAATATCCTAAAGGAACCACTAGATAATTCTAATTCAAGAAAATATTTAAGATACCCAAGGTCCTTCATGTGGAAGCATCTGCTAAGATACTCTTTGAAGCGAGCATAGACCCTTGCGTTATTCCCGGTTACTGCCAGATCATCTATGTATATTGGTGTAGGTGTACAAGCTGTGATCAGGAGAAGATTGCTGGAAACCATGTTGTAGTAAAGCTTGCGAGAGTTTTGAGTACTAGTTTCGGGAGGTTTGTTTCAACCTATAAAGTGACTTGCGCAATCGGCAAACGAGTCCCTTATGTGGAACTTTATATCTTGGAGGAATTTCCATATATACCTCTTCATCCTCATAATCAATCCAACACCAACAACGGTCCTTAATGGAGCTACCCTATATGAAAGACTCTTTCGAAGGACTCCAAGTTATGATCACCTTAGAACAATGAGACAAATTTGATTCATGAACAAAATGATACATGTTTATAGGGTATCCCAAGGCCAGAAATGCAAGAGGGTGTATAACTTGAAAATGAAGGAGTTTCATGGTTAGTAGGGATATGGTCTTCTATGAGAATGTGTATCCCTTCATAATACAAGGGGTCCTTAAGACATATGAGTCACCAATCACATCAACATTCCTTGACTATGCAACCCCCCTCTAAGGATGATATCTCTCCATGTGAGCCTAACATTGAAGAAGGTGATTGCTCGTTGAAGCCACACATGGATCGTGGTACAAGTGAGGAAGTAGGAGGAGCATCCACCACTCTTGATGATGTGCTCAATCAGGGGGAGCCTAATCCATAGGCGAGAGTTGGAGACAATCGTACCACGCACCAGACAACCACCATACTACTTACAAGACTACTATTATCATTCTATCCCACAAACCCCTTCAAGCACATCATCAACTCCATCAAAAGCTTCTAATAAGGCCTATCCAATCTCACATTTCACTGGTTATAACCAATTCTCATCACAACATCAAGCATACCTAGGGGCCATCACCATCCATGATGTGCCAAAATCATTTTCTCAAGCAGTCAAGGAACTGCAATGAAGGGAAGCCATGAAAATGGAGATTAAAGTCTTGGAGGACAATGACACATGGTCACTAGAATCACTACCCGCAAGAAAGAAGGCTATAGGTTGCAAGTGGGTGTACAAAATAAAGTATAAAGCAACAAGTGAAGTAGAAAAGTGTAAAGCAAGACTAATTGCCAAAGGCTACACACAAGTTGAAGGAGAGGATTACACTGGGACTTTTTCCCTGGTGGCTAAGATGACCACAGTTTGATGTTTGCTTTCAGTTGCAATGGCTAAAGACTGGGAGCTCCACCAAATGGATGTTAACAATGCTATTTATTTTGTTTATTATTATCTTTATAGGAGGTGTTATAATGAATAATGATTATCATATTGTTGGTTAAATAAAAATAATGATAAATTGTAACGAAGACTTCATTTCTCATAAATCAAACTGGTAGGATCACAAATGATAGAGTGATATAAGGAATTGTTATTCATTTTCTTGGCACTGCAGCCTACTGTAGGACTAATATTTGGTTTTGAACACTAGCAATCTGAAGCAAAGAAGTTAAAGGTCAAGTACAAGATTACCAATTGGCTACTTTATACCAAGTATTTATACCTCTAAGACACTGAGTAGATAGCACAAGTTTAGTGCCATCAATGTAGAAATTTTTGGAACCACTCAGCTGATTTCTTTGGATATCTCCCTAATCCATCCTTATAATCAACATAAACGATTCCAAATCGAACTGTATACCCATCTGCCCATTCAAAATTGTCCAACAATGACCATACGAAGTAGCCTTTGACATTGACACCATTCCTGCCAATTGTATTTGTCTTAGTTTAAGTAAGAAATTCCATAAAGAAAGGTGCATGCTAACTAAAAATGGAACATTACATAAGAAACTCACTGTATGGCACTGTGTACATAGGAAAGATGGTTACTGATATAATCTACTCTCATGTTGTCCTCAAGTGATTTTGTATTGTCATTAAGTTCGTCAACCCCTGAGTTCATTCAAGAAATTTGGGATGTGAAGATGAAAAAATAAGGGGTCATCTAATTTAAGAAAATATTTCTATTTCCATATTCTTCTTTTATTTTTAATTACAAAATTACTATCTTATTTTTATTTTATTTTTGTTGTTAAAGTTTTGTATAGATTTTTTTATTGTTTCTTTTACAAATCTTTGAAAATAAGAAACAATATAAAAATAACGTGCCATTTTTGTGATTAAAAACAGAAAATGTTTTATCAAGCTAAATGGCCCCTAATATTGTAAGGTAAAAGAGATGGTATCTTGGCTGAGTTATATACAAGTTCTTAGGGGTAGAAACTTACCATTTTCTGTTATGTAAATGACCGGATTGTTGAACTTTTCCTTTGTGTAGAGTAAAAGATCTTGAATTCCTCTAGGATAGATGTATAACCAGTCTGAGGCAGCCTGCAAATTTCATACTTTCTCAAGTGAATTTCTTTCTAATAATTTTACTTAATTTTGATGAAGGTAAATGCTGACAATGTGATTTTTCCTTCAATGGTACAGCTGCAATTCCCTTTCCTCTAGCTGTACAATGAAAATTGAATTTTACAAAACTGAATGTGGTTTACAGTTATCCTAGCATATGCATTTACCTTTGGACCAATCTGTGCTCCATCTCTCGTTGCTGATGCAGCAAATAAAGATCATAGGTAAACAAAAGCATTCTGAAACACCATAAGGACAAACTGAAACCAAAATTTATATTTCACCTACTGAGTCTTACTTGTGAGAGAAACACATGCATCTGTAAAAATAGTTTGGTTTTCTCTTGTGCAAGGGGCATTGACTGCATAACTTGAGGTATAATAGTTAAGTCCCATGAAATCAAAGGATCCTTTAACCATCAAGGACTGCTCCTTTGAAAATTTTGGCAATCTTTCACCAGTGTTGTTAACCATCTCAACAGGGTATGATCCGGAGTTTAATGGCTCCATAAACCTCAGAAGTCAGGAAATAATTTGAGTTGGGTCAGCTTATCCATTAGGCAGAATATCACCACAAAAGAAAATGTGTTATATTATTAAGTCTATACCACAACCAATGAATTGATGTGGATCTAAAAGAAGAAAAAAATTGGAAAAATTACCTGTCATACAGGAAAGAAAGGGCCCTAGATGCTGCATTTATGTTTGCCTTTGACTGGGAAAGTGGCATTACCCATGGGGAATTCAATGTTATCCCAATTTGTCCCTTTTGAGAAATCTAAATAAAAACCATTCCCAATTAATTTACCTCTACCAATTTATCAAGGATAAAATATGCCTTTAGTTCCTATAAATATATGATAAATTCTTAGTTTTAGTCCAAAAAAAAGAAAATTATTGATTCTAGTTCTCTTCAATTTTAAAACTTCTAAAATCTAGCTTCTTTACTATTACTAATGACATGGCATGAATACAGAGATGTTATGTCATGAGTCACCTCAAGTTCTTAAAATAATTATTGATGTAACATAATTAGATACATGTCACGTCATCACAAAGTAGTAATAAGGATCATTTCAAACTTTGTGAGGATCAAAATCAACAAAAAACCATTTTGAAAAAATAACCAAGTTTAGTGATATTTATACGGAATAAACATATTTAAGCCATTTATCAACAACTAATTTGATGGCACTGCTTCAGGTTGTGCTATTCTGTAGTGCATTACAATACAAAATGGTTCATATAGTAACCTGGTACTTGTCCCTATAGACTTTGACAGCAGCTGCATGAGCAAGAATCTGGTGGTGAGTGACCAGGTAAGGCTCAGTACTAGAATCCCCTGCACTGCAGTTGAAGGGCAACCACTTGGAGCATCTTCCTGGTGCAAATAATCCATATGCATAACCCTGAGTGGTGTAGGTTACTGGCTCATTTAAAGTGATCCAGTGCTTCACTCTATCACCAAATTCTCTGTAGCACAACTCTGCATAGTCTGCAAAATCCTTCCTGATGATAGAGTTTACATTGTTTACAAGGGAATTAAGGAAAGCCTATGTGTATATTACTTAGAAGGTTTGATAAGAAAACTACTCACACAATATTGGGGCTCAGAAAACCACCATATTCATCTTCAAGTGCTTGAGGGAGATCCCAATGAAATAGAGTAACAAAGGGTTGCAAACCTGTGGTTATGGGATAGACAAGACTTTTTGTCAACTGTTCAAAAATATTAGGCTTGGGGTATATATGTATCCAAGAGAAAGATTGAATCATACCATTTGAGAGTAGCTCATCGATAAGATTGCTGTAATATGTGATGCCTTCTCTGTTTATACCTCCCCTCAGGTTTCCACCTAAATCAAACACAAGGCCAATATTGAATCCTATTTATGTCAATTTAAGGTCTTAAGTTGACATAAAAAATATTGTCATTGATATATAAGTTGTATGTAGCCATAACGAGAAAGAAATTCTATTGAGGATCAAACCAATAAATGTTGTTGAATATACTTCCTCACCAGGTAGAACCCTGGACCATGAAATAGAGAATCTGTATGCATCAAAACCTATGTCCTTCATAATACCAATATCTTCCTGTCCAATTGTTTGGTCAAACATTAAACTTCATTCAAACACACACATACAAGCATGCTCGCTGAAAAGGCTGAGAGAGAAGTACCTTGTAGCGGTGGTAAGAATCAACAGCAAGGTCTCCACTACTTCGGTCCCTTATCCTATCTGAGGAAAGATTCAAATGTAAGGAAGTTCTTTCAAATTTTCAGTACAACAACCTAGTTGCCACTTGTTGGTGACATTGTTAATAAGGTGATGTTAAACCAAGTTAAGATGCTAGGAACTAATTAATCTAAAGTTGGCCTTAAAAATTTAAAAGCCATATAGGGACCTGTGCAAATCCTGGTTAATTTCCTATCTTTAATAGTCCTAGTCTTAATGTCTCGTTACTTTATTCAGCAATGCAGTACCATTTAGTTTGTTAATTGTTTAGCATCATCTTCTTTCTTCAATTCTAATATTAAGTGGAGAACTTGAACCCCAAAAAATGAATGCAAGACAATCTTCTAAGATTTAAAAACCTCAAGTTCAATTTAAATGAGAAAGCTTGTTTCTTTACATACTAATGGGACAATTTTTGCACCCAACAAAGAGGAAAAGAGGAGTAGGGAGGGAGTGATACTGAAAATTTACAAAGTCTATAGAGGACCATCAATTTTGAGAAACTCAATAGAACAAGAAACAAAAAGACAAGAAAGATCATTGATGATGACTATTGTTAAAGTACATGAAAAAAATGTAACAGGTGGCATTAATCCAGGTTCAGAAAGTGAAAGGGGGAACCGTTTACCTGGATGTCTGTGAGTGAAGGTGTCCCATATACTTGGTCCTCTGCCCCCTTCTTTTGCTGCACCTTCATACTTGACACATCATCCAATCCCATAAGAAATAGATCAAACATTTTTAAGTTTTTTGGTTTTGCACCATAAAATGTGCTATTACAAGATAGCTAGACAAAATATAAACCTGATAAGAAGATGAGGCAGTCCCAAATAAGAAATCCACAGGAAAATTGCCACGGTTAAGAGAATCGGCTAACTCAACCAGCATAATTAAAAACACAACAAGTGAAAAGGCTTCAGCTCTCATGGTCTCACTTTCTGACTCTCAACATAAATTGATTGTGAAATGATCCATCTTTATATATAGGTGAGAGAACATTATAATTGAAACATTTTTAATAGTAATAAATATAATTATTCTTCATTATTGAAACTCCATCTTGAAAGGTTAAATTAGTTGAAGAAAAAACAACAGGGACTAGCTACCCCAAATCTATTTCACTTGGTCTTTTCTCATGTTCTTTTTCCTCTCTCCTCTATGTAGGTGGACAAGCTTTGAAAGGCCTATTGTTTTGCAACATTTATATTTTATCATTGATTTCAAAAGCGATAATGTGCCACATTTTCCTATTAAAACTGATCTATATATGACCTCTGTAGTCAGTATCAAATTTATCATTTAATCATATACAATGACCAACAAGATGAACAAGATAAAAAACAGTTTCAATTTTATGGAAATTAATTGGGACTTGGAGTGGTCTACATTGCGCTTTTGCAGTTTGTTACTAACTTAACTTTATATTATTAAATTAATGACAGTTTTTCCAATTATTTTCAATTGTGTAACAGTGATAAAACAATATTTTCTACATGTTACTAAGCCTGAATATTCAGGATATATCTCTTTTTCCTTTTTGCAAAGCAAAAAAAGTACTAAACCATGGGTAATTATCTTTCAAGAACTTTGGTACAAGGTAGTTGAGAACTATATGCAAGTATTGTCCAAAGATTTCCGAAGAGATCACAACTGTCACATTTTCTTGATCTTCTTTAATATAGCTAAAATTTATTGCTTTTTTATTTTTCATAAAGTTATTTCTGCTAATGAATGAAACTTGTTTGTAACTGGGTAATCCACGTACCAACATGGCATCAGGGCCACGTTCCCCATACCTGCATTCACGCACCAGATGCGGATACAATGTGTTATTTATATGAGAACATTTAATTATTGTAAAAAATAACCATAATAAACATTGATCATTATATTTTATTTAAATAATTAAAATTAATATCTAAATAATTTTGAAATAATCATTATTATTTATATATGATTAAGATTTATTTTTCTCATATTTTCTATTACATATGTCTCTTATATAAATATCTATAATTATCAAAAGTGTTAATATTTCAGTAATAGAACTTCTTATAATATCTTCAATATTTTTTAAAGTTGTTTTTCACATTAGGTTTATTCAATTAAGAACAAATTTATCTATTATCAATTTATTATTATATCTGTAAAATATATTTATAAAAAAACTGTCTTCTTTAAGTATCGAGATAATCACAATAAAATAAAAAAGTGTTCTCTTCTAATATATGAAATCTAGATCTTTACATAAAATATCAACGTGAAATTTGACAACATATCATTGAAAATCACACTATCTCATATAGTCATAAGAGTTTATATTGCACTTTATTTTATTTTTAATTTTATACTCCAAATTTTAGATATATAATATAATATTATATATTTAATTTATGTGTTAAAACATTTTTCGTTAAAAATAGTAATCTTAGCTTTCTTTCTCCTTTTTTTTTCTTGTGTTCTCTCTCTTAATCCTACACTTTTGAGTTGAGTTTAGTTCTGTGAAATTAACTTATAACTTATAAGTGAGATTTTTCAAACACTTAACCCATATAGTTCCTAGGTTCAGTGTGTTTTTTATTCTTTTTGCAAAATAACTTCTTGTTGCATACATGAAAGAAATAGACGTTACTCAACATGTATAGGGATTTGTGTGAAATCAATTTTCACTGTGCTTGCTCAACCGGCATACAGACAAAAGTTAAATGGAGTAGTCGAGATTTAGCTCATAAATCAAACAATATTTAATAAACTACATTTTTTATTTTTAAACATTTTTTCTTTAACCTTTTTCATCCTAATTTATTTTCTATCTAATTTTAAAATTTTTCTCTTTTAAAATTTGTTACATTTTTTAAAATTTTTTCTCTAAATTTTTCTTTTTATCTCAAACTCTTTCTCTCTTTAAATTTTATCCTGTTTAAATTTTTTTCTAATTTTTTTAATTTTTTTTCAATTTTTTTCTAAAAATTATTTTTCACTAATTTCTTTCTCTTTATCAAATTCTCTCTAATTTTACTTTCTTTGAAAATATTTGTCTATTTAATTTGTGGTTTAATTATATTTTATCCTTTTATTTTAATTCATGTATAATGTTGGTCCTTCAAATTTTCATAATCAATTTTTTATGCTTTAATTTTTAAAAAAATTAGCAAATTGGATTCTTCATTAATTTATTTTGAATTAAAATTCTTAAATTAATATTTTTAGATTTTATAATATTATTGAAAGATGAAATGATTTTTAATATTTATAAATAAAATTTTTTCTTGAAGATAAATAAAATTTGAAGAATTTATAAGATTGGAGATTAGGTTTTAGAGAATAAATTAAAATATTGAATAAATTTACTTAAATAATTAAATTAATATAAAAATTGATGGTTATGATATGCATATTTTTCTTGTCTCTTATAATAACTGTTATGACTAATTTTAATTGTTATAATTTATCATAATTATCTTTAAAGAAATTATAATTAATTGATAGGATATTAATAATTATTTGTTTTAAAATTTTGACATAAACAATAATATTTTTTAAGAAAAGGGTTAAATATATTTTTTACTCTTCTAAAATTTTGATACTTTAATTTTAGTCTCTTATTTTAAAATGATAAATTTTAGTCCTGCATTTTTTTTTAAATTGAATGTTATTAGTTCCTAAAATAATCTATTCTTCATATGTGACATATACAAATGTGCAATTAACATATTAATAATAAGAGATTAAAAGAAATTTATTTTAAAAAATAGATACCAAGTTCAATCATCTTAAAAATAAAGGACTATAACCAAAATTTAAAATTTAAAAAGAACTAAAAATATATTTAATTTATAAAAAATAAATTATAACAAAAATTTGTGATATAATATGATTTATTTAATAGTAATAATAAAAAATGAAAGTATTTTATAATATGATTTATCTAATATGCTTTAAGGTGACAATGTTTTGTTTCTTTATTGGCTCTCACATTTGATATGATTATAGTGGGTGACGTTCTCATACTGTAACATAATATGGGGTTAGCTATTTTAGTATTTTACATTCTCTGATAACGTAGTTGGTTTGAGTGTGGACATGCTCTCAACCTATTATCTAATAATATTAATATTTTAATTGATTTTTTTTAAAAAAATATAAATATAATGTATAGAAGAATAAAAATATCAGCTTATCTTATATATTATTATTGATTTTTTCTATTATTATATACATTACTAAAATATTATATCATAAAAAATAATATTAAATTTTTTATATATTATAATGATATTATTTTAATATTTACTTAAAATAATAATTATATATAAAATTTTATTTGTTGTTCACTTATAAATAAATATGAAAATGAATTATGAAAAAATATAATATAATTATTTTATATCACATATTTGGTTTAAAAAATTATATGTATCATATTTTAATTATAATAAAATTATTTTGTACTTGTTATTATTTTAAATTTTTATCTATACAAAATTTTTGTATATTTGATAACATGTGATTTAAAAATTTTAATTGAAGATATGAATATATAAATAAAAATTTTAAAAGATTTGAATTCTAATATTTTTATATTATATATAAAATAATGGATAAATAATTTATTTAATTTAATTATCGAATTAAATATGATTAAAAAATTAATTAATAAAATAATAAAAATATTTATTATAATGAAATATAAGTTTGTTGTGATATCTTGATATATGTGTAATAAAATTATTTAAAAATAATTTTATTATAATATATTTATATGTAAATAATATTTAAAATTTATTTGAATATGATAAATAAAATAAACTTATTTTTATGTTCTAAATTTAAATGAAAGATTTAGAAAAAATTGATATGATTATGAGAATAAAAATAAAAAATAAATTTATTTTAAATCAATTATATTATATTAAAAATTATTAAAAAATTTAATAGTTGTATGATATGTTAAAACATCATATGTGATGATAGTGTGTGTAAAAAAGAAATATTAATAAAGTGAATAAATTTTTATTTTAGTATGAAAAAATTGTTGATAGTGTTATGTTTTTAATAAATTATACCAAATTTAATATTTTATATATTGTGAATAGATTGAATTGTTATATTTATAATTTTAATGGTGAATATTAGAATATTTTGTATCATTTTTTGAAATACTTGAAAAATATTATGGGTTATTGAAATTTGCATTTTTTTTAAAGAATTTCAGTTTTACAAGAATTTTTTAGTGATAATTAAATTTTAAATAAAGATGAGGTAAACACCATTTGTTAATATATTTTTATTTTAAGTAGAAATTATTTCTTTGAAATATACAAAAATAACATGTATAACATGTTGTACTGTGGGATATAAATTTATTGTTCTTATAAAAGAAGGTTAAAAAGTAAAATGATTAAGAAGTTTTTTAGTAGGCATGCTTTTATAAAAAAATACATATACTATCAATTCATTATACCTCACAAAGAGTAATAAAATTTCTAATAATAGTGCTTACATTTGATAGAAAAGATTTATATATGTTAGAAATGTCATTGTTAGACAATTGACTAAGATTGGTGTAATTTTTTTTTAATAAGTGAAAAGGACAAAAAAGTGAAAGATTTAAATATGAAAGTGACCCTAAATTCATCAGGGACGATGAGCCTTATGCCTTGAATGTGAGGAAAGTATGGTAGATACCTAACTGTTGTTTAAATTAAGTTATATGATTATTCTTATACATTACATTTTCATGCATATGAGTTGAGATAACACTTCTTTGAAAGAAATACATAACTCTTGGTGGTGATTCTGAGATGCACTTGATATATCTATAAATTCTTTGAAAAAGAGATACATAGTATTTGGTGGAGGTATTTTTGAAATGTATATCTATAAGACGTTTGAAAGAGATTGTAAACACTCAATTATGTCCGAGGCTCCCAATCATTAAAATTAACCAAAAATTAAGTTAATTAAAAATTTGAAAAAATGTAAAACAGAAAACAAAAAAGAACAGAAAGCAAAAAATACAGAAAACAGAAAGCAAAAAATAAAAAATAATAAAAATAAAAGGAAAATTAAAGAATAAGTAAAAATGATAAATAAATAGAACAAAAATAAAGATAAAAAATGAAAAAGGTAAAAAAAATAAAAATTGAAAAAAAGAAAAAGCTGAAAAATCAAAATAGGGAACAAAACTTTTGAAATCAAAGGGGTTGGCTTTTGGCTCCTAGAAAGGGGGTGTCTTTTACCCTTTGAAAGGACTTGGCCCTTGCTAAGAGAGAGGAAGCTGGCTTTTGACTCTTTGAAAGAGCTTCACCCTTGCTAAAAAGGGATGTGTCTATATATACCTACAAACAAGAAATTAAGTGGGCTTTTTCTCATTTTTGGAAATTCTTGGGAGGAGGAGAACTTGGAGTCTTAGAAGGGGATTTTCAGAACCTTTGAGGGGAGGACCTAGGAGATTCTCTGGCCTTCAATTCAGCCCTTGGCCTCCACAGAATCAGCTCTTCATCACCTTCCAATGGAGGTTAGGTCCGAATTTTATCCCTCTTAAGTTTCTTGCTTCTTCTCGGATTTCCGAGTTCATTCTCGTGTTTGTTTTAGTTTTACTTTTTAATCGGTCAAATGATCTCCGATTTTGGTGATTTTTGTTGAGTTTTCTTCGTATTTCTCTCTAGATTATGGAATGATATTATTTGTCCAATTTGGATCTGAAATGAAATTTTTATCACTTGATTACCGAAGCATGTTCATCCTGGTGCGCGAATTGACCTAGCTTGTTTGATTTGTACATATCTTGCTCATTTCTGATTGGATTGATGTCAAACTTGTTTTGTTTTATTCTTATGATCCATATCTTTCAATTGATTGGCTTTTATTTTTCAGATCTACCAAAAATATTTTCTAAAAATTCTGACATTTGAATTCAAATTTTGGCGCCAAAAACTTGTGTGTTCTTGAGGTTCATTTTCATGTCTGTTTTCGTTTTAAATTTTAATCGGTCAAATGATCTCCTATTTTGGTGATTTTTGTTGCGTTTTCTTTTTCTTTCTCTCTAGTTTCTGGAATGATATTATTTGTCCAATTTGGATCTGAAATGAAATTTTTATCACTTGATTACCGAAGCATGTTTATCCTGGTGCGCGAATTGACCTAGCTTATTTGATTTGTGCATATCTTGCTCATTTCTGATTGGATTGATGTCAAACTTGTTTTGTTTGATTCCTATGATCCATATCTTTCAATTGATTGGTTTTTATTTTTCAGATCTACCAAAAATATTTTCTAAAAATTCTGATATTTGAATTCAAATTTTGGCGTCAAAAACTTGTGTGTTCTTGAGGTTCATTTTCGTGTCTGTTTTCGTTTTAATTTCTAATCGGTCAAATGATCTTCTATTTTGGTGATTTTTGTTGTGTTTTCTTTGTCTTTCTCTCTAGTTTCTGGAATGATATTATCTGTCCAATTTAGATCTGAAATGAAATTTGTATCACTTGATTACCGAAGCATGTTCATCTTAGTGCGCGAATTGACCTAGCTTGTTTGATTTGTGCATATCGTGCTCATTTCTGATTGGATTGATGTAAAACTTGTTTTGTTTGATTCCTACGATCCATATCTTTCAATTGATTGGTTTTGATTTTTCAGATCTACCAAAAATATTTTATAAAAATTCTGAGATTTGAATTCAAATTTTGGCGCCAAAAACTTGTGTGTTCTTGAGGTTGATTTTCATCTCTATTTTTCGTTTTTGTTTTTAGTCAATAAAATGATCTCCTATTTTGATGATTTTTATTGCGTTTTCTTTGTCTTTCTCTCTAGTTTCCGGAATGATATTATTTATCTAATTTGGATTTGAAATGAAATTTATATCACTTGATTACTGAAGCATGTTCACAATTCCTTTCCTTAACTTCAAATCAAGTCAAGTTTATGTTAAATCAAGTCCAATTCAAGCCCAATTCTTTTAATCTCGATCTAATTTTCCTTCACTTGGGTCAAGCTCACTTGTTTTTCTTTAATTCTAAATCATTTCTTTAAAGTTAGATTTTGCTTAATTTGGGTCAAGCCTAATTCTTTTCTTTAATCAATTCTTTGGGTCAAGCCCGATCTTTTTCCTTTTCTTGAAATCAAATTCAATTTTGACATGGGTCCAGCTCAAGCCCCTCTTTTCACTTAAACTCAATTATTTTCTTCCATTTTCTTTTAATTTGGGTCAAGCCTAATTTTGGTTCTGTAACTATTAAATTAAATCCAATCGTTTTTTTTGAAACATTATCTTCACTAACTCTGTAAAAACATCTGTTTTAATTTTCTAAAATGTGTGCAATCGGATTTTAACACGAACAGGCAGCCTTCTCTGCTGTTCTGTGTTTTAATTCGTGCGGATTCAAATCCGGCTTACGACGATTTGAATTTTGCAAGCACGCAATTTTAGAAAATCACTGTTTACTAACTCCACTAAAAAATGTATTTCAAAATATCTGTTTTAAAATGTGTGCAAGCGGATTTTAACACGAACAGGCAGCCTTCTCTGCTGTTCTGTGTTTCAATTCGTGTGGATTCCAAATACGGCTTACGACGATTTGGATTTTGCAAGCATAAATTTTATAAAATCACTATTTACTAACTCTGTTAGAAAACGTCTATTTCAAATATCTATTTTAAATCTCTAAGATTCGTACAACGGATTCTAATATGAACAGGCAGCCTTCTCTGCTGTTCTGCGTTATAATTCGTGCAAACTCACTTACGGCCTACGACAGTTTGGTTATGAAGTACGCAATTTTAGTCTATTCAAAAATCAATTCTATCCTTAAATCACCCCTCTGCTTCTTCAAAAGATCAAGTCTCTTAAAACCAGAACTACGTAAGCCTTGAATTTCCCATTGCACCGGGGAATACGTAGGAGCAGGATCAAGTCCTGTCAGGCTAACCTCCATCAACCTATTTATTTTTCAAATTAATTAAGGGATCAAACTATTTTCAAATAATCACACACTCAGTTTAAGGGTACTGTTCCTTGGAACAGGCGAGTGGGGTGCCTAACACCTTCCCTACTCGTAACCGACTCCCGAACTTCGAATCTCATCCTTGAGTCAAGGTTTTTCCAAATCTTTTTCCCTTAAACAAAAATTTGGTGGCGGCTCCACATCAATCATCAAAATCTATTTTCAAACATTTAGCGAGTTCTTCGTCTCGTCGTAATTACGGTTGCGACAGATGGCGACTCCACTGGGGACTTTAGAGAGTCAAGCCCTATTTCAAAATTGAGTGTGTAAATGCATGTTGATCCTTTTTCTATTTATTCATATGTTGTTATTTATTTCTTATATTCATGATAATTCAAGTTTGTATGTTTCTCACCCTAGGGTAGAAGACATATATCTATTGTGTTTCAAATTGCAAGTTATTCTATACATTCTAGTCCTACATGCATAACATGAGTGGGGCCCTACACCCAGGTCCGAGTGAAAACCTATGACTAGAGGGGTCTAGTGGTGTCACTTGTGATGCACATCCCGTTTGGCTATCACGAAAACTCCAACTAGAGTGCGTCTTTTTCTTGGTGCCCTGCAACTGGTAGCCTTCTCTACGGTTGTAGCAAGCACTAGGAATTAGAACTTGGCTCTAGTGACCATCATAACCTCCAGGATTACAAACTACCCTATGTGAGAAGCATATATTAGAAAGACCTTAGACCTATGTCACATCACCTCACATAAGACACAAAAAAAGGGGCAAAAACATATTTATTTTGGGAAAAAACACAAAATATTAAGATTTGAAATTGATTTAGATTAGAAAAAAAAAGCCAAAGAAAATTGGAAACTAAAAAAGGAAGAAAATAAACAGATTTGACAAATGAAATCAAAAAATTAAAGAAAATTCAAAAAATGATTTCTTATACTAATAACTGAAACTGGGGTAAATTTTTGCCTAAACCAATTCAAATTAAGATTTTGGAAAATAAACATATACAAACCCAAAAGTAGAGGAGAGTTAGAAAATTTGAAAAAGAAATAGAAAATTAAATTACTAAAATAAACAGATTATGAAAAATAAAAAAAAAGAAAAAGGAAATTTGAAAAAAAATCAAAAAAATGCTTTTATGTTTGAAAGGAAACTTAGGGAAATTTTAGCAAAACCAAAATGTGATTTTTTTTAGCAAAACAAAAAAAGTAATACCAAAACTACTAAAAATCCAAAAAGAAGCCAAAATAAATAAAGCAACAGATCATTCAAAATGATCAACTTTCAAACCACTAATTATTTGTGCATCCAACATTGCATTCATCCATTTGTTAAATAAGTTTATCATCGATTTTGAAAATTATCCCCACCTCCCTCATTTTAATATTCACTGAAGCATTAACATTTTTATCATTCATTGATTTTGACATTCACATTGTTTCTCAAAAATTAATTTTTAATTTAACAGAAAGATTAAAAATTGAAGACAGACAACTTTCTCAGCATCCTTATAGAACCCGTTCCAAATCAAGAATCATGGATGAGTTGGAGAGACAAAACGAGGAACTAAAAAATGAGGTCAAATCTCTAAAGGAACAGATGGCCAAGCTGATGGAGGCCATCCAATCATCCAAACAAAAAGAGGCAAGGGAATCTCTACCGGGAGAATCGAACGATCCGTCATATCCTCCTAGGTTCACTCCATAAAACCCTTTAACATTAACCATGCCTCCACCAACCGAAGGGGTTTATTATGGGTTTCCTCACCACCATACACATACACTACCCCAAACACAAGCTCAAACACAAACCCAAACACATAACCTACCGCCAAACACCATTCCACAAGCATACCAAACGGCTGTTGGGGGAACGAATCCTATGTTCACCCAAGGGCCTCACCCTATGTACATACCATTTTCTCAAGCTCACCATATGCTAGAGGAACACCCAAGCCATCCTTCAAATGAGGATACTGAAAAGTGGAGAATCCTAGAAGATAGAATCCGGGCGATCGAGGGAAGCGCTTATGAAGCCAAAAATGCAGCTGATCTGTGCTTAGTTCCAGACGTGGTCATCCCTCCAAAATTTAAGGTTCCTGAATTCGAGAAATATCAAGGAACCAGTTGTCCAAAGAAACACCTGACTATGTACTGCAGGAAGATGTCTGCATGTACCTACGATGAGAAGCTGCTCATCCATTTCTTTCAAGACAGCTTAACAGGGGCAGCTGCAAACTGGTACACTTAACTGGAGCGGACACGCATCCGTTCATGGAGAGACCTTGCCGAGGCTTTCACAAAGCAGTATCAGTACAATACGGAGATGGCCCCTGATCAGACTCAGCTCCAGAATATGGCCAAGAAAGAAGAAGAAACCTTCAAGCAGTACACTCAAAGATGGAGGGAGTTAGCTGCTCAGGTACAACCTCCTTTATCCGAAAAAGAGATGGTCAACATGTTCATGGACACACTCCAAAATCCTTTCTATGACAAGATGATTGGAAGTGTGACTTCTAGCTTCTCCGATGTCGTCATCATTGGAGAAAGGATTGAAGGTGGCATGCGCCATGGAAACATCATGCAAAGGTCCGCAGGCGTAGTTAACGCTTCCAGTGGATCTGGGAAGAAAAGGCAGGTGAAACCTACAATGTGGCTTCTGGTCAAGGCCAATACATTCTTCAAATGGCACAGTATAGTCCAGCTGGCTTTCAACCACCACCATATACACCATACACACCTTACTTACCATATCCTTACATTGCAACTACATACCAAACACCATACCCTCCTACTTACAACCATCCGACACAAGTTCGACCTCCAACACCATATACGACCCAAACACAAGCCATGAGCCAAAATGCCAACCAAAGCTAGAAAAAGGAGAGGAAGGCCGTCAAATTTGACCTATCCCAATCTCTTACACTGAGCTACTACCTCGGCTGATCCAAAACTTGCTGGTTGCTCCTTATCCTCTGAAACCTCAAGAGCCATCATATCCTAAATGGTACGATGCTAACGCCAGATGCGATTACCATGCAGGGTTCATCGGTCATTCTACAGAGGATTGCCTAGCTGTGAAACGAAAGGTACAAAGCCTAATCGATACGAAATGGCTGGATTTCGGGAGGCTTGCTCCAAATATAGAAAACAATCCGTTGCCAAATCACGAGAGCCCATCGACCAGCTGAAAAGATGGGAGAAACACGACAAGTTGCATTGTACAAATCAAGCTATCGAGGATACTCATCCAAAATTGTCGTACTTTTCAAAATCAATCTTTTGTAAACAAATCTCAATGAATAATACAAAAGTTACATTTTCATGTTTCTTGAGCACGTGCTTTACATTTTGACTTTACTTCTAAAATTTATCATCCTTTTCATCACTCAACCTATTTCTTATTCCTACACCAAAACAATGAATACCAATTGGTGAGGATGCCAGTGTTGTAATAAGTAATCTTTAACGTCGAATTAATCAAGCTAAAAGAGAAAAACCCAATGAGGAAGCAGAATAAACAACCAAGGATTCTACATCGCCACTCAAAGTAAAAATATCCCGCTGGAACCAAGTTTAAATCCAGGCAAAATTAGGGATCCAAGAAAAGATTCGCTGAATTGGAAGCCTTAAATAATCCAGGCAAAATCAAGGTCAAAACATAAAATTCAAGAAGAAGAGAAGCCCGCTGGGTTAAAAGCCAAAAATAATCCAGGCAAAAGTAGGGTTAAAGTCCAAACTAATGATCGACAAATTCATGATCAGAAAAGGTCTTGCTGGGTTCCAAAAGCAATTCAGGCAAAAATCAGGATCATATAAAAGCTCACTAGGTCAACAATAAAAAACGACTCAGGCAAAAGTTAGGGCACAACCAAAATGAAGAGCCTGTTAGGTCGAAAACCCTTAAAGGGAGGCCTAGGCAAAAGTTAGGGCACAATTAAACAGAAGCCCGCTAGGTCGAAAACCCTCAAAGGGCGGCCTAAGCAAAAGTTAGGGCACAATCAAACGGAAGCCCGCTAGGTCAACAATAAAAGACGACCTAGGCAAGTGTTAGGGCATAATCAAACAGAAGCCCGCTAGGTCAACCATCAAAGAAGACCTAGGCAAAAGTTAGGGCACAATCAAGCAGAAGGCCCGTTAGGGCGAAAACCCTCAAAGGACGGCCTAGGCAAAAGATAGGGCACAATCAAGCAGAAGCCCGCTAAGTCGACAACCCTCAAAAACGGCCTAGGCAAAAGTTAGGGCACAATTGAGTAAAAAAGCCCGCTAGGTCGACAATCCTCAAGAACGACCTAGGCAAAAGTTAGGGCATAATCAAGAGCCCGCTAGGTCGAAAACCCGTAAAGGCAACCTAGGCAAAAGTTAGGGCAATACAAAATACCTGCCGGGTTGAAAACTCAAAAGAACAACCCAGGAAAAAATTAAGGTCAAACTAGGAATTCCAAGACAACATGATATTCTGCACCTTATATCTTCTTAAAACTGGGGCAAAATTTTGTCATTTCTCAAAAGTTTGGCAAATTTGACAATCAAGATTATGAAAAGCAGCATTGGCCTTTTTCATCAAAAGGTGCCATTTGGGCAATCGAACCCACCCCTTTCATCATCCTTTTCCTTTCAAGTACACCACCTTAAAACATACAACCTCAAAATTCTCTATCTCCTTCTTCTGACCATCCAGCATCACTTTGCACACCTCAAAATGCACGTGCCACAAGGAAACATGAAAAATGTAAAAAGAATTAAAAAGGGATTAATTTTGAAAAGTCATGACAAGTCGGATGAATCCTCGACCGTTGCAACGCGACAGGATTGTTTCCCAATGATTCATCTTCTTACCAACCAGGATGCCACCAAATAAGGAGTGTGTCTTACTCAATAATACTGACCACCGCTGGGTTTCAAAAATCTCGGAAAAAAGATTTCAAAATTGACCAATAAGCCAAAAGATTGAGTTGATCCAGCTCGCCTTGATTCTTGATCCCTTTCACACCAACTATGGGGTTGTCAAGGAAGGAGACGTCAGAAAAAACAAAAATCAAGAGAAACAAAAATTTTACACCATTTCATGGTTTGCATTCAATAGCATATGTCTAATCAAATAATTATTTCAAGCATCAAAACAAGAACCCCACATCATTTCTGCATTTATTCAAGCATCATTAACACCGCATTCTTTTCACTCATTCAAACAGCACATAAGCATCTTTTTATTCAAGCATCGCATGACCCATTTTTCAAAATTAATTAAGACCTAGGTAAAATTGCCCAAATCAGTCATAATTAAAACTGAATCAAGTCCAAACTAGGGCAAACACTTGCCCACAAAAAAGTTCAATTTGAGGTCATCCTCAGATTCTGGATCAAGTCCAAACTGGGGCAAACATTTTTCCAAGAAAGATTTGAATTCAAGAACAAAGTTGGGGCAAGCTTTTGCCTAGAAATTCAAGTTGAGGCGATCCTCAATTCCAAAAATTTCATAACATAGGGAGACATTCGCCCAGATAATTCAAATCGAGACAGTCGAAAAATTTTGAATCAAGTTCAAACAAGGGCAAACACTGGCCCACCAAATTTCAAACTGAGGTCATCCTTAAATTTTCAGTCAAGTTCAAACTGGGGCAAACATTTGCCCAAGAAAATCCAAGTTGAGGCAATCCTCAATTCCTCAACTCCAATCAAGTTCAATAGGGCAAAGTTGCCCAGAAAAATTCAAGTCAAGCTCATCTTCAATCTCATCGAGACTTAAACTGGGGCAAACACTTGCCTAAACTCCCTTCAAATCAAGACATCCATCAATTATCAAGAATCCTCTAAACTGGGGAAAAATGGTTGCTCAAGTATTTTCAAGAAAATAATTATCAAGTATCTATCTTCATTCCACCCTGTTGATAAGCATAAATTTTATAAATAATTATCTCTCACTTTTATCTTATTAAGACTTCTTATATGTTCAATTAAGTGGTCTTTGTCATATTTTATAAGTTTGGGTTCATATGAAGTTTAATTGAATTTCTTTGCTTACCCGATTAAAATGACACTATTATAGTATTTTGAGCATAATAAGAGTTTTAGACATCCAAAAATCATGAACTCTGTCTTGAATGAAAGCTTAAAGAAGTGTCCACAGTTACAAAAGCAAGAGCAGACTCTAAATGGGATGTTTAGGACTTTGAAATTATCTCAAAAGATGAGATAGTGTTGCTGACGTGGAATTTGAACAGTGTGCAAAGATCCGGTCATATCTTGAGATACAGAAGTCATATTGAGATGAAATCAAATCTGTTGGACAGCTAAGATCCGGGGCTACAACTTTTGTTCAACGTAAAGCTCTAATTCGGACATGTGAACATCCGAAATTGTGGTGCAATAAAGTCAAAATTGTTGTGCTAATTGGTGACAAAAATTCAAAAGTGTTTTGCATTTTCAACAAAGCCCATGTGAAATCAATAAAAGGGTAGAAAAGTAATATCCTAGTTGCTGACTTTCTGAAGATGATGCCTCACAAATCCTCTATAAATAGAAGGGTTTACAAGAGGAGAAACACACCTCCTTGGAGATTAACTCCAATACCATTTTCCATCTTTCTTTCTTTCTTGTTAGTTTGCCTCCTACATGGAAGGCTTAGTTTTTCTTTCTTGTTAGTTTGCCTCCTACATGGAAGGCTTAGTTTTTCTTAATTGTTAGTTGCCTCCTACATGGAAGGCTTAGTTTTTCTTTATTGTTAGTTTCCTCCTACATGGAAGGCTTAGTTTTGCTTTGTTGTTAGTTTGCCTCTTTCTTTGTTGTTAGTTTGCCTTCTTCATGGAAGGCTAGGTTTGTAGTTTCAATTCAACGATTCAAGCTATTTTCATTTTAACTTTGAGGTCTTGATCTTTATTTACATGTTTATTAAGTGGTTTCTACTCTGCTTCACTATATTCTTCAATTTTATTCTTTAATCAAAGTTTGATCGGTTGACGTATTTTGATTAATGCATAATTGATTTATAATTGGTTTTTGATTGGTAAATCATTTTCCAAAAGTTTGAAGAGTAGAAATTAAGTAATTGAATTGAAGGTTTTCATTTTATTACTTACTTCAACTGAATTCTGATTGTGAAATTGGTTTAGATAAAAGATTAAGTGGTTACTAATCTTGTTGATCATAATCAATTAAATTCTGAGAGGTTTCTCAGTAGAGAATTCAAGGATCATTTTAGGGGTTCCAGATGATCCTAGGTTGATAAACATAATGCATGATTTTAGTGATCAATGATTAGTTAAGAAAATAGCCTCTAAATTCCTTGAGTTGATAATTGTTAAGTGAAATTAATTTCATTCTGTATTTTGCATTTAGCACTTAATATCACATATTTACAAAACCCCATTTTTCTAATTTTCTCCTTATTTGCCTAAGAATCTGAAATGGTCTTTGGGAGATGACCTAGGTTGCACCTTATACTATACCAATAGTTTGGGAAAAATCTAGAAATTATTTTTACGCGTTTGCGACAAGCGCGTCACCTGTCAACAACAGGACCTCCGCATGATTCCTGCCTGTCTCAACAGGCTCATTTCTGTCCTATCAACAACAGGGCTTTCCTTCGATACCTATCCTAATAGATTCTTGTCTTTTTTCCTTTGCCTGTATTAACAGGTCACTCATGCTTTGCCTGCCCCAACAGGCCATTCTTTCAAGTTAGTATAGATCACTTTACTTTTCCTTTGCCTGTCTAGCAGGCTCGCATCTTTCCTGTCAACAATAGGATCTTTTTGTTTTTGCCTGTCTTAACAGGCTTTTATCTTTCCTTTTGCCTGTCTAGCAGGCTTGTTTTTTTTATCAAGAGTCCATCTACATTCATCCTGTCTTAGCAAGATAGTTTTCGTCATTTATTTTACCTATCTTAACAGGCTTCTTTCATTCCCCTTTGCCTCTCTACCAGGCTTGCATCTTTCCTTTCAACAACAGGATCCTTTCTTTGTTGCCTGCCTGTCAAGCAGGCTTGCATCCTCCTGTCAACAACAGGACTTCAAGCATGTTTAATCTTCTGTCACCTGTCAACCAGGTTTGCATTTATCTTGGCAACAGAAAGATGTCATCATTTGCATCTTCCCGGCAACAGCGGGACTTCATTTGCATTCTTCTGTCAACAACAGGACTTCAAGCATGTCTATTTTTCTATCACCTGTCAAGCAGGTTTGCATTTATCTTGGCAACAGCAGGATGTCATCATTTGCATCTTCCCGGCAACAGCAGGACCCCATGTCTATTTTCTTGTCAACAACAGGACCTCAAGCATGTCTATTTTTCTGTCACCTGTCAAGCAGGTTTGCATTTATCCTGGCAACAGCAGGATGTCATCATTTGCATCTTCCCGGCAACAGCGGGACCTCATGTCTATTTTCCTGTCCACAACAGGACCTCAAGCATGTCTATTTTTCTGTCACCTGTCAAGCAGGTTTGCATTTATCCTGGCAATAGCAGGATGTCATCATTTGCATCTTCTCGGCAACAGCGGGACCTCATGTCTATTTTCATGTCAACAACAGGATATCAAACATGTTTAATTTCTTGCATTTTCCCGGCAACAATGGGATATCAAGCATGTTTAATTTTCCTGCATTTTTCCCGGCAACAGCGGGACCCCTTTTTTACATTCCTTCCCGTCAACAACGGGATGCCCTGGCCTATTCAGGCCCCAGCACGTTTACTTTTCTGCATAGTGGCCTATTCAGGCCCAAGCGCATTTACTTTCTGCATCCTGGCCTATTTAGGCCCCAACACGTTTACTTTTCTACATCCCGACCTATTCAGGCCCCAGCACTTTTAGTTTTCTACACCCTGGCCTACTCAGGCCCAAACACATTTACTTTCTGCATCCTGGCCTATTTAGGCCCCAGCACGTTTACTTTTCTGCATCCCAGCCTATTCAGGCCCTAGCACGTTTACTTTTCTGCACCGTGGCCTATTCAGGCCCAAGCACATTTACTTTCTGCATCCTGGCCTATTTAGGCCCCAGCATGTTTACTTTTCTGCTTTTGGGCCTACGATGTCAGGCCTCACCAAGTTCGTTTTTCCACAGCTGGGCCTATGATGTCAGGTCTCCAACTTAGATAGATACCTCGGCCTATGCTGTCAGGCCACCTTGTACATATCTTACATTTTAGTTCTTGCATGCTTTCATGTCTTAAAACAGGTCGTTTTCACTCTACTGAGCCCGTCGTAACAGGCCATTTCTCTTCTGCTTTTCCTGTTTTAACAGGCCATTTTCATTTCATTTTGCTTGTCCTAACAAGCCATCCCATTGAATTCCACGCCAGTCCTAACAGGCATTCATTCATTCCACTTAGCTTAGTTAGGTTATACAGCTAAGCCTCGCATATTTAAACCCTATCGATACATGAAGTCGATAAGGTCATTTAATCATCCTTCTCCAGGCATCCATGAGGTTCAATTTCAAGTTCAAGGCTCCTTCTGTTTGTTGGACTTCTTCAAGGCCTGCCTCGGACATAATGTGTTCACATCTTTACTCATTTCCTATTACGATAATTCAGAGAATCATTTCTCACATTATCTGGTAGGAAAATGAGTAAAGAGGGGCAAACTGTAAAAACTCAATTATGTCCGAGGCCCCCAATCATTAAAATTAACCAAAAATTAAGTTAATTAAAAATTTGAAAAAATGTAAAACAGACAACAGAAAGAACAGAAAGCAGAAAATACAGAAAACAGAAAGCAAAAAATAAAAAATAATAAAAATAATAAAAATAAAAGGGAAATTAAAGAATAAGTAAAAATGATAAATAAATAGAAAAAAAATAAAGATAAAAAATGAAAAAGGTAAAAAAAATAAAAATTGAAAAAAAGAAAAAGCTGAAAAAGCTGAAAAATCAAAATAGGGAACAAAAATTTTGAAATCAAAGGGGTTGGCTTTTGGCTCCTAGAAAGGGGGTGGCTTTTGGCCCTTTGAAAGGACTTGGCCCTTGCTAAGAGAGAAGAAGCTGGCTTTTGGCTCTTTGAAAGAGCTTCACCTTTGCTAAGAAGGGATGTGTCTATATATACCTACAAACAAGAAATTAAGTGGGCTTTTTCTCATTTTTGGAAATTCTTGGGAGGAGGAGAACTTGGAGTCTTAGAAGGGGATTTTCAGAACCTTTGAGGGGAGGACCTAGGAGATTCTCTGGCCTTCAATTCAGCCCTTGGCCTCCATAGAATCAGCTCTTCATCACCTTCCAATGGAGGTTAGGTCCGAATTTTATCCCTCTTAAGTTTCTTGCTTCTTCTCGGAATTTCCGAGTTCATTCTCGTGTCTGTTTTAGTTTTACTTTTTAATCGATCAAATGATCTCCGATTTTGGTGATTTTTGTTGCGTTTTCTTCTTATTTGTTTCTAGTTTCTGGAATGATATTATTTGTCCAATTTGGATCTGAAATGAAATTTTTATCACTTGATTACCAAAGCATGTTCATCCTGGGGCGCGAATCGACCTAGCTTGTTTGATTTGTACATATCTTGCTCATTTCTGATTGGATTGATGTAAAACTTGTTTTGTTTTATTCTTATGATCCATATCTTTCAATTGATCAGTTTTTTTTCAGATCTACCAAAAATATTTTCTAGAAATTCTGAGATTTGAATTCAAATTTTGGCGCCAAAAACTTGTGTGTTCTTGAGGTTCATTTTCATGTCTGTTTTCGTTTTAAATTTTAATCGGTCAAATGATCTCCTATTTTGGTGATTTTTGTTGCGTTTTCTTTTTCTTTCTCTCTAGTTTCTGGAATGATATTATTTGTCCAATTTGGATCTGAAATGAAATTTTTATCACTTGATTACCGAAGCATGTTTATCCTGGTGCGCGAATTGACCTAGCTTATTTGATTTGTGCATATCTTGCTCATTTCTGATTGGATTGATGTCAAACTTGTTTTGTTTGATTCCTATGATCCACATCTTTCACTTTATTGGTTTTGATTTTCAGATCTACCAAAAATATTTTCTAAAAATTCTGATATTTGAATTCAAATTTTGGCGTCAAAAACTTGTGTGTTCTTGAGGTTCATTTTCGTGCCTGTTTTCGTTTTAATTTCTAATCGGTCAAATGATCTCCTATTTTGGTGATTTTTGTTGCGTTTTCTTTGTCGTTCTCTCTAGTTTCTGGAATGATATTATTTGTCCAATTTAGATCTTAAATGAAATTCGTATTACTTGATTACCGAAGCATGTTCATCTTAGTGCGCGAATTGACCTAGCTTGTTTGATTTGTGCATATCCTGCTCATTTCTGATTGGATTGATGTCAAACTTGTTTTGTTTGATTCCTATGATCCATATCTTTCAATTGATTGGTTTTTATTTTTCAGATCTACCAAAAATATTTTCTAAAAATTCTAAGATTTGAATTTAAATTTTGGCGCCAAAAACTTGTGTGTTCTTGAGGTTGATTTTCATCTCTGTTTTTCGTTTTTGTTTTTAGTCAATCAAATGATCTTATATTTTGATGATTTTTGTTGCGTTTTATTTGTCTTTCTCTCTAGTTTCCGGAATGATATTATTTATCTAATTTGGATTTGAAATGAAATTTATATCACTTGATTACTGAAGCATGTTCGCAATTCCTTTCCTTAACTTCAAATCAAGTCAAGTTTATGTTAAATCAAGTCCAATTCAAGCCCAATTCTTTTTATCTCGATCCAATTTTCCTTCACTTGGGTGAAGCTCACTTGTTTTTCTTTAATTCTAAATCATTTCTTTAAAGTTGGATTTTGCTTAATTTGGGTCAAGCCTAATTCTTTTCTTTAATCAATTCTTTGGGTCAAGCCCGATCTTTTTCCTTTTCTTGAAATCAAATTCAATTTTGACATGGGTCCAGCCCAAGCCCCTCTTTTCACTTAAACTCAATTATTTTCTTCCATTTTATTTTAATTTGGGTCAAGCCTAATTTTTGTTCTGTAACTATTAAATTAAAACCAATCGTTTTTTTTGAAACATTATCTTCACTTACTCTGTAAAAACATCTGTTTTCAAAACATCTATTTTAATTTTCTAAAATGTGTGCAATCGGATTTTAACACGAACAGGCAGCCTTCTCTGCTGTTCTGTGTTTTAATTCGTGCGGATTCAAATCCGGCTTACGACGATTTGAATTTTGCAAGCACGCAATTTTAGAAAATCACTGTTTACTAACTCCACTAAAAAATGTATTTCAAAATATCTGTTTTAAAATGTGTGCAAGCGGATTTTAACACGAACAGGCAGCCTTCTCTGCTGTTCTGTGTTTCAATTCGTGTGGATTCCAAATACGGCTTACGACGATTTGGATTTTGCAAGCATAAATTTTATAAATCCACTATTTACTAACTCTGTTAGAAAACGTCTATTTCAAATATCTATTTTAAATCTCTAAGATTCGTACAATGGATTCTAATACGAACAGGCAACCTTCTCTGTTGTTCCGCGTTATAATTCGTGCAAACTCACTTACGGCCTACGACGGTTTGGGTTATGCAAGTACACAATTTTAGTCTATTCAAAAATCAATCCTATCCTTAAATCACCCCTCTGCTTCTTCAAAAGATCAAGTCTCTTAAAACCAGAACTACGTAAGCCTTGAATTTCCCATTGCACCGGGAAATACGTAGGAGTAGGATCAAGTCCTGTCAGGCTAACCTCCATCAACCTATTTATTTTTCAAATTAATTAAGGGATCAAACTATTTTCAAATAATCACACACTCAGTTTAAGGGTACTGTTCCTTGGAACAGGCGAGTGGGGTACCTAACACCTTCCCTACTCGTAACCGACTCCCGAACTTCGAATCTCATCCTTGAGTCAAGGTTTTTCCAAATCTTTTTCCCTTAAACAAAAATTTGGTGGCGGCTCAACATCAATCATCAAAATCTATTTTCAAAATTATAGCGAGTTTGTCGTGTCATCGTAATTACGGTTGCGACAGAGATACATAACTCTTAGCAACAGATTCTCTCAACATAGTTGATGTATCTATAAGATAGTACTTTTTAAAATGTTGCTGAAGTCATGCTTCTTTAGAAGAGATATATAGTCCTTTGTGGTGGTGGTGGTGCTAAGACATACTTAATGTACCTATAAGAGTACTTTATAGATGTGTTTTAATAAAATTTTAAAATAAATTATAAAGTAAAAATTTATTCACAATTTCAATGTATAAAAATGATTTTTGAGATGCACTTAATGATTATGAGATGTATTTAATATTTTTATCCACAAGAATAAACATGTGAGTAAGAAAGTAAAAGTCATTTTTTATGAAAGGCTAAAGCAATTTTTATAAAATGCTCACATAAATTTTAACATAACATGAGAATGACTTTGAATTATTTTACCATGAAGTCTTTGTATAATGGGCATTCCAATTTAGTTTAAATAGTTCAAGAGCAATTTATATTTTGGACAAAAATTGTTGGCTCACTTTAGTACTTGCTGATCCAATCCTTTGGATATTAAAATTTAAGTAAAAAAATAACTTTTTATGCCCAAAAAATTTCCCCTTACAAAGTTATTAGTGAGAGATTATTAGATAAATGATTTTGCAAGTGCAATTTATTCATACTCTTAAAATATATTTTATAATTGTAGAAAAAAATGGTCATATTACACTCTTTATTACATAATCGTTAAGGATTAGTTGTCTTTTTAATTGCATGATCGTTTAAAAGTATAGGAGTATTATTTTCATTATTTTTTATCATTACAATTTTAATTTTTGACTATTTATGAATTTAGTTTCTAACTGTTAAAATTTTTATTTTTAACCATCAAAAATTTAATTTTTCGCTATTGTGATATTAATTTCTAATTGTTGGCTGCAGTAAGATTTTCTATAAATACTACATGAACCTAATAATTCACATATAATAGAAATTCTCATCCTCTAAATCTTTCCTTTTATACATTTTTGTTGGAGACTAACGTTTGTAAGCTCGAAATGGATAGTTTCTTATGTGCTGCTTCTGTAACCTTAGAGAGTAAAGACAAAATCAGAGTATACTAAAAATCTACTAAATTTTTACTTTCAAGATTGTAGTTTTTACATGGTGCAATTTTTTTTTCAACAATGTCTACTTGATATGCTATCATAATCTCTAGATTACCTATATTTTATTAATATTACTCGCACATTATTCCTGACGTATATGTACTAGTACGAAATAGTCATAAGTTCATGTACCTGATTTTTCAATCATACATATATCTGAATAAACAAACTCCTAGAAATATATATATATATATATATATATATATATATATATATATATGTATGTATATGTATATCCTTATTCAAGTTACATTAGTTTCACAATCTTAGAATACAAGTAGTCTAGGTTACTATGATTGAGGTGATAAGATAGGTACATACAACATTATGTTATTCTATTTAAACTAAAAACTATAGGGATCCGTTTTTCTTGTTCGAAATGATACTCCTACATTATAATCGTTGCCCCTGATCACGAGTTAGAACTTCTTGTCTACTCTCTACGTTGATGATCACCTCAACGTCAAAAGGAGAGTGATCCATTCACTAAGAAGTCGTAGTTATACATACGAACATAACAGAAGGGAGTGAGACATTTCATTCAAGTAAAAATAAGAGTAGTGTTAAATTATACTTTAACATAAAGAACAAATAAGTTATTTGACCTTCTCAATGAATTATCAGAAAAACAATATCTTACACAATGTATGAATGAGATTATTCTATCTTCTTTTTCACAAGTTTATATGATAACAGACTCAAAAATAAGTTGAAAATATTACATCCTATATCATAATAATCTTCACTAATTTAAAGTTGGTCATTCTTATAATATGCAAATGCATTAGGCCCAAACATCTTCACTTCTTTATTAAAATAACACCGGTACCGGGATCCAATTTCAATTCACAAGTGTGCCTTTGACAACACTAAAATCATCATCATTATTTCATAACATTCTGAAATTACTTGATAGTTAATGATAATCTTTAAGATCTTGTGGAGATGGCTAAGTTCGATCAAAGTAGTTCCGATTACAAAGAGCAACCATATACTATTGTGAGGCTCAAACCCAACTCACGTACCCCTAGGCTCGGAAGTTCCCATTACCATGAATTCTGATCTACCTCCATGTGAGTCAACTCTTAGATTTCCTAACTCCTTTTCGTAGAAGGGCTCGTAGATTATCTTCATTACAATTTACAAAATACTTTTCTGTAAATGATGCATGTTAATTAATTATTCTAATTCATATTTTTATCACACTTGAAGGCCTCACCTTCTTCTCAAGGATCAGGACCTCATAGTTTTCAACCAATTATTTTATTATTCAACTCTATATATATATATATATATATATATATATATATATATATATATATTCCATGCTTAATTATGTATTTTGTAACAAATTAAATGAGGTTCCCAACCTCCAATAAATATATCTTAAAATTTAGATCAATAATTTTATAAAATTTATTCTTAAAAAGTATAGAATTAAATTATTAATAATTTTATCTTTTTCTAATTTGTTGGGAAAGCATTTGAAGAAAATAAAGTTAATTATTCTCGTTTTATCTGGTTAGAGGAAAATTTAACAAATTAACTTACAGTCATTTTATAAATTAACTTTTAATATAAATTTTTTCAAAACTTTTATATTTTATCCCCTTATACTAAGGTTTAAATATAAAAATTTATATATATATAAATATAATTAAATACTTATATTTTTATATATCGTAAAAATATATTGATGGAAAAAGTAATGTTTGTTATAAGATATTAGATTTTAAATATTTTTATAAAATAATAAATAATTTCTTTTTTCACCTAAATTTTTTAATTAAATATTTTCATATATTTAGTATGTGAGAATATATTTGTATAATTTAAAATTTATTAAATAGGATTCTATTTTAAAATTATTTTCTAGCAATTTCATGTTTAAATATTATAACTCATATAATTTATATAAAGGTATACAATTTTATAATACCTACAAAATTTATGAACATAGTACATAAATATATATTCTTGAATACCTAAAATTTTATATCCCGATCTCACCTATAATTGATCAATTTACTTCCTAATCAATCCAATCACCAATCCATAACTGTATACTACACTTAAATTTAAATATAAACTATCACATAATCGTTAAAATTTTATTCCAAAGTAAGAAGCTTTAGAACTACCCCTATAAACGATTAAATTTCATCCAAAATTAAATTCAGATATGATTAAACCCAAATTTTAAACTTATCAAACAATTAATAAATTTTATTCTAGAATAAGATGTTCTAGAACTACTCCTGTACTCTATTGAGTATCCTCCCCTTAAGTGAAATTTAATGATCAATGTAATTCTTTAATTCTTTCGTTGAATTTGTTCGTTGTAGCTCTGCATGCCTTTAGTTTCAAGATAATATAATTGTAAATTATAAAAATGAATTGCTCCAAATTGATTTTTAAAGTGAATTGATTCAATTTCATTTCACAAATATTTTTTATAGGCAATTAGTGTGTGCGTGCATGGCAACTTGGATCACCAAGTGTCAGCAAGCATGCTTTTACCAAACATTTCCTTTCTCTCTTTTTTTTTTACAAATATTATATATATAAAATCTTTTTTAAATTTATATTTGTCTTTTATAAAATATATGAGTTGATATTAACATTTTTAAAAAAAAACTCATTTTTTATACAATTGATTGAAAAAATGTTAGATCATAGGATAAATTATTCTTTTGAAAAAATGTTAGATCGTTACCCTTCATATATGACCAATGTAGAGTAAGAGAGAATTTTTTTTTAAAATATATTAGTATATAATTATTTCTTATTAATAAAAAAGTAATATTTAAATTGAATTTAAAAATGATTGAGCAAGTTATAAATAATTTAAATTAAAACTTTTAAAAATGATGAAGAGTTTATAATGTTATCGTGGATATGAAAAAAGAAATTATATTTATCTAATTTTTTCATATATATATATATATATATATATTAATTTATATTATTTTAAGTCAAATTTGTATGTTATAAAATAGCAAGTTTTGAATATTTTAAAAGCATCAAATAATTATTTAAGATTGATAATTTTTTATCAAAATTTATTAAAAAATAATTTAAAAAAAAACAAAGTCTATATATTTTGAATCAAATTAAATCTTTTATTTTAATTAATACAAATTGAATCAAGTTAAATTTTTTATTTTAATTAATACAAATTGTTTCGAGATTAAAGAAATTCAAATATATCTTAAGAATAAATTAAAAATGATTAAAAAAGTTAGGACAGTAAAAATAGAGCATTTAAAATTTTATTTATGGACACCATAAAAATAAGAACAAAAATAATAATATATATAATAGAATAAAAGAAATGAAAAGATTCTCATGTATTATATATTTTTGTTTAAACATATTTAAATGTTTAATATAATATCTAATGAAGATAAATGATAAAATAAAAAACTAATCATATAATTTTTTTTAAGTTAAGATTAAAAATATAAATAAAAGTGACAGTTGACTCTGTAAATAAAATAAGATCGTCCAAAACAACAATAAAAATTTCAATAGGCAGCTAAGCTAATAAATAAAACCGGCCAGCACGCTATTGCTGCTTATTTATTTGGGGCATTTGACCATGCGTTCTTACTTTCTTACACAACTTCACTGGACCTTTTCTTTTGTCACTACTCCCTGAAGAACTTTTCTAAGAAAGTGATGGAAAGGTCAGAACAGTTAACGAGTTTTTGGGTTAGATTGTTTTAAACAAATTAATTTTAAACTATTAAATAAAATTAAAATATCTATAAATAAATTTAAATTATCTATTTTTATTAAAATATATTTATTAAAAATATAAAAAATTATTTTTTCCAACATTAAATTAAACAAATCCTTAATATTTACAGGGATACTATTTTAGCATGGCTTTGCACTTTTTTTTTAAAAGAAAATAGTTATAGATCTATACAATATTTTTATATTAATATATTATTTATTTATTTATGACATCACATATTATAATTTATATTTCCATCTTTATCTCCTTATACCTCAGCCAATACGTGCTGAAACAAACATTTTTCTTTTTAAAAAATTATGTGCAATATGACGTTGATGGAATACCCCAGTACAGTGTCTGACGATGAAAATTCAAGGGCGTGGATAAATAGCAAAAGTTTCAACTCGTCGCATTGTTTAACTAATTTATTTTTTTGTCAATCTTTAAAATATATTTGAACGTTCCTTCAATTAAATTATTGTATACTTTTCAACTATAATGTGACTTCCAATCAAAGAAATTAATGGCAGCAATTGTTTATTAACAAATGGTATAACTGCATGTAATGTTTTGTTATCAAAGAAAGTAATTTAATGAAGATCAAGACGAAATCAAATAACACGCAATCGATGGTTAGGTTCCGGTCTTGGACCGATACGCAGCGGAATATGAAAAAATAAATAAAATAAAAAATATTGCTATAAAATGTTGATGAATCATAAGGCTGTTAGAGAGAACAGCAATGGCTTCCTCAACTTTTCTTCATTCCTATTTTCTGCTTCTTCTAATTCTCCCTTTGGTCCCAACCGTGTTTGGCGATGCTAAATCAAACTGTAGCGTAAACTTAAATTCCTCCTTGTTCACCAACGCCACATCTTCATGGAATTCACCATCAGGGGAATTCACCTTTGGTTTCCAGAGTGTTTTATTCGATGACAAGGAGTTCATGCCCGTGCTTGGCGTTTGGTTCGCCAGAGACCCAAACCGCACCATAATATGGTATGCAAAAACAAAACTAACTCCTGCGTTCCCTGTGGGGTCCACGGTGAAGCTCACAAACAAAGGAATCGTTGTGTATGACCCAGAAGGGCGTGAAATGTGGCATCGTCCAGAAAACAATACTAATGCTATTGTGTCATGTGGTTCTATGCTAGACAACGGAAGTTTTGTGCTTTTGGACAAGGATGGGAAGCAGGTTTGGGAGAGCTTTGAAGAGCCCACCGATACTATTCTTCCGGGCCAGAATCTTACTAAGCCCATGAGTTTAAGAGCCCGTCAATCTGATACCAATTTTTATGATGGGAGTTTTGAGCTGAATTGGCAGAACGATAGCAATTTGGTTCTTTACTATTTACCACAATCAAGCGATGATACTCCAACTCGTGAACCTTATTGGGCTACGGGAACTTCCAATACAAAATCACAGTTGATTTTCGATGAGTCTGGACACATGTACATACAAAATGAGACAGGTGTGATACGTGAAGTCACCAGTGGTGGATCCAGAGAGTTCACGTACATGGGTAGAATTGATCCTGATGGTGTTTTCAGACTCTATTATCACAGGAAAACTGAGACAGCAACAGCAACAGGTGAAAGTTGCAGCTCAGGGTGGTGGAGTGTGCTGCAACAGTATCCTCAAGATATTTGTCTTGTCTTCACCAAGCAAACTGGGAATGTTATTTGCGGTTTTAACAGCTATTGCGTAACCATCAATGATAAGACCAATTGTGAGTGTCCTGAACATTATTCTCCTTTTAAACATGATAATCTCACCGGTTGTAGACCGGATTTTCCACTACCTAGTTGTAACCAAGAAGGGTGGGAGCAGAATAAAAATCTTGTTGATTTTAGAGAGTATCAAAATTTGGACTGGCCTCTCTCCGATTATGATATGTTAATTGGTTCTGCAATGGACAAGGATATGTGTAGACAGAAATGCCTTGAGGATTGTTTTTGTGCAGTGGCTATATTTGGAGAGGGAAAATGTTGGAAGAAGAAATATCCTTTGAGCAATGGAAGGAAACACCCTGCTGTTAATAGAATAGCTCTTGTTAAGGTACCTAAGACAAGTTTGAACAAGGATGGTAGACAACAGTCTACCCTTGTACTTGTCATATCAATACTGCTTGGGAGCTCTGTGTTCCTCAATCTCCTTCTATTTGTTGCCTTGTTTGCAGTTTTTGCCTTTTTCTACAATAGGAAGCTTTTGAATCCAAATCTGTCAGCTGCAACAATAAGGTACTTTACATACATGGAGCTTGAAGAAGCAACTTCAGGTTTCAAACAAAAATTGGGTCGAGGTGCTTTTGGAACAGTGTACAAAGGGGTCTTAACATCGGATACTAGCAGATATGTTGCTGTCAAGAGGTTGGATAAGGTGGTGCAAGAAGGTGAAAAGGAATTCAAAACTGAAGTGAGTGTGATTGGACAAACCCACCACAGGAATTTGGTTCGGTTGCTTGGTTATTGTGATGAAGGGGAGCATCGCCTTCTAGTCTATGAGTACATGAGTAATGGCTCCTTAGCAAGCTTTCTCTTTGGGATTTCAAGGCCTCATTGGAATCAAAGAGTGCAAATTGCTTTGGGAATTGCCAGAGGTCTCACATATTTGCATGAAGAGTGCAGTACTCAGATCATTCATTGTGACATAAAGCCTCAGAACATATTGCTGGATGAATTGTTCACTCCTAGGATTGCGGATTTTGGGTTGGCAAAGTTGCTGTTGGCCGAGCAAACTCGAGCTGCAAAGACGGGGTTGAGAGGGACAATTGGTTATTTTGCACCTGAATGGTTTCGGAAAGCTTCAATCACAACTAAAGTAGATGTTTACAGTTTCGGAGTGGTGTTGTTGGAGATCATATGCTGCACATCAAGTGTTGCCTTTGCAATGGCAAGTGAAGAAGAGGCGCTCATAGATTGGGCTTATCATTGTTATAGCCAAGGAAAGGTGGCTAAATTGGTGGAAAATGATGATGAGGCAAAGGGTGACATCAAGAGGGTGGAAAAGCATGTGATGGTTGCAATTTGGTGCATTCAAGAGGATCCTTCTCTAAGACCCTCCATGAAGAAAGTTACCCAAATGCTTGAGGATGTTACTACTGTTTCTGTGCCACCTCGTCCTTCCATGTTCACTTCATCATCATTTAAAACATCATCTACTTTGTTATGACTGTAGTTCTTGGCTGTATTTATTTATTAATTTTTGGTGTATCTATGAATAGTGATTCCATTATGCGATCCCTTTATGATGTTAGTTTCAAGTTTGGTTGAGTCTATTGAGTTGGAGATGCTAAGAAACAAAGAAAACTATTGGTACCAAATTGGAGATTACTTTAAAGACAACTGCTTAAATTATGTTTACTGATGAGAATGTGTAGCATAGTAATTTAATTTTAAATCACTGGAGATGACCTATTAAGAATTCATATATAAGTAACATTACAAGCAAATGCTGCTTGTTAAAATGGGTTACAAATTTAAACATAATTATTTCTTTAAGTGAAATAATATAAAAGCTTTTTTTTAATTTTCATTTAACTTTTCAAAAATTATTGTGATATTTTATCTTGTTTCTTTGTTGAATTGTAAAAATATATATTTTATTATCAATATTTGTTGTGTTTTGAATGGTTTAATCAATTATTTTAAATTTAATTTTTATGATGATATTCATCTTGCATTTAAAAAGGATAAAGTTTTATTTTTTTTAATTTAATTTGTGCTAGTTACTTATATTAGAATAATATTTTTTTTCTTATTTTGAAAAGTTCACAAGAATAATTTTATTTAAGATATTAAAAAAAAGGGTTAAATATATTTTTATTACTTTTAAAATATTTTAAATTTGGTTTTTGTCCTTTATTTTTTAAAGTTTTGGTTTTAGTCCTTGTATTTTTAAAATATATTGATAATAGTCCTTAACATTAAATCTCTATTATTTTAAATGATGATCAATCAAATAATTTGCCAACGTAGCAAATTGAATCTGACCTGCCATAATAAAAAAGAAAATTAGTTGTTAAATTTTACCCTAGTTAAATTATATCAATTTTAATTAATTCATAGTTATTTTTATTTATGGTTTAGTTAGTATTGTCTTGCTCAGTAAGTAACGTTTCATTTTCTTCCCTTTGACTCCCTTTGACTCCCGTTGACGATATTCACGTCCTATTTTGTCACCGTTTGGATTATACTCCTTGCGTGCAACTGAAACGTGTATCGTTTCATCTTCTTCCCTCCGACTCTGTTGACGATATTCACGTCCTGTTTTGTCACCGTTTGGATCGTACTACCTTCGTGTAGATTAAGATCAGTAACGTTATGGGTAAGTGTCTACTATTTTTAACCATTTTTGTAACTTTTTTATGGGTCTATAATAATAAGGTAGATGGGGAGGGAAAAGAACTTGCATTCCATAGAAACTATTTTTTTACGTTCTTTGTTCTTTAAAGATGAAAACCCATTTTTACTGCTCGTCTTTGTTTATCAGGATCAAACTAGCTATGAGATATGGAGTATGGATACGACTAACTTTTTGGTCACTAATAATTTCACAGTTGGAGGGCGTCATATTTACTTCATTTTCCAAAAAAATAGGTAAGTGGGTACCAAAAATTATATAAAGAAAGAAAGAATATGATGAATATATCATTTAAATTTTGAGTATTATTGTTGATGAGTTTATCATTACTTTTATACTTCATACACTAATTTCATTTTATAATACTCTGATCTTCATACACAATAATGTGAGTACACAATTTCATATACCATTAAAGCAAACTTATTATATTGCAATTTTGGCATTTAGCATTTACAAGGAATGTTTTTTTCCCTCCTCATGAAGTTACTTATGTTTCTAAAAGAAATTTACAAGAAAAATCTGTTAAAAAGGAAAGATTACATCGTAATGATTCGATATAAGTATTGGATTTCTTTAAACAAATTCATTCTTATAGCAATGTAGAATGATTTGATTGAGGACTTTAAACAAACTATTTTTTTACGTTATTTGTTCTTTATAGTTGGAAACTCATTTTTACTGCTCATCTTTATTTACATGCTTTGGTTTTTGTAATTGTTTAGGTATGGGGTTTTCAATTGCTTTCTACCATATGGGGAAATTTGTAAATGAACCGTCGTTACAATACAAGGATGGTGAAGTCTATGTGTGTCATGATTTAGATGCTGACAAGTGGTCATATTTTGAAGCATTGGGTCTGGTGAAAGACTTAGGGTACAAGGATATAGTTAAGATGTGGTAGAAACCAAAAGGAAAAAGGATTGATAAGTGGTTGAAAGAGTTGAGCTCAGATAAGGATGCTATAAAGTTGACAGCTTATGCAGAGGAACACAATTGTGAGATGGAGATATATGTAGAGCATGTAATTAGCAATGTGGAGAGGACAGTTGAAGTTGGAGAAATTATGGAGGAAAGACAACTTATAAGGGCAGAGGACGATAACGAGGAAGAGTTTGATACCATAAATGATTCTATAAATGATGTGCATTTTGAAGATAATGAAGAAGAGAGGGATACTGGAGCTGATGATGGTTTTAATTTGAATGAAATTGGAGAGGCAGAGATTGCTCTTAATGAGAAAATTCATAATATAAAGACTTATGGGTCACCACACTTGAAGAAACAAAATGCAAGGAAGAATGTGAAACAAAATGCACCTAGTAGTATTCAAAGGCTTTTTGTTGAAAAGGATAATATTGTTAATGATCAAGAAGTATACAATAGCAAGGATGTTAATGAAAAAGGTAATAGTATTGATACTCATAGAGCTGGAGATATAGCTATCCTTAAAGATGTTAATCTTTATGCATCATATTGATGAAGAGTACAATAGTGAGGAGTTGGATAGTGTTGGAGATAATAGTGACACAGAGGATAACAACCCCCCAAAATATCCAATATTTAGAAAAGAGGATATGTGCAAGACCTTTAAATTTGAATTGGGGATGGAATTTAAATCCCTAAAAGATTTTAAAGAGGTCATTCAAGAGCATTCTGTACTAAATGGCAAACAGATAAAGTTTATAAAAAATGATGTTGTTAGGGTAAGGGTGATATGTAGTAAATCTTGTGAATTTAAGGCCCTTTGTAGTAAGGTTGAGGGTAGAAGAACTTTCAGGATTAAGACCTTGTTTGGTAAGCATACATGTGGGAGGATCTTTGATAACAAGAATGCAAATTCTAAATGGGTAGCCAAAGTTGTAGTAGACAAGTTTAGGACAACATCCAAATTAACTTTGACATAAATTATAGAAGATGTTAGGAAGAATTATAGTGCTGGAATCACACGATGGTTGAAGGGGATGCCACCAAACAATATACATTGTTATGGTCTTATAGTGCTGAGCTTCAAAGGGTAAGCAACGGTAATACTCGCAAGATACAATTAGATAAACCGGGCTAGAATTTGCAGCCAAGATTTGCTAGTTTTTACATGTGTTTAGATGGTTGCAAGAAGGCTTTCCTTGCTGGTTGTAGGCCATTTATTGGTGTTGATGGATGTCATTTGAAAACTAGGTATGGAGGACAATTGTTAATTGCAGTGGGAAGGGATCCCAATGATCAATATTTACCATTAGCATTTGCAGTTGTGGAGACTGAAACAAAAGACAGTTGGAGGTGGTTTTTGACTTTTCTATTAGCAGACATTGGTGAGACACTTATAAATGGGTTTTTATTTCAGACCAACAAAAGGTGAAGTTTTTAATGTGATTTCTAACTTGAAACTTATCATTTAAATCATTTTTATAATTTCATCATAAGATTAATATTGTCTTTATGATTATCTTTATTATTTTTTTTTCCAAGGATTAATTCCAGTATTTGAGGAAATGCTACAAGGGGTTGAACATCGATTTTGTTTAAGGAACTTGTACAACAACTTCAAAAAGAAGTTTGGAGGAGGGACCATGATTAGAGACTTGATGATGGGGGCAGCAAAATGTACATATATTGAAGCATGGGAAGACAAGATGGATCAAATCAAGAAAATTAATAGTAAGGCATATGATTGGTTGAGTGCTATACCTACTCGTTCTTGGTGCAAACATGTCTTTAGTCATTACCCAAGGTGTGATGTCTTGATGAATAATATTTCTGAATTCTTTAACAATACCATTTTTCTAGCTAGAGACAAACCAATTATTTCCATGCTTGAATGGATTAGAACTTATTTAATGGGTAGGTTTTCTGTATTGAAGGAAAAATTATCAAAATACCAAGGTAATGTGATGCCTAAACCAAGGAGGAGGCTGGATAGAGAGGTAGAAATGAGTGGTAATTGGTTAGCTACATGGGTTGGGGAATTAAGGTTTGAGGTCTCTCACATTATTCACAAAGAAAAATTTATTGTAAATCTTAACTCTAATTCATGTACTTGTAATTTCTGGGGGTTAGTAGGGATTCCCTGTAGGCAAGCAGTTGCTTCAATTACGTATAAAGGGGATGATCCAGAACTTTATGTGCACAAGTAATATAAGAGGGAGACCTATGAATTATGTTATGCACAACAAATTACTCCCATAAATGGAGAAAACATGTGGCCCAAAATCCAATATGAAGATATCTTGTCTCCAATGTATAAACTTAGACCTGGAAGGCTAAAAAAACTTAGAAAGAGGGAACCAAATGAAGATCCCAAACCTACTAAGCTAAAGAGATCACACTTCAGCAATGAGTGTAGTTGGTGCCACAAATATGGACATAATAGTAGAAGGTGCAAAAACCCTGCAATTTCATCTCAAACTTCAACAACAATGGAAGGAGAAAAGAGTCAAGTAACCAGTCATGCACAAACTAACAATGCAAATCAAAATGTACAGCACAACTCACAAAATCAGGCTACAAAAAGACCCGAGGTAAGTATGTTACATATCTGAAAGTAGCATTTCATTGTTAAATTTTGTAAGCAATGAACTATAATAGTTTATTTTGAATATTGTGTAGGCATTGGTTAATATTGGATCTTCACAGCAGCATGATGAAAATATAATTGGTACTACTTCAACATCATCACAACAAACACATCAATCAAAACCAACACAACAAAAAAATTTGAAGGTATCCACCAGTACCAAATCTTGAATAACAGTACATGATAGAATTATAAACTAATAACATATAATTTTCATACTTATTTTAGAGGAAAAATATCATAGTTGAATGCAACCAGGAGCAAGGGAGCAGTGGTGCAGAACTGAGTCATCATATTGATAAAGAACAACAAGAAATTTTTTTTCCAAGAAATCAATAACTGATCAGGTTGAAGCAAAAGCCACAGTTGAAGTTGTTGTTAGTGATGGACTAAATAAAGAAGCTAAACTTGCAGAATTGGGTTTTCATGGTGGTACAGAGAAAAAGGAATTACATTGATGAATAGTGGATAAATGCACATGGTGCTTTGTTAAGAGGATTATCTGCACATGGTGTTTTTTGTTTTTTGGTTTTTATGCTTAGTTAGGACACCTTTTGTATTTTTGGAGCACTATTTGATACCTTGATTTGTCAATGTATGGATCATATTCTAGACTTTGACTGTTATGTTAGTATTTGTTTGTTTCTTTCCATAAGAATCTTGGACATGAAAAAGGTTTATTTTTGGTAGCAATTACAGTGATTGCACTGTAACCTTTGAATAGTAATAGCAATTCAAAATATTATCACTTAATCCTCTATGTGTTTGGTAATTCCTTACATGCTTATTGTGAGTGGATCATATGATTGCTTTAGTTATTATATGGGACATTAACTCCATGACTTTTGTTCAGCAACTTCAAAAAGTTGTAGACAAATCTGTTATTTTTTCTTTGATGTATATATATGATTGTAGCATGTAATTAACTTGATAGGTCCAAATGTGAGGTATGATCATTAGACTATTAGTTGGATAAATGTTATCATTTTTTAGAAATTCTTTTTCCATGATGGGGTTGAGGCATTTATTTTAATGAGCCCCTGAAAGAAAATAAGAAAACTGAGATTATTACTTGTGATTTATACATTTAATTAGTATGCTTCAATTATAAGTTACGGGCTAAAATTTCACTTGATCAATGGTCATTTGAAATATGTTTTGAATGCATTCTCTTTAATCATTTTGGTTGGGTTGTTTGACAATGGTAATTAATTTATAAGTCTTATTATACTGTTTATCTAGTTTAACAATATTAACATTACAAATTAACTATTATTTGTAATTGATGCATATATCCACCTAAATCTCTGTGACCTTGTCTTCCCGTTGAATTCAGTACAACTAAATTGTCATGTAGAGTAGATGAGGTGTAGTTATAATTAATTAAGATTGAGTCATCCACAAACATGTTATATAGTTGTTAGGTGTTATATATGGTTATATATATGTTCAAAATAACAATTAATAATCTATTAAGTCTCTTTTGGTATTATTTTTAACTCTGTTTTTTAAAATTAAAAAATTAATTTTATTATATGTGCTTTGTAATTTGTGTATAAGATAATCTAAGACATAAATCGTGGCTAATATGTTTCATTAAACAAAGGATGATCCAAATACCTTCTGAGACGAGTCTTTCTTACCGTACATAAAAACATTTAGGACAAATAACATCCATTTATGGAAAACTGGTTATAAGTTAAACCTCTCAAGCAAAAATGTCATGAGAAAAGAGAGGAAAGAAAAGATTGGAAATTTTTTTAATTGATTTAAACTAATACATACAACATAGAAAGAAAGGAATGGTCATTAATTGTTGGAGAACCATTGATTGTTGCAAAACCATTGATTTCTACAGAATAAGACAAGGCACTTGAATTTCTTTCATAGCATGTGTGATTTCTCAATGAATTTGTTGTCTCACTTATGGAACAACTTTTATGCTGCTCTATCTCTTCAGTGGCTTCAATTGTATATCCTGGTTGTTTAGGTGGAGGTAAATAATCAACTTCATTTGAAAGAAAAGAAACCACCTCAAGCATAATAGGTCTATCTCTTGCTTGATCTTGTGTGCATAAGAGACCAATATGAATGTATCATAACACTTGAACAACATGGTATGACCCATCCAACATTGTGTCTATTAGCTTCAGTGTTTCACCTCCATTCCATAATTTCCATGCCTGAAACACAGTTTGTTAGTTTCCAAGCCAATGATATATTTGTACCTTTCACTAATTGCACTATTTGAATAAACTTACATAAACTATAAGATTGTGTAGTGGATCATTACTATTTTTCTTTCCACTCAAAATCTTTAGGAGAATGATGTTGAAGCTATACACATCAATTTTAGTTGAGATGACACTTATCATAGCATACTCCGAAGACATATAACCAGTAAAATGATAATATTAATTCATCAGTCAAACAATTTAGAGCTTAGAAAAGGTATAACATAAAATTTTTATATAAATACTTATTATGTTTTAACAATTTTATTAGTCTGTTCTTCATATTCTTTCAACTCAAATGTTCTGTCTATTCCAAAATATGATATTTTTAGATTCAATTTATTATCAAGTAAAATTTTGCTAGTTTTCAAATCTCTATGTATCACTTTCAATTTTGAATACTGATGTAAATATACAAGTTCTTGTGCAACTCCTTTAATAATTAGGCATCATATATTCCATTATAATATTTTTTTTTTGGAATCTGCATTGAAGGAAAATATTAATAAGTAAAGTGCAACAAAGTACATAATAATCTCAAAATATAAATTAAATTTGTAAAAGAAAAAAGTATGTATATTGGACAGTTAATGAGCAAACTTCTATACCAAAGAGGTATAAATTCAAGCTTTTGTTGAGCAAGTACCCATAAACTAATATTCTTTCTTCTTTGTTGATACAAAATCCAAGCAACCTCACTAAATTTGTGTGCTGGAGTTTGACAATTAACATTACTTCATTTTTAAATTCTATCAACCCTTGTCCTGAGTTTTTAAGAAAGCCTCTTTATAGCTACTAATTCTTGTCCACTTGGCAGCTTTCCCTTAGAAAAAAATTTTCATCTCTATATTTAGTTCTAAAGAATAAACTTACATTTTGTCATAAATAACACCTCTCGAAGGCCGCATTTCTTGAATTGTTGGTCATTAATCCCCTTAAACTACCTCACCTTTGTTATAGTTGATCCTTTGATGAAGTTTTCCATAAAGAGCTTCTTACACTCATTCTATTTAGTAAAATCATCAAAACACTTACAAGGACGGATGCTTCAGTGGAAACAAGAGAAAGTACTAACTTATATATGAAGGAGTTGTTTGGTGAGAATGACCAATTAAATTGATGAGAGTTAAAATAACAAATAATTTCCTCACCTTTGCATATCCAAACTTTTTTTTAGACTATACGCCTCTTATGTAGTTTACACATGCACTTAAGCAAGAATTGTATTAATGATAAGCGATAATATTATTATAGTAGCTAATCTTTAACTTCTTTTGAATTTTAATGTTCAACATACCTTTTGCTTTGTGTTTTCTCCATAATTTATTGCATGTGAAGCATGAGATGATTAGGACAAGAGCTCCAACTATTACACTTATGATCTATATCTTAGCTTTGCCTGCTTTTGAAATTGAAAATGCCAATAATTCATACATTTTACCAAACAAGTTGGATATCCTTGTGCAACCATGTATGGATATATTGAGAAAAATGTAACTAATATCTCTGAAGTCCTCAATCAATCAACTGTATGACTGCTTTAAATTTGTTTTAAAGAAATTTATTTAAAGTCCTCAATTAAATCATTCCACATTCTATAAGAATGAATTTGTTTATAGAAATCCATTACTTATATTGAATTATTGCAATTTAACCTTTTTCTTTTAAATGAATTTTTCTTGTAAATTTCTTTCAGAAACATAAGTAGCTCCTTGAGGAGAGAAAAAAGCATTCCTTGTAAAGGCCAAATGCCAAAATTTCAACATGATAAGTTTGCTCTAATGGTATATGAAATCGTATACTCACATCATTGTGTATGAAGATCAGGGTACTGTCAAGTGAAAGTAGTGTATGAAGTATAAGAGTAATAATAAACTCATCAACACCAATACTCAATTTAAATGATATATTCATTATCTTATTTCTTTCTTTATATAATTTTCGGTCCGCACTTACCTTTTTTTTTTTGGAAAATAAAGTAAATTTGATGCCCTCCAACTGTGAAATTATTAGTGGCCAGAAAGTTAGTCATGTTCATGCTCCATATTTCATAGCTAGTTTGATCCTAATAAACAAAGATGAGCAATAAAAATGGATTTCCATCTGTAAAGAACAAAGAACGTAAAAAAATAGTTTCTATGAAATATAAGTTATTTTCCCTCTCCATCGACCTCATTATTATAGACTGATAAAAAAAATTACAAAAAGGGTTAAAAATAATAGACATTTACCCATAACGCCGCTGATCTTAATCTAAGCGTTTCAGTTGTACGCAAGGTAGTACGGTCCAAACGATGACAAAATAGGATGTGAATATCATCAAGAGTCGGAGGGAAGAAGATGAAACATTACGTGTTTCAGTTGCACGCAAGAAGTATAATCCAAATGGTGACAGAATAGAACGTGAATATCGTCAACGGAGTCGGAGGGAAGAAGATGAAACGTTGCGTATTGAGGAAGACAGTAATAACTAAACCATAAATAGAAATAACTATGGACTAATTGAAATTGGTATAATTTAACTAGAGTAAAATTTAACAACTAATTTTCTTTTTTATTATGCCAGGTCAGATTCAATTTGCTACTTTGGCAAATTATTTAATTAATCATCATTTAAAATAATAGAGATTTAATGTTAAGGACTATTATCAACATATTTTAAAAATATAAGGACTAAAATCAAAGCTTTAAAAAATAAAGAATAAAAATCAAATTTAAAATATTTTAAAAGAACTAAAATATTATTTTATCCAAAAAAAATTATGAACAAAGAGAGTTGAAAATCTTTAAAACATGTTTACGATGGAGAACATCATATTTCTTCTCCATAAAATCTTCTTTTATATATATATATATATATATATATATATATATATATATATATAATTTACAAGTTGTCTCTAGTAATATACATCGATAAATTATTTTTATTAAAAAATATTTTATTTAAAATACATTATCCATCCTCTCGAATTAATCACTTGTTTTATAATTTTTTTAAAATTGAAATTAAAATTTAAAAATCTGAATTCTAAAATCTCGTTTCATGTAAATTTTTAATTTTTTAATTAAATTTAAAAATAAAATTTATTTGATTAAAATATTTTTAAAATAATTTAATTTTAAAATTTTAAAAATAAAATCCAATTTTAAATTGAAGTTTTAAGTTTTTAAAAAATTATTACAAAATAGAATTAATTTAATCTATTTTTTACTTTCACAATGAATATATTAGAAAAAATAGGTAAATAAAAAATTATTGATTTATAAAATTTTATCAAATAATAAAAAATAAAAATATTAAAAATCTAATAAAAATAAAAAATGTAAAAATCATGTTATTATTATTGTTATAATGATTGTGGTGGTAATTTGGTATTGTTGTTATTATTATTATTTGCTGGTGATAGTAATGGTTTTAGTCATGGCCATGATGATCATTTAAAGATAAAAAGTAATAATGATGTTGATAATAATTTTGTGGTATTAGTTAAGATAAATTTAAAGTTGAAAATAAAATTACGTTAAAATTAAGAATAAGAAATAAAAAAAGATTTTTTGTTTATAAAATTGGGTTAATTTTTTTGAAAATGTTTTAAAAATTAACTTAAAATTATTTTAACTAAACAAAATTTATTTCAAGAAAGTTTACATGAATAAACTTTTAATTATTGTTTTAAATTTAAAAACATTTTTATTTTTAACTATAAATTTATTTCTTAAAATGCAAATGTGAAAACTCTACTGTAACTACTATCATCGTCACCACTATTACCGTTGTTATCACCATCACTATTACTACAACTACTATTCTACCATCATAACAACAACAAGAATAATAATAATTTAATTTTTATTTTTTATTATTTTAAAATAATTTTTTATTTATTTATAGTGAATTCTTAGTGAAAAATAGAATAAAGTAAGTTAACTTATTTTTACACTAACTTTTAAAAAAATATAAAATTAAAAAATTAAATCAAATTTTTAAAAATTAAAAATCAACTCCAAAAGAGCTAAACTTTTAACTTGAACTGATCAATATAAGTTTAATTGACTCTTAACTAAGACTAATCATCTAGCGAGTATGGTTGATTACATATCTACTTTTTTGAAACCAACACTAATTGATTATATGAGATATACAATCATTCTTATCTTAGAAGAATTTTAAATAAATTAGGTTCAAGTTGATCGGTTTGACAAACAAATCAGGTAGGTTTAATTAGGTTTGAACCATTCGTAACCATGCCTAATTTTGGATTACAAATTTATACCAAATTTTGACTTTTGTATAAAATATAATAAATTATAATTTTAAACTTACCATTTTAATATTATGTTATAAGCTATTTGTAAAATTTAATGAGCATGCCTTAAGTGACAAGATTTTACGGAATTTGATTTTTAGTTGTAAATGTTTAAAATAGTTGTTTAGAAAATAACTTTCCTTTCAAATGTAAACTTATGAGCTTATCACTATTCAGTAACATAATTAAAGTTAAACTTTACTTAATAATAATTTATTTATATATTTTTTAATTAAAAGCAGTATTGCACTAATTTTCACAGGCCACAATTCAATAATAATTTAAAATAAAAACTTTTATTAATGAAATACATACATTAATAATTTTTTATACTTGTAAAGAATTATATTTATAGTGATACATTTAAATACTCAAATACACAATTATACACATGTTATAAATTTTCCCAAAAAATAATCAACGCCAAACAATTTAAATAAAAAATAAAAAATTATAACTTATGAGATTTTATAAAAATAATATGTTGTGAAATACTAATGTACATAATATATACTAAAATTTAGATGGTGTCAATTGTCAAAGTTAGCATGCTAACATAATTGGAGGTGGTTTGCCACAATACTTTAATCCATACAAGCAAACCATCACAGGTAAGATGAAGGCATAATTGATTTATTCATTAAAAAATAATTAATAGATATATAACATTAAAAATAATTCATATATGTGTAAAAAGCATATTATCTAATCAAATCAATAGGTTGTTAAGCCTTAGCAAACTCATAATACTAAGTAATAAAAGGAATAACCCATATGCCAACAAATTGAATTTATTTAATAGTTTGATTAATTAATAGAAAATCATTAAAAAATTAAAATGGTGTGCATATGAAATTAAATTTTTTAAAAATTTATCAAACCTAATCATAATGTATTTTTATAAATAAGTCAACCACTCACTGAAATAACTATTGATTTAGCAAGTAAAAATTTGAAATGCTAATTCAATTTTAATAAGGTTCATATCTTTTATAGTTTTAAAAAAATCCATAAAATTTAAATAAGAAATAGTAATGAATAATAAGTTAAATGATTTAAATCTAACCACTTAATTTAAAACTTACATAGAAGACTAAATTATTTGACAATTGCAAACAAGTAACAACATATTGCATACCATTAAGTATGGCAAAATAGAAGGTAGCAAATATATCCATAAGTATATAAATATTAAATAAAATAAAAGGTTGAATTAATATGACAAAAAATGGAAGATTTTATCAAAAATACATAAAATAAAAAATAAAGATGCATACAAAAATATGAGATCCATAAGGGTGTAATAAAAAATTATATTATACATTATAATTAAGTTATTCCTACCACCGGTGGAAAGTTCTACAAAGAAATTTGGATTATCATTGTATATCTCTTTAAATGATCATTCAATATACTTTAGTTTATAACGAGGGTCAAGTATGACACCAAAATAAAAATTTCGATTAACATTGAGGATGTTTTTCCAATACTTATCATAATTTTTTCCTTATTTTCCTTCCCACATTACTTAAAATAGGAATAAAATTATTTGCATATCATTTAAGCTTACAACATATTAAAGTAGGTTGGTAAAAAGAATAATGAATGCTCACAAGTAAATATAAAGAAAATATTTTTGTAGTTTCATAAAATTAACAAATACCCATACAGAATCTTAATATGTATTGGTTGGAGCATTACAACCCCACAATAGTCCAAATAATGGTTCTCAAACACAAGCTTCTCAAATGCACCTTCAAATTTCTATTCTATTTTTAACATGATGTAAGTAAAGTTCTAATGAGTAGGAACATCTAAGAAAACTATTTTTTGAGAAGATACTTTTGCAGTACTCATAATATTCCTTAAACTTTGGTAGCCTTTTATGGTGAAGATCTAACAAACCTAATTGCAATTTTGATGCTTGCAGTAAAGTTATTAATTTCCTTTATGCCATCATTAACAACCAGATTCAAGATATGAGCACAACATCCCATATAAAAAAACTCACCATCTAAGACTAGGTCATATATATTCTTTAATCTCTTTTTCAAGCAAGTCATAATTGTGTCATTGGAGGATGCATTACTATTGAGTGTAGAAATATTCCTAATCCCCTATTCTTTCAAATTTTTTCTCAATATTTTTTCCTAGTATGTCATCCTTATGAAGAAAAACTCTAGAGAAAGAATTAATTCTTTTTTTAAATACCAATTATTGTTTATGAAACAAGCAATCAGAACAGGGTAATTAAGATTTTGTATTGATGTTTAACAGTCAATTGTAAGTGTAACCCTCTTAATGTTTGTCCTAAATAAATCTGTTAGCTTGGATTTCTCATTAATAAATAACTAAAGGAAATCTCTAGATTTTGTATGCCTTGATATAACAGTAAACTGGAGCTATAATTTATCTAGAAGATGCTTAAATCCTTTACCTGTCACCATCCTAAAAGGTTAATCATCTAACATTACAAAAGTTGCAATAGCCTTTCTACAAGTTTTTAATTGAATCTCAGGCTTATTGCAGTCAAATCAGATCCATCTTCTCTTCTGCTTAGGTGAAAGTAAAAAATAGTTTAATTAAGATCGTGACTAACTTTATAAGTGAATTTGCTACATGATTTAAGATAATTAAGCATATTTGAGATTCAATGATTCTTAATATGACAATAATATTTCTTATTATAATGTTTGCATGCATTAGTAAGTTTTGGAAATTCAATTTTAGGTAACCTCATGAAATGATCCCGTGTAGTTGAAGATTTTCTAGGATCACCAAATTTACATTTTCTCTTCTTTATAGTGTTTAGAAGGATATTAGCTTCATTAGATGGATTACTAGACTAACTTCCACCATAATTTCTTGCAGTTGATGCAAAATTGGTTATGACAACCTTTATAGTTGGTCCAAGCTTATTATTTGATTGATGACTTCCACCACTAGCTCTTATTATTCATAAAGAACTAGTGGCATATGTAACAATATCTTCAAATTATAATATTTTATTTTAAAAATTAAATACAACATGTCCTATATATAATTTAATCATCATTGTACATACAAATACAATCATAAGTAATCATACACAAACGTAGTCGCAGTAATAGGTAATCAATAATCATTCTTAAACGTCCAAGCAAAAAATAGAAACATTACATTTTATATACAAATAAGAAGAATTTTAGATAAATAGTAAAAAAATAGGAAAAAATTTGACATAGTCACGTAAAATTCTAATCACACAATCATAGTAATAAATAACCACTATAAGAACTTCACAGTTGGAAAAAAAATAAGTTTAGATGTTCAATTACAATAAAAAGAAATGATTTAACCTCACAATGGACACTAAGTTGCAACTTAAGCTTCTCCTTCATTTTCCATTTGGTTTTGTCTAACTCCAACATGCTCCATTTACTCTATCTCACTCCACACTTGTAAAATATCCATGCCCATACAAAATTAGACAATTTGAGATGGTATCATAAATTAAAACTATACAATTATGTTTCAAAATTATATAATTATTTTTATGTAGAATATCGAAAAATATAATAATAAGAAACTAAAGTTGACCATAAGAAACTAAGGTTGAGTTCCACAATGACAAAGTTAAAAGCATAAAAAAGAGTCGCACACCACAATCACATAATTAGCGAGCCAAACCCAAAATTGTGGTCCAAAGTGATAGTATCATAAACAAAAAACTAAGTCTCATTCCACAATCATAGATGTTGAAAGCTAAAAATGAGTATCACATCATAGTCACAAAATCAGGAAGCTAAAATTGAGTCCCACAAGGCCACAGTGACCAATTGACAATAAATGATAGAAAAATTGAATCCCATGGTGACATAATCAGAAAATCAAAAGGCCTAAAACTGAGTCTCATGATAAACCATCATTCTATTGATTTATCTATAGGAAATTAGTTATAATTACAATATAATTGACGATTATTTAATTGTAATTCTACCAAACTTTTCTTATTTTTGCAAGAATGGTCATGCAAGTAAAAATTCAAAAATAGGTAAGTTTTGAGCCAAAAATAGGGTAAAAAGAATATAAAAAGATAAGGCATCCAGTACTACAATGACACGTCAACCCTAATAATGTAGGAGGCATCCTGGTTAGCCTTACAGTACTACAAGATGACTTAGAATGGTCGCGACGGCTAAGGAAATGACTAAGTCAAGCCCAATTCACGATATTGAAACCCTAATCCGCGCTTATAAAATGGAGGTTGTACAACACAACAACACACAACCCTTGGTCCTAAAGGCCACACCACTCTTCGGGGAACAAACCTATCACTACCTCGGGAGACACATCATTCCATTCTCATCTCCTTTTCAGTATTCTTCCATAGGATCTTAAAGGCAGAAGTTCTTTCATAATATGAGTTGCAATGTCCTATTGTCAGCCTTACTGACACTACGGTTTTATCATTCTCTTTTAGAATTAAGATTGTGGATTGTTTTGTTAGATTAGTATGTTCTTGTTTTTTTAATCTCTCTACGTGTAATTAATTTCCAGATCATGAGACTTTGACGAAACTTATAATGTAACAATTGAACCCATTTTCCTTTTTATGAACGCTCCTGTGTTTCTATTCAATTATGTTTTCCTTACTCTACTTAATTAATTAGTGAGAATTAACTACTTTTGTTAATTTCTAAGTTAATTGAAAGATAGACGATTATACCATTATTTAATTAACAGAACTATAAGGTAAACTGCTATAAGGTAAACTGAATACAAGAGTTTTGGAGGATCAATCGGAATCCTTAATTTCTAACCGATTATTAATTTAACAAGTCTAAATGTTCTTTACACTTCTCTTAATTTATATACCTTGTATGATCATTGGAGGTAGTAACTTAAGAGAAAGAATATTATTATTGCATAATCATTAGGTAGTAGTAGAATGAGAACGAATGATTGAAAATTAATTTTAAATCATTCGTAAGGGAGTTCTGGGTGAAATTGGGTAAAGTTTTAAGGGAAATGAAAGTTTCATATCTTTTCATAATTGAATTCACATGTGTTCTTTCGCCTTTAAATTTCCTATTCTTATTTTGTTTTCTTTTTATACTTACTTTAAATATTTTCAAACAAAACTTTTTCTTAGTGAGCTCAAAATTTAGGATTCAATCATTCTTTAGGATTCTTGAAATTGTCTCTATAGAAACGATATTGAGAGTTTTAAATACCATTTTCTACACCGAAAAGTGACTTGCTTGTGGGTAAAACTTTGTATGTATAGTAAACGCACAACATCTCACAATCACCAATTAACAACCAATGATAGAAGAAATGAGTCTCACAGTGACACAATTAAAAAGCTAAAAGATCCAAACCTTAGTACCACCATCATCAATTAATAACCAATAATAGAAAATTTGAGTCCCACGGTGACATAACTAGAAAAAAATTTGAGTATGACTTTTTCAAAATAAACATTATGTACAATCGAGGATTATTTCAATATCATGTGTGTATGAAGATACTTAGTGAGACAAAAAGAACTCTCACCCAAAAAAACTGTAATAAAAAAATTGAATATAAAAATAAATACAAACATGGTTTATGAGTAAAAAGACTAACTTTTATAAGTTTCTCAATGATTCTTTTAATGAGAAGACACGAAAATGAGAATTAAAATAGTGATTTTTTTATAATTTAGATGGTCTCAAAGAGAGATTTAGAACTGTAGTAGGAGTAGAATATTTTTACAAATTAGAATAGAAAAAAGAAATCTAAAAAAGTAGAGGCAGAGAAGCAAACAACAATATGACGTAATGAAAATAAGAGGGTAGGTCAAAACGAGAGTTATGAGAGATTGAGAGTGTGAAATGAAAAATAAGACCTAGGATTTTAATTGTTAGTTTTCAAACCTGCCCAAATCTTCAGGACTCTAACCTTAACGAAGTGACCTAGAGCATTAAGGATTGTGCCCAACAAAGGTGACCCAATACGAACAAATGTCATCTCTCTTCTAATACTTGATCAAAATCTAGTTTTGAGAAGATAAATTTGGTAAATCCAAAATGCACGGCATGTAATCACACAAAATTGAATGATTAACCTGCATGGCACAACTATCAACTCCAAACCACTCATTTTTTTTTTCTTTTCTTGTTGAGTTTGTCAAAATTAAGTCAAGCCTCAATTTCCTTCTTAACCCTACTCTTAACAAACAACACCTACCCTATATTCAAGTTTCATACAGTTAAATCAAGATGGTTCAATTCAAGCTATATTAATATATTACACAATTTTTTATAAAAATACCAAATTCATATTCAAAAGATTAACCAAATCTATCATTATAAAATATATGTATATTATAAAATATGTGTATATTGTAGGATCACCTAATTCATCATTTAAAAATATTAATTTAAATTCTATTTCTTGCTATGTTTAATATATTAGATCAATTTTTTTTATTACATCATTCTTATCTTGCATATAAGAATGATTGTGAAATAAAAATTAAAATAAATATTTTATTTTTTAATAAAATATTCCTTATCATTATTTCTCATGTAAATTTTTTATCCGCATTTTAAATAGAAAAAACTTTTAAAAAGTTAATCTAACCTGATATGGAATAAAAGAAATATTATATAATTTTTAAATATTAAATTTAAATTAATTAATTTAATATAAATTTATGCTCAACTTTAAATTCTAAACATACATTTATAAAATATTTAAAATTAAAAACTTAAACAAGAAAAAGTAAAAAAGTTTAATTACAATTTTAATTTATTATGTGATTTAAATTTTTAAAATTTTGATTACTTGAATTTAAACTTCATAAATTTTCAATTATTATAATTAAATCTTTTCACCTCACATCCCATTCAATAATTAATAAAAATATACTATTCCGTGGATTTGCTTAAATATATATAAAAAAATGTATAAAATATTTAGATAAAAAACAAATTATATAAATTTAAAATAAGATATTTTTTAATTTTATTTAAATAATATATATTTTTAAAATATATAAATCAATATCATGTTACACATTCATTATATTTCCCTTATTGAATAAAAAATTTAATTTCAATAATTAAAAAATTATAAAACTATATGTGATACAATAAAAGGACGGTTAAAATCACATATAAATTAAAATAAAAATAAAACTGTCAATAAGTTAAACTAAAAGGTAGAAAAAACTTGAAAATAGAAAAAATAATAAAATAAGAATTGTTTGATTTTTTGAATAAAAATAAAAACGTTTGTGTTTTTTTTTTTTAATTTCAACAAATGTATTGTTATAATTAGAAAGTTAATAGATTATTTTATTTTTGTTTTTATGTTTTTTTACAAAAACATTTAAGTATTTTTTTTAAAAAAACAAATACTCATTAAATTATTCTTTCATACTTTTCTTTTACTTTTTTTTTTTTAAATCTTCGCCTCAATTTAATAAAACAGAAAAAGAATATTTATAAAATTTGTTTTCCTTTTTTATTATCAAAAATCTTAAATTGATCGTTGGTTGACATAGGCCGTTTAGGAATTAAGAAATTATCATTTGTTAGGGTTCTAGTTCAACGGTCACTTCCTATTGAGCAGAGAAGCAGGAAACAGAACACTGCCGCAACGCACAATCGCAGGCGATCTCTCATTTTATCAAACACGTGAAAGGCACAGACACAGAGAGCCATAATGGGTGGGAAGAAGAAGAAGTTCATCGACAGGAGGAACTCGGCTACTTTCCAACTCATCGCTCGCGACTCCTCCGATCCTTCCTTTTCCATCTCAGACCGTGTCTTCGTTCGCGTAGACAACAATCCCGTTTCTTTCGCCGCTGTCGATGATTCCGTTTTCGACGACGCCCCCGAGGACGAGAACTACGATGATGCCGGGGTTAGCGACGGTCCGTTGCCAGAGGAGATAAGGAGGGAGATTTTGCAGCTAGGGTTTCCCGACGATGGCTATAACTACTTGACTCACTTGAGGGAAATAAAAAATGCTGGCGCTGGTTCTGCTTTCTTTCACAACCCTAAGTTCAAGCTCCAACATCTTCCTCGTGATGTTAAGGTGCTCCTTTATCTTTTCCTTTTTTGCTTTTAGTCGGTGGCTTATTTGCTTGGTTTTTAGATTGAACTGTATTTTCGAGTTTCTTGACTGATTTATCAGAGAATGTCAAATAAAGTAGAAAGTTATGGTTCTCTTTGTGCAGATGGATGTATTTCACATTCGTAGTGATTTTTGTTACTCTCAATTGGGGAGAGAACCATTTTAGTGTTTCAATTGTGAGGCCAATGACCTATGTATTAATTTCTTCTTGGTTCAGATTGTGAGTGAAATGAAGGGGATATTTTGATTCACTTTTGTTCTTAATGCATGATTGAATAACTTTGCTGTGCATTGGAGTAGGAATTGATAATTTGAGTTTTTTGTTGGTGATTTAGGCATATGATGCTTCAAGATTGCAAATTTTGGAGGCAGATGAGGAGCCTAAGGAGAACTCAATGTACAGTGTTGCGTCCAAGACTGCCAGCGTAAGGGTTCAGAAGGCAGTTGATCCTGAAGTTGCTGCTTTGCTTGATGACAGTGATTTGTCACGGTTTGGCTCTGATTCTGAAGATTTGGAAGAAGACTTTGTTGTCCTGGCCAACGTCCATGAAGATGAAGATGGTGGAGAGGAGGATCATGTATCTAATGGAGTGAACTTTGCCAAGGAACCTGTGATAAACAATGGACAAATACTGCAAGTTTCTGCTCATTCTGGAATTACAGTTGATTTTGGACCTTTAGATGGGGTAACAGGAGTGGACTGTGCTCTTGACAAGCCAAGAGCTCGCCGTTTGTTGGATGAGCAATTTGACTTGGTGAGTTCAGCTATTTGTAATATTTTAATCAGTCTAAAATTTGGTTCGGTGATGTGCTTTCTCTTTACAAATTATATTATTTAATGAAGTATGTTGAGCCTCTGTTTCTGGTATATGAGGAGGATGCAAGCAATAATGCCTTTTTGACTGCCTCTGAACTTTTTTGCCTTTAAGATTCTCATTCTCTTTATATTTCTGTTGCAGCTTGAGCGCCAAGAATATGGAACTGATGATGACCATGAGGATGATGGTGATTATTATGATAATTATCAAACTGATGAAGATGAGGCCCTTGCTGAGAAGCTCAAACTCTCTCTTAATAAACATGCAATGGATGATCTCGAACCTGATGATGACAAGTACAAGGTTCCTGCAGATTTATTGAAGAATAAAGAGGCCCCATATGAGGAGCAAGAGGATTCTGCTGCTGATGTGATTCGCCGTTGCAAGGAATATGCTGAAGGGTATGAAGTTCAAGATGAAGACAAGGATCTTGTACTTCTACAAGAAAGTAGTGATGAGTCAGAAGTTTGGGATTGTGAGACTATTGTTTCAACATACTCAAATTTAGATAACCACCCTGGAAAGATCGGAGCACCTGAGGTAACTAGGAAAAAGAAATTAGCTGAAACCATGTTCTCAGCCTTGAGTTCCTCTAGTCAAATAATATCCCTTAAAGGAAAAGAGAAACTCCCTTTAGGCTTCTTACCTGGTGGTCGGAAACCTGCTGCTGAAAAGGTTAAAGGCATCAGCACTGCAAGAACTGAACAGTACAAGAGAAAACAACATGGCTTAGAGTCAAAGGAGGAGAAGAAAGAACGAAAGGTATCTGCATCCTGTACTTGAGTTATGATACTTCATTTATGCATGCAGTCATTATCAACTTTTCAAGACTTGTTGTTTCCCTAAAAGTAGTACCACATTGATAGAAATGGTTGTGTTGTTTGTTCTGCAGGTTGCTGTGAAGGAGGAAAGACGTGAGGCACGTCGCATTAAAAAGGAAATGAAAGAGCTTTATAGATGTGAAGCACATCGGGCACAGAGAGCGGCTGCTGTGTCTGGTCCTTCTTCTATTCATCTCATGTAAGCTTTCAAATTTTAAATTGGTTCAGAACTTTCTACAAAATGGGAATAGTTGGTTGCTAAATATATGCCTATAAGATGTTGCATTCCATCGAAGGTGAAAGTAGATCAATATGATCAGATAAGAACCAAAGCCCAAAGGTGCTTAGATGATATGCCACAATATTGCATAAACAGATATCACAGTACAGGGATATGAAAGACAGTTCATTGGAAAAGACAGTCTGACAGCCTACAATGCTAGTAGGCTGGGATTTATTTAATGAAATAATTTTTTAAGTGCTTATAAAAATAATTACATATTAGACATATTTTGATCTTAGATGGTATCATCAAAGTCTAAAGGGCTGTTTGGTTTGTAAAGTATTTTTTGTTTTCATTTTTTATTTTCACCTTTAATTACAAAATTGTCACTTTGTTTTTACTTTGTTGCCTATTTTTAAAAATTTGTATAGAAAACAGTGAAAATGCTTAGTTTAGAGACAGAAAATAGAAAACACTTTAAAAAACAGATATTTTTCACTGTTTTCTATATAAACTATTGAAAATACAAAATAAAATGAATACAAAGTGATAATTTTGGAATTAAAAATAAAAACATAAAACATTTTCATAAACCAAACAATCTTTAACAAATTCAGGTGTTATGGAGGGGTTGGTTTTTTAAGTTTAGTTTAGAGATATTTTTCAGTGTCTTGAAGCATCTCAGCTTATATCAAACTAATTCAAATTGTTTCATTTTATGTTGGTAAAATGTATAACTGTCTTAGCGAGTCCTGTATCCTTCTTGGTAAGAAAATTAGGTTTCAGTCTGATAAAGAAAACATGAATTATGTTTGGGATGGCTCACAAGCCTCCTTATAATAGTTAACTAAGATAGGTATGATTAATATTAACCGGCCGAATTTTATCAGGAATGAAAAGGAACTGTGAATTTCGATTAATACCTGAAATGATGGCATCATTTTGTCTCTATTCTCACTTTAAATCAGAGGGTCCAAATGTTATGGCTAATGTGATTTCCTAAGTGCTGACTTTTATTTCCTTTTCCTAATTTATCTTTATAGGTAACTCAACTATTACAAGTACCAGCTTGCCGCTCGCATGACAGGAATACTGAACCTGGCTGTTGTGAGTCTTTTGGCTCAAGCAAGAATGTATCCAGACAGTTTTGATGTTATTCTTGGTTATACATGAGGCTAAGCTAGAATCTATACTTTGTTTTTGTTAAAGGTGTTTGAGCAGTGCTTTTATTTTGTATAACATAGTTCGGCAAGCATATACAAATCTCTTAAATTATAGTCTTGAATCTCCGTTTCTCATTCATTCTTTCTTTAATTAAAATATAAAAAAGATTATTAAAAAATTAAATTTTATTATGTACAAATAAAATTAAAAAATTGATATTACAATTATAATATTTTTTAAAAATTTGTTTTTATACTTCAAATTTAAAATGTTTTTCTAATAAATTATAAAATATTTAAATTATATTTTATTAAATGAGTAGAATATTTTTTATTAAAAAAATTATATCATATTTTCTTGAAAATTATATTTTATAAACAATTAAGTTATTTTGTAAAATATTGAAAATGGTAGGATATAAAGGATAAAAAAGAAAAGAAGATAGTTATCCTATATTACGGCAATGTCTGAATCAACATCCACTTGAACATAAAAATTTAAACTATTGGAATAGGATATTGTTACTCAATGGATAAGCTATCATATTAAGTTGGAATAGGATAGAATGACTTTCTAAACTGATCCTAAAGGTTGATGAAGAAGAGTTTGGTGGTCTTGGTGCCGCCCTCCTTTAAGAGTGGCCTTTTGCTTCTATAACTCTGTTCTTTTGTCTACTTCAGAAAATGAGGTCTTTTGTGCACACTGCAAGACTTCAATGTTCTACAATCTGACTTCACTTTTCATACATTTGTTTACAGTTTAGCACACTTCTGATTGGCTAGGCATTGAAGCTTCAACCCGGTTGAAAGATTTACTTGATTACTGTTTCCCAAATTGCAGTTATCTGCTTTACTTCTATGTAAAATGTTATGATTTTGTAGTGCATGAAATCTCGCTTCTGCTTGCCATGGTAACAGCTGTTTTAGTCAAGCATTTCTAATGACACTCGCACTCAATAGATTGTGTGGATTTCAGAGCTCATTACAATTCTGTTTAACTGTGAAATAAAGTTGTCGCAGGAAAATTCTAAAGGATCATTTATCCTTGATGATTTTGCCATACAAATCCGAAATGGGTTTTCGCATTTTTTTGGGTCTTGCTGTAGCTGTTGGGAGATAGATATTCTACTGCAAGGGGTACTGGTTGCAGCTGTTATCATCTGATTGTTTAATGATCCAACTTTATGTATTATATGTACATGATTATGGTAAAATGCCGTAAAATTTCATGATCTAAATTATGGTTGTTTACTAAATAATAAATTTATTTTAATAATATAGATTTTCTACCTTACTGATTTAGAATAAGTAAAGGGTCTTGGGGAAAATAAAACCATTTACCATTTCTATATCATTTTGTTAACAAGCAAAATATAAAATGTTTTAGTATATAAAATGTCTAAATCATTGTCTCACTAATTTTTTTATAAAATTTTGATTTTATATTCAATTCATATAATTAATGAAATCCATTTAATTTAGTTAAAAAATATTTTTATTAAATTACTTACTGTGATTCCTTTGTTATAAAATTAGTATATTTTTAAAGTATTTAGTACTTTAAAAGGTTAAACTATTTTTATGACAATTTATTTTACAACTACTTGCATTTTTAAAATGTTAGTAATAATATTGTTTCATAATCCTTTTTAAAATTAGTAACATTTTATAATGTTTAAAATGTATTTAGTAATATTTTTAATATTTTGTAGTATTTTATATAATTGTTGTTATATACTATATAAATATCAATATATTATAATATTTATTAAATATGTTAAAATGCTCCTAGAAAAAATAAAAAAGTTATTAACACTGTTTTGCAATAATATAGATCAAATGTAACATTTGTTCAAATCTTATTCAATTGATAATATTTTATATTTTTGTTAGAAAAAATAAAAAAGTTATTAACACTGTTTTGCAATAATATAGATCAAATGTAACATTTGTTCAAATCTTATTCAATAGATAATATTTTATATTTTTGTAACAATTATGATGCTAAAATTATTATATGTTGCCGGGTTTGGATAAATCTAAATAATACATCAGGGTATGCAAGTAGTTTAATTATATTTCTTAGGGTTGAGTTATATGGTTTACGGATAAAAGACTAACAATTATATTTTGATTTTTGGCCAATATATTATGATACTCGTAGTAATTTATACTTTTGTTATTTAAAAAATTTGAAAATTTGGAGACAAATTCTTCGTGTTTCGAAAGTGAGCCAAAATAATGCTAAACATATTTTCAATGCACATATTTTAGGAAATATCAGTGTATCCGATGGAGTAACAAATTATACTACATAGACAAACTACATGGATTTGAATACTTAAAGCCCTATTAAGAAGGAATCCTTCTAGATTTATTTTGTTACTTAGCCAGCCTTTCTAAGTGGCTGTAGAGCAAATATGAAATTGGATGGAGAAAAGGGAAGTAAATCATATGGACGAACGGGTTATAGAGCAGGTTCAATCAATTTTTAAATTGAATATTTACATGTTATAAACCCGGTAGCGAACCAAAAGAGCCTATGATTAATGAAATCTTTAACTTGACGAGGACTTCAAAACTTACCAAAGACTATTTAAGGAACATGTTTTTGTTTCTTTTATTTTTTCAATAATTATAGAAATATCATTTTATTTTTATTTTATATCTTATTTTAAAGTATATGTATAGGCAATGATGAAATTAATTTTTTCACCTGAAATTTTGTACATGTTGTTAAAATTGTTGGTGAAAACTTTAAAATAATAAAGCATTAAACTTTGAAATATTAAATTAATAAAATTAATAGATAATAGATTAAATATATATATATAAATTATTTAAAAAACTAAATAAAGCTTTGCGTCAAATAAAATAAACAAGAAATCTTCATTCATAATAATGATATGTTTATGTTAATATGGGTATTCATTAATTAATCCAATGTAAATTGAAAAAACTGAACTGAAAAATAAAAATGCAACAAATCAAAAATTGTAAAACAATTTTTTTATTATATTGGATTTTAAATCCATTTATAAAACTAATTAAATTTATTGCAAAGGAAACTATAATAATAATAATAATAATAATAATAATAATAATAATAATAATAATAATAATAATAATGATAATGCATTATCTTACTGTTGCAATTATGTATTATAAAATTACAATACTTTGTTTTCTGCACGTCTCATTTTTAACTATATAAATTTTGACTTTTATACGTAAAAAATAAATTTTAATGAAAATATGTACAAGAAATAAAATAAAAGTTTTATTTATTTCTTTCTAGCTAAACACAACAAAAGTTGAAAACTCATCCAATTCAAATAATTTTAGGTTGTACTGAATTTTATTACATTCAACTTTAAATTCAATCTAAACAGCTTGCAAAGAAAAATTATTGTAAATTATAAATTCTAAATATGAGATATTTTTTTTTGTATTTAATGAATAGAAGGAATATTTGTTTGAAATACTAAATTGAATTGTATGAATTATAGATATTAAATTGAATATTTATTTTAAAATAAAATAAACAGATGGAAAAGTAAAAAAAGGAAAGAAAGATAAGAATTGATGAAACAAATTCTTTGTTTAAAATGGATAAAATCTAATGTAATCCAGTTAAGGACACTTCTATCTGTTAAAAAATATTTGTTGTAAAAATAATATATGTTAGGGAGAGAGAAAGTAAAAGCGAAAGGTGGAATTCCAATCGAAGCAATTTTGTGATTTTTCTGTTGTGACGGTGGCTGAGTGTCCGAGTCGGAGTCCGAGTTGACCCGCTGCGATCTCATACTCATTCGTTCGTTCGTTCTCTCCGACCCACATACCAAACTTTTTTGTGTTTATTGTGTTCTATTCGGAAGCTGAATTGTTGCTGTTGGTGCACCTTCCCTCATCTGATTGTGTGGATCTGCAAACTGGCTATGGACTACGAACCCTACGACAGTAGCGGTAAGCTCTCTCTCTACTCTATTCTCCTTTTCGAACTTCCCGTTAGGGTTAGGGTTTCTCATTCGTTCTTGCTTTCTCTCTTTCTTCAATCTATTGTTAGGTTTTCGTTTCTGTTTCTCCAGAATAGAAACTTGTTGAGACAAAAGAATTCAAGTACTGTTTTAATTCCTTCTTCGCCAAGGATTTCTTTATTTTGTTTATCTGTGTATTTGGTTTTCGATAAATTCCTAGTGGAATAAGCTCTTGCTTTCTTCTTCTTGCTCGTTTGCTGCTATGACCTAAAAATTGGAGAGGGGGGGGTGTGTGAAAACGAGCTTTAGTTATAAAAAGAGGAAGAAGAAGAAAACTCTATGCTTTGAAGTTTTAACCCCTATTAATTACAAGTTTTATGCACTTAAAGGTCTCTCTCTCTCTCTCTCTCTCTCTTTAACCTTATTCCTTTGAACAGTATACTGTAATATTAACCAACTTTGAATTCAAGTTCAGGAAGGTACAGTATATGAATGCATTTTTTAATGAATCAATGCTTGGTTGCATTAATGCATTGTAATAATTCATACGTGGCGAGAAGTTGGTTCCTTCAAGTATCAATTTTTTGTTTTCCCTTAACAACAGCATCTAGTTGATTATTTTGCTGCGTGTTGGTTGTGTCTGTCGTGTGTTGGTTGTATAGTTAACACTGCAATCCCTTACGCAGACAAGTAGTAAATGGAATTGATTGATATAGTTGTTGATGCACAACTATATCCCATGCATTAGAGTAGTTTTTTACTGGAAATATTAAGAAGTTGATATTTGATTCATGGATTCAAGGTCTGGCTTGCTCGTTATATCCCTTGACCGGATTTGTAATGATTGTAGGAACTGATGATGATCTTCCGCCAACACATCAAAATAGAATTCCCAGGGCAGGAGGACGTCTTGCCGGGAATGGAAGATCTGCTGTTGGCTCAATTCCATACCCCCGGCTGTATGGTGAAATTGATATGGAAACCCAGATTCATCAACTTGAGCAGGAAGCATACAGTTCAGTTCTAAGAGCCTTTAAAGCGCAAGCTGATGCCATTACTTGGGTATATTTTATTATTTTGTTTCTTCAAATCTAATATTTTTAAATTTTTTGATCAGGTTTAAATTATTGCTACATGACATGTATTTTATTCAGGAGAAAGAAAGTTTGATTACAGAGCTGAGAAAAGAGCTGAGATTATCAAATGAGGAACACAGAGAACTTCTGAGTCGGGTTAATGCAGATGATGTGATACGGAGGATAAGGTCTGATAAAATTGTCAAACAAGGTTTCTTGTTGGTCTATCTATACACTAGAAATGAGATTGTCATGATTTTCTACATGCACTTTTATTTTGTTGATCAGTGCTTTGTTGAATAATGATATCAGGGAATGGAGACAGGCGGGTGGCCATCAGGCTGGTGTACTGAATACTGGTCAAGGTCTTCATGATTCAGTTCCCAGTCCTACGGTCTCTGCCTCTCGCAAAAAGCAGAAAGTTGCACCATCTGTACCATCTCGTTCTTTTGGTGGGCCTTCTCCTCCATTTCACCCCCAAACAGTGACTGCACCCCACCAGCCATCTTCTTCTGCAGCAAAACGAGGATCTGTTCCTGGATCAAAGGGAAAGAAGCACAAACCTGTAAGTTGTCAATGTATTTACTTTAGAGTTCTCTTCTTTTCTTTGTATGTATGTTATTTGAGCTTCGGTTTGGCAACATTATTGTGTTTCTCTTTTTGTTTCATTTGCAGGGTCAAATGTTACCTGGTGTATCTTCAATGAAGCAGTATCCTTCCTCTGGATCAGGTGGAAGGAATCAAGTACCTAATAGAGCTGTCATGGGTGAGCATGCTGAGGGAGCATCATTTGATTCATTGATTGGTAGGAGAGTACGGACAAAATGGCCGGATGACAATAATTTCTATGAAGCTGTTATCACGGACTACAATCCAACCGAAGTATTTACTGCCCTAAAATACTCTGGAATTTGTTTTCCATTAATGTATGCAGTTAAATGTTTACTTTTGTTCCTAACTTTCCAGGGACGGCACAATCTGGTCTATGACATGGGGAGTGCAAATGAAACATGGGAATGGGTTAATCTGTCAGAGGTATATCTGGTGCTTTATCCTGTTTTCTGTGGTGGAATCGTTGCATATTTTTTTTATAATTTTCTATAGTAAACTATGGCTGTAAAAATCCATGGAATTGGTTAAACAACCCTGAAATGGAAATGAGGAAGTAAGAAAGATGAGGCATATTCTTTTGACTTCTCTTCCTTGCAAAGAAAGTGCTACAGTGTTTCCTGGTGTTAATCTCCTTAGGATTTTGTTTCCAGATGTCTCCTCATGAACCCTACATATGTTTTCCCATGTATGTGGCAGCAAAGTACTCATTTTATCTTAAATTTACAATCATAATTCATAACAAATTCAAAATTGATATTTGATATAACATGGTGTTCAATAATACTAAAATAGTCTATAATAATAGTTGGGAACATGGGAATTAAAAATAAAAAACACTCCTATGAAGGTTTCTTATCTAGATTTAGAATATATTTAAAATGTTTAGTACTGTTTGCTGTCTAGTGGGTTTAACTAGAGTTCCAAAGAAGTTTTATTGCTTTGTGTTGTACTATATATGGTTACTAAGAAATATGGAAGGTCTTAATTTCTTTTATTTTTCCAAATTTTTCAGTTTGGCCATTGCTAAAACATGAGCATATAAATTTCATCAGTATATATGATTACTTGATATGTCATTTTACCTGTCATATCCAACACAAAAAGCCTAAGATGTATGGCCTAGAAGTATCCTTTTTTACTAAGCAGTTAGTGACCCCCAAAATGCTAGAGCTATGCTAAAGGTTGTTGGTACACACAACTTCGCATACCTTTGTTATTGATTAAGACTAAAATAACTAAGGGAAACCGTGAAAGAATAGGTGGACCTTGTCAAATAGAGCTGTAATGCCAGTACGAAACCAGAGTAGTCAGCACTCAGCAGTGGCAATTGCTCTGCAATCTCTCAAATGTATGATGGAGCAAATGGTAACTACTTCCAGAAGTGCATTGTGTTGTGTTTTTTAGTGGCGCTGATATTGGCTGGTTGCGATTGGGATTGTGGCTGTGATGCATAAGATTCATCTGCAGGCAGATGGTTAGATCTAGTTTGACTCCACCTGTGGCTACTGCTTCTGCTCTCTGTAGCTCCTAGATTGGAGCCCCCACAGTCCATCCCGCTGGCATTCAAAGTCTTGTCTGCAGAATATATTCCATGTGCCACAGTGGCTGTGCAGCTCTGTTGTGTGGACACTTCTTCGCCTGTTATGCTTTTTGTCTGAGACCCAATTTTGCATCTCGTGCCATGTGCTTGTTTCTTATTTTTTTCAAATAAAGTTTTTTTGTTCTAAGAGAGCTGATTCAAAATAAAAGATATTCCTGGGCCAAAATAAACAGACATCACTGTCCTGTTTATAGTAATTCACATCACTGCCCTTTCATCTTTTTGTAAATTGACATCACTTGTCCTCTTTTTGGTGACAACTTTCATTTTATCTGCCTATTTGAATATTCTTTTGACCATTACTATTGATACTTTCTAAGTATATTATAACACTTGGTTTGAGATGGACGGGAAACGCTACTATAATTGAGTATTAATGTTTTTATTATTTGATTTGATTTGTTTTAAACTGTTTTTTTAAATATTTTTATTCTCGCTATTGTGGCTGCTACACATTCAACTGTACTGTATAGCTAAACAGAGTGCAAAATGGGGGTTAGCTGCACTATGTTGAAAACTTAACGAAAACCCTAAATAGAGTAAAATTAGAGATTGACTGCAATGTATTGAAGAAGACATGCAATAATCCCGAGACTATGCTTGAACTTTGGATTTCTAATGATTGGTGTAATTGAATGAACTAAAGTTATCATACCATTTGGATATTTTATGATAGAATGGAGTAAAATTTCCATTTCATTGTTTGGGAATTGGATGGAATGATAAGACTTATAAGTTTGTTGTTGTTGTTACTACTACTACTACTATATCAAGTAGTCCCATCCCATTCCCCTCAATTTTTGTTTGGGGCAGGGGCAGAAGGATTGGGTGGAATAGATTGCAGTGCATTCCATTCAGTTCCATCCCATTTCATCCTATTTTAAACAATCCAAACAATGGCAACAAATATTATTCTATTCAATTTGATTTTGTTTCATTTATCCCTTTCCATCAATCCGAACATGATGCAAGAGACTTAAAACACCTAATTTAGGGCTTCTACTTCCAGGTGTACTTAAGCCCTTAATTGGCAAAATTTACGGATTCCTTACACCCAAAACCAAAATAAGGGTTCTCACCTATTCATTCACCAATAAGGTTGCTATAGCTGTTATCCTTTTCTATGATGTCCACTACACCAAAATGGCTTGCTGCATCCATCTAGGTGCGGAGGAGCTCCACTCAACCGTGTCTGTGCTGTAGCAGCCACTATTGATGACTGCTGTTTTTTCTTCTTATTAAGACTTTCATCTTTAAATTTGCAGTTCAGGTTGTTTGGTAAAGCTAAAAATTCCAGTACCTATTCAATATGGAATTTATGATGAAGACAAATTAAGCATCAAAACCAAAATAAGGGTTCTTGCCTATTCATGCACCAATAAGGCTGCTATAGCTGTTATCCTTTCTATGATGTCCACCACACCACACCAAAATGGCATGCTACATACATTGAGGTGTGGAGACTCAACCCTGTGCCTGTGCTGTAGCAGCCACTATTGATGACTCTGCTGTTATTTTTTTTTTTTCTTATTAAGATTTCCATCTTTAAATTTGCAGTTCAGGTGTGTTTGGTAAAACTAAAAATTCCAGCACCTATTCAATATGGAATTAATGATGAAGACAAATTAAGCATCAAATCTTTTTCAATGTTGGAATTTTGTTAAAGGAAACTATGAGCGATTAATATAATGAATAGGAAACCGGAATGTACTAATACCAAGTACAGCCAGTAACTGCAAGGGTTGCATATTTTTAGTCTTTGCCTCACTTGTGTGCATTTTGGGTATATATTTAACAATCACTACTAATTCAATTTAAGTGCTGCACCTTTTTATTTTTGGTCCTGTATTATGTTTACAATCAGGCTTGTGGTGTACTATTTTTTTCATAATGAAGATGTAATTTATATTCAACATATTTGATGGGTGAAACCACCGATATTGTATGGAAAGAAACCCTGATGAAACCAACAATAGTATAATTTGTTTAAATTTTCTTTTATTTCCTGAATGTTCTTTGATTTTTGGTAAGATGGAAGAATCACTCTTCCCTTGTATCTTGAATGCTCAATGAAATGTAGAATATGGTTTTAAAAATGATTCTTTTGCTGTTGATATGTTTAACACTTGTTAATAATATATTGTTTTTGCTAATTCAGATGCAGTATTTTAACTGCAGATATCTCCTGAGGATATTCAGTGGGTAGGTGAGGATCCTGGAATCAATCACCGTGGAGGTTTTGGGGGCTCTGGTCATGGGATGAATAGGTCTGTAGGACGTGATGGTGTTCCAGGAGCTGGAAGAGGCAGAGGAGCTACAAAGGGGCAGTCCAGAAAGGATTTTTTGTCATCACAGAATGGCATAGGAAAGAAGGCGCCTGATGATATTCAAATACTTCACACAGACACACTAATCAAGGAGGTAATGGAAAACAGTTCAATCAGAATATTCTTTGATTAGATTGTTTGATCTTTTATTCCATGTATTTAGGTTTCTTGTGGAATTGACAGGTGGAGAGGGTATTCAGTGCAAATCATCCTGATCCCCTTGAAGTTGAAAAAGCCAAGAAAGTATTGAAGGTAAGGGGGCAATTATAATTCCTCTGCCCTTATTTGTACTTTTAAAGCTATTGACTTCTATGGTTTTCTTGCAAATGGTGTATATTTGCCTGATGTACATTTCATTCAATGCAGGATCATGAGCAGGCTCTTATTGATGCAATTGCAAGACTCAATGATCTTTCTGATGGTGAAAGTGGTACATCTCAGTTTCTGTCCCTTATGACAGTACTTCTGAGTTTTGTCTTTTCCTAGATATCCTTCTAAATTTAGTAGTTAAGTGTGGGTAGTGGTGTGGAGTAGCCAACTCTGAAAATTGCTAGTTGTATAGCGGAGATCATGGAGTGGCTGCTTCATGGAGGATTTCTGCTGGAATGAACATACTTAAAAAAATGTGCAAAACACAATAATCCTATCAGTTTGAAAAGTTTGTACCATCAACAAATGAACAATAATTAACTTTTAATACTCATTTTTTTTAAAAAAATCATTTGCATTAACATAAATTACCAAATAATGCATGTTTGGATCACCTTATTGTGCGGAAATACTCATTTTTTCTCTAGCTTTCCAAGAAAGCTTTCGAAAAACTAGGAAAACTTATTTCCCCGTGCAAAACCAATATCAAACATGCTTTTAACACAAAATGAGAGTATCACTAAAGGGTGGTGGTGTCAACTACCAAAAGAGAAGGACAATGGTGCCTTTTCTTTGCTGAATAAATTCAATAAAATGTGTTAGGCATTTGTATGTAGCTCACGCGGGAATTATGAGTGGAGGGCAGAAGAGGGATTTGGGGGGGGGGGGTGTAACAACCGTTCCTATGTGGCAAGGAGGTTGGGAAGGAAAAGGAAACTGTTAGAAGCAAAAATAAATAAGGAGGAAAAGGTGGGGCGAAGAATATCTAGTCAATGAATGACTGCTGTGACATTTGGGCTAGGAGGTTTGCTGACCCTCTCTAAGTTCTGCATTGTTCTGTCTTATGTTCTCTTGTTTTGTGAGTGATTCTGATCTCTATAATTGGGCTTTATTCCTAACATTGTAATAAAATACCTGCTTTCAACCTAATATTTTGATTAAGATAGGCCACTTTTAGGTGCCTCATAAGCACACTGTAAAATAGACAGTGGGAGATGGCTTCTTCAAGAAGCTGCTGAACAGACTTAGCCGGAAAAGAATGGGTGTGGCTGGCAAAAGGGCAGGTGGGCCTGGTAAAATAATGTCTGAGTTGTTTGGTTTTTCCAAACAGAGGACTTAGATTTTGGCTGTTTGTTGTAGTGGCTGCAACAGCTGTTTTTTTTAGGGCAAGATCTTGGCCGCTTATGCAATGATGGAGATGTGATGTGATAGAATATGGTTTTCTTCACCCATTTTTTTCCACCATTTGTTAGACACAAGCCCTGCTATTATTGGGTTGAGTGCAAGGTGGCTGATCTAAGTATCCATGGTTCTTAGGATAGTTGCTACTTTTAATAATAATAATAATAATATGAAAATGCATTTTACCACATTTTGTGCTATTCAATTAAACAGTGATCTGTTCTGGAATTGGTTATCTTTTATCAAACCTTGATGTTTTTTTGTTTATACAGATGGGGCTGGCCACCATTTCTCACATGCTCAATCAATGGATCGAGAATGATGGGAAGATCTGTTACCTTGTACAATGAGCAGAGGCATTATGGTAGCATAATTCTGGAAAAGGGTGTATTTCTCTTGTATTATGACATAAAAGATTATTACCCTCTAACAGTTTATAGCTGTAGGCATGGTTCTTGTGGATTAGGCATTATGTAGGATGGCAATCATTGTAGTTTGGTTAATAATTATTTATTCGAGTTTGAAAGTTGACCTAGGACCAGCTGATACTTGTATAATACTATCTCATTAGTGATTAATGTGTGCTAGTGTATAAATTCATGTATTTGATGTGTCAAAATGGTGTCCACTTGTCAAACTTACCCATCCTTTTGGGTACCTAATTTCGTTTGATCTATAGATCAGAATGTGAAAATTGATGACTGAGGGAATGGGGACTCATTTAAGTCTTGGCGTTCTACAATTTTATAATGCATCTACTTGGAGCAGTTGAATATGGTCTTTGTCACGATTGCAACGAAACTATTATCAAACAACTTATTTTGTCAAAGCAAATGTTTTTATAAACTTCCGGATAAATTATATTGAAATTTTTAAGATTCATTCACAAAGGATCAGATATATATATATATATATATATATATTATATAAAAATTTAGAGAAGATTTGAAGAATTATATAATTAAAAAGGAAGGTTATTTTTTTATATGAATTAAAAAAAATTCTGTAAGGTTAAAAATGAAAAGTATCAGCTACTCTTTGATTCGATGAATTATTTCAATGTAATTCATCCTAAATTTAATGTATTGGCACCACGTGTAGGAGATTTCTAAGGTGTAGTAGGTTCACTGAATTTGCTCATGTTTTAATTCGTGTCATTATCCCATTAAAGCAATCATACACAGAAGTGGAGATGTTTTATAACAGAAACCTGTATGGGGTGTTTAGGCCAGTTTAGAAATATCTCGTACATGTTTTTGTTTTTTCTCAATAATTGTTCTACCTGTCAAGAATATCCTGAATTCGTTATTGGGCTTCATAAATCTTAGACTGGACCTACTTATTCGAACAACTAAGATTCCGTTCACGTATTAATTTTTATTTTTATTTTTTAATTTTAGTTGTAAAAAATTATATTTTATTTTATCATTTTATCATAAATTTAAAAAAAAAAATATATATATTTAAAATTTTAAAAATAAAAAATTAAATATTATTATTATTATTATTATAGCTGTAAATATAATGATAATGATAAAAATAAAAAATATATTTATAAAATAATGATAGTAATATAATGGTTATAATATAAGTAATATATAATTATATAAATATATTTTATACAATATTTGATTATCAGTGTTTAAGATAAATAATTTTGTATATATTATTATTATATTTTTATATTATTTAATATTTATTTTATATAAAATAATTATTATAATATTATATTATAAATAATTAGATAATATAAAATTATATTATAATATTATAAATAATATAATTTAAATATTAAATAATATTATTTTTTTTAAATAAAAAAATTTGATAAATAAAAGTTTTAAAAATAATTTTTTAAATAATAATAATTAAAAATTAAATTTATTATTATTTTTATAATAATGATAATAATTAAGTTGATACTGGTTATGACAATAATAATGATTATAATATAAAAATAATATATAATCGTATAATTTTATATTTTATATATTATTTAATAATTAATATATAAATAAATAATTTTAAATATTATTATAATATTGTTTATATAAAATAATATATATTATGTTATAAAAATTTATATAATATAAAAGTATATTATAAAATTATAAATTAAATATAATTTTTATCAAATAATATTATTTATTTATAAATTTATAAAAATAAATAAATAAATAATTTTTTTTAAAATAATAAAAATAAATAAAAATAAAAATTATTATTATTATGGTAATAAAAATAATTTTTTTAAAATAATATTAGTGATATAATAATTATAATATAAAAAATATTATATAATTATATAAAATTTTTATTTTATATTATTTAATTATCAATATTTAAAATAATTATATTACTATAATATTTTTATATTATTTAATATTTGATTTATATAAAATAATGTATATTATAATATTATATTATAAATAATTATAATATAAAATTACATTATAATATTAAAAATTTAATATAATTTATATATTAAATAATATTATTTATTTTATTTTTATTATATTAAAATTAAATAAATAAAAAATAAATTATGATAATAATAATAAAAATTATTAATATTAATTGTTATGTTAATAATAATACAATAATGATAATAGTGAAAGTAATGATTTAATAATAATTATGATAATTGTGGTGTTAAAATTTGTTAAATTAAGAATGAAAATATTTCAAACTTAAAATATCATTTAATAAATCTATTGTTTTTATCATAAGATTTAGGTTAAAATTATTTTAAAATCATCTTTGTCATACAGACTTGATTTTTAAAATTGATTTAAAAACAAAATACTAAAAACTAAAAATTTACAACCATTTTTAAAAATTTTCAAAACTAAAACAAATTTTGTTTTTAGTTTTAATTTTTAATTTTTTAAAAATTATTGTAAAAAAAATTAAGTTACTCTAATAAAATTACTAAAAAATTATTATTCATTATTGCAATTACTATTGTGATATTTTATGTAAATTAATTTATATATTATATTTAAATTAAATTTTATTAATAATGCTTATGTAATTATATTTATTTATTATATAACTTATTTTTATTTTTTATTATTTTCTGCTAATTCAAAATTATATTTAACTTATTTTATTTTAATTTTATATTATTTATCATATTATATAAAAATAAAAAATATATTTAATTATAATTAGTTTATCACAATTTAACCATGATTCAAACCAATAAACCATGGAGTAGTATTTTTAAAAATATTGAACATTACTATTAGATTGTTGCAATGCTTTTTATATCACATATCAATGGAGACACAATAAAAGAATTTTAAATAAAAATTATATTAAGTTGTTGCAAACTTAAATTTAATTATTGATATTTAATTTTAGTTAATATTTGTCATTAATTAAATTCCTTATATTGGAAAGAACTTCATGTTAAGCGTAATTTATATGAGCTGAATTCTCGACCTTCTGAAAAGACCACTAGCAAGTAGTAACGCACTACATTAGCAGCGTAAATAGTTAAAGTTGGAGAAGACAGCACTTTGATGAGGCAAGTCATAATAAATTCCATTTACGCAAGTGAATTACAAAGTCCCACCAAGCATCAATTATTGTTCCCCTGAATGGCCTGTGTGCAGATCCTGTGGTCATGTACTAGTGAGGGTGGTGTTAGATTTAGATACCCCCAAGACAAGATCATCAGTAGGAAAAGGTATTTGGTTAGAGTTGAAGGTAGGAATAGGAAGGTTAATCCAAATTTAGATCATGGAAGAAGGAAGTTGAGTGTATTAGTAGCTGGTGGAGGCATTGGTGGCCTTGTTTTGGCTCTGGCTGCAAAGCACAGAGGGTATGAAGTGAAGGTTTTTGAGAAGGATTTGAGTTCAGTTAGAGGGGAAGGTAGGCATCGTGGCCCAATTCAACTCTTGAGCAGTGCTCTTGCTGTGTTGGAAGCAATTGACCAGAGTGTTGCAAGTCAGATAATGGAGGCTGGTTGTGTCACTGGAAATAGGACTAATGGCCTTGCCGATGGTGTATCTGGGGAATGGTATGTTATTGTTATGTTTCCCATTCTTTGCTTTAAATACAACATGGAACTTCCAAAATAAGAGATGGTATATACAATATACTATATATTACTTTGATCAGATGAGTATATGTTTGCATATGATTGAAAGAAACAATTGTAATCTAACTCATCATTGACATTAATTGTGGGGATTTGGTAGCTGTTATGTTAACTCACCATTCCCAAGGCTTGCAATTTTCTGTATATTGCTCATGACCATGTTGGAAGATGTTTGGGGGGTTTGATAGATAAATAGCATTTTGATTCTCACTCTCTTTCTGTTCACTTCAGGTTCACTGAGTTTGATCTTTTGACTCCTGCTTCAAGGAAAGGGCTTCCTGTTACCCTAGTCGTATGTAGAATGACACTGCAAGATATATTAGTCAATGCAGTTGGTTCCAACATACTAAGAAACAAATCTAAAGTTGTGGATTTTATTCAAGAACCTAGCAAGGTTTGAGTTTCTCTGAATAATTAATTTCTCATTGCTTATAAGAGCAGTATTTTAATTTTGAATATTTTTTCACTCGCTGTCAGGTCAGAGTGGTCCTTGAAAATGGAGAGCACCATGATGGGGATATTTTAATAGGGGCAGATGGAATATGGTCAGAAGTAAAATATACCATCCTTTAAGTTTTGTTTACAAATGAGTTCCTTTTTCTCCTTGCTTTTGCCATTCAATCTATTTTGTTTTGTTTTCTTAGGTGCGTTCGAAACTTTTTGGGTGGCAGGATGCAAAATACTCAGGTTTTACATGCTATAGTGGATTAACAAACTATGTGCCCCCTTATATTGATACTATTGGGTAGGTACTTCAATCCAAATAACATATTAGGACATTGACATTCAAAGGTGTCTATTGTTAAACAAAGAATATGCACTGCAATTGAACTTTTGAAGGAAGGAAAATGGTATGTCAATAAAACAACCTACCCAAAAATTTTAGCATGATAGCCAAGAATGGATTTTAGCTTTACCTCAAGCAACAATGCTGCTATAAACTGTTCCACTATTTAAAGTTATTCTATTTTGATGATTAAACTTGAAGGTATCGGGTGTTCTTAGGCTTGAACCAGTACTTTGTTGCTTCAGATGTTGGCCATGGGAAGATGCAGTGGTATGCTTTCCATGGGGAACCCCCTTCAAGTGCTCCTTTCCCAGAAGGTATCATTACACTGTATATCAACTGCTAAAGTAATTGAAATAAATTCATTTATCTAAGTTACTGCAGGTAAGAAGAAGAGGCTTTTGGACCTCTTTGGTAACTGGTGCAATGAAGTGATCACACTCATTTCAGAAACACCAGAGCATATGATTCTGCAGAGGGATATATATGATAGAGACATGATCAACACTTGGGGAATTGGGAGAGTGACTTTATTAGGTGATGCAGCGCATCCGATGCAACCAAATCTTGGTCAAGGAGGATGTATGGCAATAGAGGTTCGTTGGCCATTTGTAATTTTCAACTTCAAAAATAAAATGTAGTTCATTTGAATATCCTCAATCCTGGCCTGGCAGCATTAATATACAGTGCTTTATGGACGAGCATTAAGTTATATTCAGTGTTTTAAATAGCGGTTGGGTTATATAGAAATCCTTCTTATTGTGAAAAAATGCAGATTAATGCAGAAAATGATGCCATAATTGTGATCACAGTGCGGTTGTGGAGACCATAAAAAATCCTAGATATTGCGGCCAAAATTGTGGTTGCAGTGCAGTTTAAAACACTTGCTAAACCTTATAGTTTTTATTTATTTTATAAATCTTCCTTAATTTCACTTTTACCCCGCTATTAAACTTTAGCCATGCCTAAGTGGCTAAAGTCTTCAAGAATAAAACAAGCAAAGGAATCACACTCCATAGAGCTATTTTGAATACTTGGAAGTGAAAGAAAGGACGTAAAGGTTTATTATCTCACTTTCCCTTCTTTTGTTGCAATCACACTTTCAGGATTGTTACCAACTAATACTCGAACTTGACAAGGTTGCTAAACATGGCTCTGACGAGTCTGATGCTATCTCAGCCCTTAGAAGGTATCTTATTTTTTGTTGTTTTGTACTCTTGCATTGGTTATATTATTGGATAAATTACATTAACACTTTTTAAGAATCATTGAAAAAATACTGGATACCTTTTTATTTTTTACATTATATTGACTTCTCTTATGAATATAATCTCACACGAGAAAATAGAAAAAAAATTATATAAAATTGTATAATAGAGAAAGGTATGTGATGTGGTGTTATGCTTTTATATAAATTAAAGATGTTTTGTCATAAAAACTTTCATGTAACTCATTTTGCCACATCATTTATTGACAACCTAAATGATCATAGAATATATTATAGAGGATCGCATGCCATGTCGATAAAAAAGCAAATTGAAACTCTGCTTCATAGCTAGGACCACCCTTCTAACTTTCAATATGCTTGTCTTTTTCTGAATTTTCACTTGAAAACTTTAGATAAGGTGACCCTAACCCATGCATGCATCCTTGTATCTTGGCAATCCTTCAACACAAAATTGTTTAAGAAGCAACCTGTTAGCTACAGTAGAAAAAAACAACAACTGAACTCTTTTTGCCCCATGTTTTGTTAGATACGAGAAGAAAAGAATCCCACGAGTTAGGGTGGTACACACAGCTAGCAGGATGGCATCAAAAATGCTAGTCAACTACCAACCTTATATTGAATTTAAATTTTGGCCTCTATCAGTATGTTCCTCTCTCCACCTTCATTCCCGCTTAATTAAAATGTGTAAAATATTTAATTCTTTCAAATTTGAATCCTCTCATATTATTGATAACATAATATCATCATGTTGAAAAGAGAAAGACAAAAGTTTTATCAAAGATCAATCGTGATGATTGTTGAACACACTAATTGAATTTGATAAAAAATATATCTTTCTCTCTCTAACATGATCATATTATATTATTCAACAACACCGGAGGATTCAAATCCAATTCTTTCAGGTAACGAAAACAAAAAGTTGTAACACTTCGCCTATATTCTTTAGCAGATTTTAACAAATATGCAGATAAAGCACCCTGGCATTCATGTAGCTCAGGCCCTTTTGAAGTTCACGTTCCCACAATTTGTTAGTTGGATGATTGCAGGACATGGGTATCTTTCACTGTTATTTTTATATACCAATTTGACAGAGTTTTTGTTCATTCCTCTTCTCTTGTTTTGCCTTGAAGTTTTTGAATATTAACATTGATCTTTTTTTACAGGTTTTGGTGAATTATATAGATGTAACATGCTGAAAATAAAAAGGATTACCAAATGTAACATAATTATAGTTACAGTCATTTTATTGGGCTGTGGAGGAATTTTGCCTTTCGCTAAACATGTCACAATTTAAACTCATCACTTGGCCATGGGAATGGGTGGATTTTGAAGTTAATCATAAGATAAACAAAAGTAAAAATATAATAGGTCCGCTTGAGAATAAAAAAAGGCACACGACATAGGAAAAGTAAATCTTATATGCTCTCCCTATGTTTTGTATTGTGATCAGAAAATTAAAGTAATAAAGAAAGTAAAAAAAGAAGATAAGAAAGAAAGCCATAAAACAACCATCTTTCCTTCAATCAATCAGAATATATACACAGGTAAACTGAATAAACCAATATTTTGCACGATAGTTCGTTTAACGCGTAACCGTATGGGTCAAACATTTGGAAGATTCATTGTAATGTGGGTCTTTTTACAACATTCACCCATTTAATTTGTGGAACAACTAGAGGATTAAATCTATACAAATACTATGTAATATGCTCATATGACATTATTTATAAAATAGCGGTACGAAAAAAAAAAAGATTATTATAAAAGAAAGAAACATTATGTTGTGACTCATTATGTTATGGAATATGGAAAAATTAAAATAAGGGATGGATTATTTAGTTATAAAATTGAAGACTATTTAGCAATAAAATTTTAATATGTTATAATATAAATTTTCATGTTAGGATGTGGATATTGAGTCATACAAGTTAATTCCTTATAGCAATAGTGCAGAGATCCTGTTTTGTTGCTTAGGACATGCGTTGAAAATCAGTTAAGAAGGTCCAATTATAAATGCGTTGACCATGTAGGTATTCTTGAGGGAATACTTATTGGACCCAATCCATGGTAATATGATCTAAAACAGAGTCCTTCATCTTCGTGCATTCAATATTAGGAGATATGTCTTCATTAACCTTGAGGGTTGACATCAAAGGAATTTTTTATGCTAATTAGAGGATAAACCACCTTATTTTTTTAGGATGTTTATTTATTTATAAAGATAATTATTGTATGACATAATCTATTAAAGATTTAAACATAGATATTATATGTAATTTTTTTCAACAAAATAAAAGACAAAAAACAACAAATGAAGTTTTAATTTTACTTGTGTAAGCTTAAATACATGAAGATCTAAGATAAGAATGTAATATAAAAATATCATTACCAAATCTTATTATCAAAGATTTAAATTTATTATATGTAAATCAAATTAAGATTTTAAATTAATTTTTTATAGATTATATTAGGATTTAAGATTAATTTATGAGTGATTTGTTTTAATTCTTTGTAAAGTAAATTAAAATTTAAAAGGTTTACAATTAATCAGGATTTATTATTTTATTTATTTTAATTTAATTTCGGCTAATTAGATTTCTTATATAATAGGTTTAATCTCTAGGAGGGTTGATCCCTTAGTTCATGAGTAAAGAACTATCATTAATAATGTTGCTTCTTTTAATAAGTAATAGTAAGAGTTACATTATTCTTTAATAACTTTAGTGTTCTCCAATAAGTTACAGTTTGTATAGAGTTCCTTCACTTTATCCTCATTCTCAATACTTTTTAAAATTGATGTTTTCGTATTCTAATTTATTCCGTGTGAGTTGAATATTTATCCTCTATTTTTTTTCAATTTATTATTGAAAATATATTCAAATTAAAAGTAAAAATTTTAAAAAAAATTATAAAGATAAAAAAGTGAGACAAAAAAAAAAGAGAATTGAGATAAAAAAAATGAAAAAATATATTATTTGAAGATATTCATACAATATGCAAGGTGAAGGATTTAATTCAAGTACGAATTATTTTAAAGATGAAGAGAATAATAGATATCCAAGTATTCTATCTAAATATTCTTTGTATGCGATTTTCTAAAACAAAATAAAATTCAAAAGGAGACAACAAAGTCTTAATTTTACTTATATAAACTCAAATACATGAATGAAGGTTTAGGATAAGACTACAACATAAAGAGATTGCAATAAAATATTATTGTTAAATTTTTAAATTTAATATACAAAAATAAAATTAAGATTTGAAATTAATTTTCTATAAATTATATTAGGATTTTAAGTTAATTTATGAATAATTTATTTTAATTATTTATAAACTAAATTAAAATTTTAGATTAATTTATGAATAATTTCTTTTAATTATTTATAAACTAAATTAAATTTTAGATTAATTTATGGTTAATTAGGATTTCTTTGATATTTTTTATTTATTTTATATTATAAATTTTATTTTAATTCATGCCAATTGGATTTTATTTATAATAGGATTTAGAAATTCATTATAAGATAAATTTTATGATTAATAATATTTTTATTTAAAAGTTTTCATCTTCACGTAAGTTGATTCCTTTGATTTTTAAGTAAAGAATTATTTTTGGTAATGTTAATTCTTCCTACATGTCATGGTGATGGTCATGCTCCTTTTTTTAACATCGATACTCTTTAATAACTCATAATTTGTGTTAAATTCCTTTATTCTGTTCCGATTCTCTAAACGTTCTAAAATTAATATTTTTACATTTTGATTTATTTCACAAGGGATGAATCATATCAATAACACATTGTATATTCTTTAATAAGTCTAAAATAATATAATAATATTTGTGATTCCATTTTGTACAATACCTTTAAAATATCATTGATGCAATAAAATTTGAAAGTAACATACACTTTATATGTCCATTAGGCTAAAAGAGTTTCTAACTTCCTTCTTCTTCATCTAATCCAATTTGAATGCCTAGATTGGTGATCGTTTTGTGTGCATTTTTCATTCCACTCCTCCTCGGTATGACTATATTTTTTATAGGATGAGGTTGTTGATCACTCCCTCATTTCTCATCCAATATGATCTAAGAGTTTAGATTAGTGAACATTATTATGTGCAGACTTGAATTAATTGAAGACTCATTCAATCTTTTGCTTCTTTCATGATATTTCTTTAGCCTAAGGTGTGTATTATAATAATTTCAAACCACAACCTAGTCTCCTAAGATTGAAGCCATGAGTCCATTCCTGGTGGAAAATTTTATTATAAGGTGAGCAAAAGACGTGATTATCCTAAATTTATTCAAGGAGGTAATTTTCAAGATGACATTGTATAATGAAGGTCAATTTGTCACAAGGAATCTAACATCTTAATTATTATTTTCAATTTTATTTAAGGGTAAACCTTGTTCTAGTATATCATTTTGAGTAAATGCAATCTCTAGTGAATTCAATGAGTTATGCATCATTAGGAATGAAATCCTCCTTAGTTATATATACATCTGCTTAATAAATTTATAGAACAATGAGTCTAAATATCTCCCTTGATCAACAAATTGTTTTGCAACATCGACATTAATAATTATGACTGTAATAATAATGGTGTCATTGTGCTTAGGAATGATATGATCATAGTCATCACTCGAAATGAAAGGTGGTTTTCATATTGCTTCCTTCTTCGATTATCACTATGTTCTTGTGGATCCTCTTACATTCATGTTTACGACTTTAAAATCCATTTTGTATAGCATTTCTAGCTTCAACAAAACTTATGCCAATCAAATTTATTATAATCTTGGAGCTCGTGGACTCTCCAACATTAATTGGTGGTGTTTGATGTCTTTTTTCCCTAAGTTGAGCTTCTTTACCTCTAAAAAGATCTTCCTATTTTTTTACTATCCACCTTTGTTCCCTACCAAGGCTAGGGGAACTTCTTATGTTATGCTAAAGGTATTATTTATTCTTATGAGTGATTTTCATATATTTTTTTAGGTGTTCATGTGAGCTTAATTTTTCAAATATGTCCCTCTATGGTGTTCGCCATCATAGTCTTGTTACTTCATTTTTTTTTTAATTTCATCCCTTGGGATGTCTATCCTTGTAGTTCTTATGCATATATTTGTCAAGGATCAATTGGTCACATTTTTGGTGGATTGTTTGTACCATTAAATTCTAAAAGTCTCTCCCATTTATCATCCAAAATCCAACTCCCACAAATAAATGTAAGGATATCTTTAACTCCTTGATTATATTTTCCAAAAGACAAATGTGCTCCTTCTTAGTATCATTGTCAATAGAATCCTCTTACAAGAAAGAATGTTTGTCATATCACTTTGGTGGATGTTGTAGGTGTGTAAGGTTCAATGATAATTGTAGGACATGCCTTATGGATAATAAGTCGATCCTCTATATGACTGTTAAATCTGTCCTCGTAAGCAATAATTATTTGTTATCGACAAATATTAATCACATTGCAAAATAAAATGTTAAAAATACATATGGGAATAAATTTACCTTTCTTCATAGACAACACCAATTTGATTTGATGGTAATAGGACATACTAAATGTGATATTCCATAAATGATGAATAGAATTATTACCTCATTAAGAATCTTGAGCAGCAATAGATGATACTTATAATAGCATTTAAATTCTCAAATTAGCTTCTATTCCAGTAGAATAATAATATAAAAATTGCTCATACATTTTTCTATGATGTGAGCTATTTATACATGGGAATGATGAGTTTATTTTCCTAGTTACTTCATTTTTTAGTGGAATTGCATCCCTGTTTATGATATATCAAAATATCCTTGCATCTTAGCATGTAGATAATGTGAATGATACAAGTTGATTTCCTGTATTGATACAAAGATATTATTTTATTGTTTAGGATGTATGTTTCATTCGATTTGAAGAAGTCCAATTATGCATGTATCAACTATATAGATGTCCTTAAAGGAGTACTTGTTGAACCTATGTTATGATAATATAATGTACAACAAGGAGAGATTGAATTAATTTTTTTATATTTTTCATTGTGATATATCTCTATATTAAAAAAATTATTTAACAATGATGAGAACTTTAGATTAAACTATTTTAAACAGACGGAGTTTATTTTTTTTTTATAACAATTGATTTAAAAATTAATAAAAAATATTATAATTGAGTATATGCAAAGATAAAATAAACATACTCTAAATAATTAATTTTTTAATTTATAATTATAAATAATTTAGTCCTTAAAGTATATATTTTTTTAGAACAAAGTAAATGGAACTACTTAAACATTAAACACTTTAAAAAAATCAAAGCATCTGTCTAAAAAAATAATATAAAATTAAGAAATAACAAATCTATCAACTTATCAATAAAAAAATGTAGCTAAATTTGTTCCTATTTCATTCATATATTATATATACTTTTATAAAAAAAATATTAAAATAGGATCAAGTTAATATCAAAGTATAAATACTAACATTTTTTAAGATTAAAAATATACAAAGTACAACTTTTAAGGATTAAACCATATATTTATTCAAAAAAAAATATTAATTAATATATTTTTTTAACAATAAAAATTAAAACCAGTAACTTTAATAGAGTAAAATATTAAAGTCATAAAAATTATAAAAAAATATAATAAAAATAAATGAAAAATAAAAAAGAAAAGGACTAAACATTTCATTAAATTTTTTTAAAATTATAGTAGACATTTATTCTTGTAATTATTATATATTATTAAATATTATCAATTAAAAACCCTCTTATACAATGATACAAATGGATAATAAAGAAATAAAAACAGTGGACACCCTGCTGCTTCAAGGTGGTACCGCCATGTCATATATATTCGGCCTGACTAATTGGGCTTAGCACCAAGTGGGTCGTTCAGCAATCCATTCACCTGACGTCTATCGAAAAAAATAACAACTGACTCCTATTCTTTTCTTTTTTTAATATTGGAATGTCATCAAATAATTTATACTATTACCTTTTCTATTGTGATTAATATGCATATCTAAAATAGTTTTTTTTTATAAATTGTTGAGATTTAAACAAAGCAAAAGGAAAAGAGAGTGATGGAGTTTAAGAACTTTTTTAAAAATGTTATCAACCTGGAAAAATAAAAAGGAGATTCAGGCCAACAAGCCTTCCTACTTGTGATCCATAAAAGGCTGCGTTAGTGAATCGCGAATTTGGAAAAATTTGATCCGAGGCTAAATTTTAGCTTGCAACAAGCTGACTTGAAAAGTTAGGTTGATCCAAACTAATACCTTTAGTTGTGAGTGAGTTGCTTGCTTTATTTTATGAACATTAAAATTCAACCATAAAGGATTGTTTGGATGAAAGTTAAGAGAGATTTTTGAAAGAAAAAGAAGATTATTATAATTTTTTTATTTTTAAGTTGAGAATTATATATTATTTATAACAATAAATAAATAAATAATACATTAAGCTTATAATAATTTACAGTTATATCTTTTATTTTAAAAAATTATAATATTTATTTAAAATAAAAAAGTTTGTCTTTTTTATTTTCTTCTAAAAAATCTCTCCTTTTCAAAATAATTCTTAAACCTCTATTTTTTTTTTAAAAAAAGGAAACTCACCTTAATTTGATAGATTATGTGTAGAACTACTGTTATTATATCTCAAATGTGGGTTTTCAATAGCGATTGTATTAGCTGTACATGCAACCGCAATTTTAACTCTGTGCTCTTTATAGTAGTCGTTTGTCAAAGAAGTGCTATATATAAATAAGACGTTATTAAAAGCAAATTCGACACTATAGTCCCATGAGCTCGAAATTATACCTTTTCCAAAAAAAATAGATTAACCGCTATTTTATTACTGTTTTTGAATAAAAAGGATTATTCACAATTTAAATTGACATGTATTGGTTCAAATGAAAAAGGTTCAGATTCTTTAAAATTTATGTAGTCATGTGTTTGATTCCAAAATTCATGTGTGCCTCTCTCTCTTTCTCAAAATTTATTAAGTCATGTGTTAATTACAACCATTAATTTATGAATTATTATTATAATAACTATATATATTACACTTGCCCAATTTAAATATTTGTAAATATTTAATTTAATAATATTTATTCATTTATATTTTAAATAGTATATCCTATGTTAAAATAAAATAATACGGTAAAATATTAATTAATATTTAAACTGTATGAATTTTTTAAAATTAATTTATTACATAAAAATTTAAATCTAATTATTAGATTGATAAAATATTTTTATAAAAAATATTAAATATATTATTTTTAATAAATTTAATATATGATATTATTTTCATCTTGATGCAATGTGATTTAGTTTTTCCAGACACTTTGTATTATAAGTCACGTGGATTCTGATAATAGTGTGTATGGAATATTTTACAACAAAAATCTTATCGAATTGAATTTTCACAGTCGGTGATGATAATGATGTCTCGCTACCATTCACGTTATGGTTTCACTTTTAATGTAACCTTAAAGCTTATCCAAAATCAAGAGGCATCGCAATTAAGTACATTTGCCTTTTGTTGAAAATATGAGAAGAGTTGAAGAAAACAAAAATTAGTAACAACTTTGGATGGAGCAAAAGAAAGCACACAAAAATGTGAAAGGTGCTCTCAAATTATTACGTGGGTATCATCCGTATGTTATATTGCTTAACAAGCTTTTGGTGAAATAGAAAATTGTCATCCCTTATTTTGGCAAGTTGCTAAGTAATTGACCACCTAAGATCCTGGATATCTAGTAGAGAGAAACACATTCACATGGGAAGGAACATGTTTATTGTTTAGGAATATTTTTATCTTTAATTTTGATAAGATCATCTACTTTTTCTTTTCATTACAAGAAATAACTTTGTTCAAATTTTAAAATATTCACAGCATAATAAATCTAATTCTTTTAACTATTTTTTTTCCATACACAAAATTTAAATATAAAATTTTGTTTAATAAAAATCAAAAGCATGTATTATTTGATTCTATCATCCATTCTGTTCATATCAGGCACTTTACCATCATTTTCGTGCCTCTTAACTTAAACTTGTTTCCCACATGCAATAAAGGTAGCTAAGACTGGTATATTTTCTTGCCACCGCCATTCACCATCCATTAATATGCGAATAATGCACGATCTTTCAAATGGTTGAACAGTTTCCTCCTTTTTCAACTATTGCCCTTGTGGGTTCTTCTTGTTGATCTCTCATCACACTTGAAGTGAAACCTAGGAATTGTCCTCTTCCACGCACACCATTCCTATACGCCGTGAATTTAGGGAAGCTATCAAACAAAAGTAATTACAAGAATATTATAGCTTGAAATTAGATAATTAAATGACTTTCTAAATAATCTATTTTAAAATCTGAATATAATCATATCAAATTCTTGGTCAAGGTCTAACTGCAATATAATAATCATATATTGTTTTCTAAATGTTATTCTCTAATATTATCTTTGTAATCATTTACAAAGGGATATCTTTCTATATTTAAAGGGGAAAATATTGAAAAGGGATGTCCATTCTCCGTGCCCCATCATGGATATTGATGTCTCTTATGAAATTATTATTTTTTAATGTCCTTTCAAAAAATGATTAAAAGCTCCAAAAGGAAATCAAATTACGATTTTTAAGTCTCTATGTTCAAAAGGAGGGTTTGAGAAATTAATCATGAGTGAAATAGCACACGACGTTACACAAATAATTGACATACAATAATGGCAGTTGAGATTTTTCTTTATTGAGGTGATTAGGTAATTTTCTGTATTATTTTCTTTTGCCATAAGAGTTTCCAATGGGGATATGGAAATGAAAGGGTCCATGGTCGGTCACATATTTAATCATACGCTTTGCTTTTGTAAGCGATATGCTATGTGAGTGACAATATTCTCTCAACCATGAGCATTGAGAGCCAACGCATGCTTTGAATGATTTATCAAGCTTCATGACTTGGGTGCTTGCTTAATCATAGAAAATGATATATCCTTGTCATTTACCTTGAAAAAATGATCATTTGCTTTTTTCTTTCTCTTTCAACATGAATAATGTCTATTAGGCTTTTCAATTTATATATACATTAAAAGAAATAGCATTTTACTATAGCAAGCAAGTAATGATAAGCATTTTTATTTTGTCATGATCTATGAACTTTTCATTAAGATATTGCACTGTATATGCTTAATAGAAAAAAGTGTGTAGCATATTAAGTAGTATAATTAGTAGCAATATTGTCATACTTAAACCTGTTTAAATAGATTTTAACATTCTTCCTTTTTGTTAAAATCCTAATTAAATGTCTCATTGATAGATTTTAACACACATGACCTAGAAAGAGTAAAGAGATCAGAACGAGAGGTTGAAGAGTACATAGAAGCGAGAGAGGAACGATGTGATTTTTAATAATATGATTAAGATTTAAACACGGAAAACACAAGAAATATCTGGTCCTGACGTCGGTTCCAAAATTCAAAACATGACAACTCATTAATTATTTCGGTGGATTTTAAGATCATGATCCAACTTAGTGCACGTCTATGGTCATATGAAGTTTTAGTTTTTAATTTCTTTTTACAATAATCGACAGTATGGATTTAAAAGAAAATTTTAGTGTTGTGGTTATAAAAAAACAAATGATCTAGATTAATTTAAATCAAAGCATGAATGGTTCATATTTATAAATATATGAAGTTTTTCTTTCATTTATTATATGTTCATACATGGAATTTCGATAATATCCTTTCATTTATTATTATAATTTTAACTTATTGTTTAAAATTTAAATTTTAACACATCAATATAAATAATTTATTTTGATTCAGAATTTTTTATAATTTTAGTTTTGTTTTCTTTAATTTATTTCAATCTAAAAGAATAAAATATCCATCAGAAATAATAAAAATATCTATTATTCTTTTACTTAAATTTAAAAATACCCATATAATATCCTAATATTTCCAAACTTAACTTAGATCCAGAAATAATTAACTATTGATTAATTTATATCAATTAATTTAGATCTAATTATTATTTCAATTTTTAAGATAAAAATATATTAATCCCTTAATCCATGGCTTCTAATTCTGTTCCTTCTCTCAGCACTTCTCTCAGCACCGGATACATGTACAGGAGTATCGCCGTCTCTCTCCGTCCATCGGATATTGTCGGAGACTGCTTCATCTTCCATTGCGGACTCTCTCCTAATATTCACCTTCTCTTCCGTTACGTTTTGCTCTTCCACTGTCATTTCCGAAAACTACGCCGTTTGTCTTTCGAAGTTCAAGTAGCGCGACATTCTCCAACTATTTTGATGTGAACGTGGGCACCACGATAAGTAAAAGAAATTATCTCAGAGATTATCTACACGGAATGAAAGGTCCTGTAATGAGAAATAGGAACAAACGTAAGGAACAAGCACTTGAAGATCTCATCAAGGAAGTTCAAGGAAAAGACTACGTGGATCCAAGCCCAATTCCAACATGAGTTAATTTATGTAGTCATATCATTGAAGATCTTAAGTGATAAAGTTTATGATTTGCTATAGATTACATTAGGATTTGATATTTATTTAAAAGTTATTTGTTTTAAATTTGGTTGCAATTCAAATTGAAATCTAATTAGGATTTCTAATTTGTTATTTTTTTTTACTAGGTTTCACTATAAATAGGAGTTAGGGATGCAGTGAAAAGACAGATTTTGAGGAATAATCATATTTTCTCTTGAGAGTTTTTTTCATCTCTATGTGAGTTGATTCCCTTGGTTCTTGGGCAAAGAACTACCTTTGATAGCGTTGGTTCTCCCGGCAGGTCGCGGTACGAGTCACGTTCCTCTTGATAACTTCGGTGCTCTCCGGCAGGTCGCGGTTTGTGTCAAGTTCCTTTATCTTATCTCACCTTATCTTATCTTACCTATCTTATCACATCTTACCCCATTTTATCTTATCCTATCTTATCTTACCTTATCTCATCTCATTTTATTTTATCTTATCCTAATCTTACCTTATCGTATCATATCTTATCCTGATTCTCAAGACGTTCCATTATCGTTTCCCCATTCCGATTCATTCACGTAGGGTGAATCATATCATTTGGTATCAGAGCTTCGCTCTTGGAATCAGGTGTTATCTATTGTTTTAATTTTTTGTGATAAAGTTTCTATTTACCAAAAAAAAAGATTTGTAATAAAAAAAAAGAAGCAAAAAAAATTGTGATAGAAATTAAAAAAAAAAGAAAATTCAAGAAAATTGAAAAAAAAAATCAATCTTCATTCAATATAATTTTTTTTAAGTTCTTAATTCTTGACTAATATTCCTTACCTTATTCATCTTGTGTATCTATGACTCTTTCGTTATCTGTGGGAAGATCAACTTGTGAATTTCTTGATTCAAGGATTTATAAGGAGAATCGATAGGTAAAAGGCAAAAGTTAGTTAGAGCATTATAGAAAAAGCCAATTTGAGTGTAAACACGAGTGAAGAGCATAAATATTGAGGGAAAACACTAAGGGAGTGATTGGTGAGGCTTTATTATTCTAATTTATTTATTTTGTTCAATTTGTAGCATTGCAAACATGAGTGGTGAACTCCATCAAAATGAAATGGATCTAAAAATATTCATAAAATCAGTTCAAGATCAATTCCAACAGTTGAACAGGAGGTTGGAGGACATGGAGGATTGTTTGAGAAGAAGATCTCGGGTGTCTCGTAGAAGTAGTCCTCAAAGATCATTTCACCGTGATGAAGAAACAGATTGAGGGGAGAACTTAGAATCAGACGGTGGGTGTTGTAGAGAAAGAAGAAGATATCGAGAAGAAAATGATAGCAACTTGGGGAATATTAAATTATCTTTGCCACCATTCCTAGGAAAGAATGAACCTGAAACTTATCTGGAGTGGGAAACAAAAGTAGAGCATGTGTTTGATTGTCACAATTACTCGGAGGAGAAAAAGGTAAAATTAGCCACTGTATCTTTTAATGATTATGCTAATATTTGGTGGGATCAATTTTTCCTTAATAGGAGGAGGTATAGGGAAAGACTTATATGAACGTGGGAAGAGATGAAAGTAGCCATGAGACGAAGATTTGTACCAAGTCACTATCATATGGACTTGTACCGAAAATTGCAAAGTCTGACTCAAGGCACTATGGGTGTTGAAGATTATTATAAGGAGATGGAAATTGCCATGATAAGGGCCAATGTGGAGGAGGATAGGGAAGCCACTATGGCAAGATTCATTGGAGGATTAAAAAGGGAGATAACTGATGTGGTAGAACTACAACATTATGTAGAGATGGAGGAATTGCTTCATAAAGCTATTCAGGTGGAAAGATAACTCAAATCTAGGAGCACTCACAAATATGCTTCTAGTTCATCATGAAAGTCCAATTGATCCAACAAGAAAGAAGGTCCTAAACTAAAGGAGAAATCTCATGGAAAATCAGCAGTACCTATTTCCAAAGGTAAACTTGAAACTAAATCCTCTAATAAGTCAAGTTACATTCGTTGCTTTAAGTGTCAAGGTCTGGGACATATTTCTTCTCAATGTCTGAACTAGAGGACTATGATCATTCGTGACAACAGCGAAGTGGATAGTGTGAGCTCGGAGGAAAAAGAAATGCCAAAGTTGGAGGATTGTAGTGATGTGGAGATAGCAGAATCTGTGCATGGAGAAATCTTGGTCACAAGACGTGCATTGAACATTCAATCGAAGGATGAAGGAGATTCAAAGCAAAGGGAGCATATATTCTATACCCGTTGTCATGTGAACAACAAGGTAAGTAGTATGATTATAGACAGCGGAAGTTGCACCAACGTTGCTAGTACATTGCTAGTAGAGAAATTAAACTTGCCTACTAAGAAGCATCATAATCCTTATCGGCTATAGTGGATGAATGATTGTGGGGATGTAAGGGTTAGTAAGCAAGTCTTGGTGTCCTTTTCTATTGGCAATTATAAGGATGAGGTGTTGTGTGACGTTGTCCCTATGCACGCTGGGTACTTATTGTTATGACGTCCTTGGCAATACGATAGGAAGGTTATGCACGATGGATTTAAAAATAGATATTCTTTTGTAGTGGATAATCGAACAATTGTATTGATTCCATTAAGGCCCATTGAGGCTTATTCTGACCAAATGAAAATTTCAAAAGAATGTAAAATGAGAGAAAAAGAATTAGAAAATCAAGAAAGAGAAAAGAGAGAGAAAATTGAGAGTGAAGAAAAAGTAAAGAGTGAAAGGAAAGAAAAATCAAGAATTAAAGAAAAAGAAAAGAAAGTTTGTGTATTTGCTCACAAAGGGGTGGTTGAGAGTGTTTTGAGAGAAAAGGAACAAGTTCTTGTACTCAAGTACAAGGATATTTATTTTACTAACAACCATAACTCCTCTTTCCCTAGTGTGGTTGAATCTTTGTTGCGGGAATTTAATGATGTATTTCCTAAAGAACAACCAATGAGTTTGCCTCCTATAAGAGGCATTGAACACCAAATTGATTTTATCCCCGGCGCTGCGATTTCAAACTGACCAGCCTATAGAACTAGTCCTGGAGAGGCCAAAGAAATTCAAAGGCAAGCAGAGGAGTTGATGTAGAAAGGCTGTGTGAGGAATAGTCTTAGCCCGTGTGCGGTTCTGTTATCTTAGTACCAAAGAAAGATGAAACCTGGCGTATGTGTGTGGACTGTAGGGCTGTCAACAAGATTACGGTAAAGTATCGATATCCTATTCCGAGGTTAGATGATTTACTAGATGAATTGTATGGCTCTTGTTTATTCTCTAAAATTGATTTTAAAAGTGGATATCACCAAATTCGTATGAAGGAGGGTGATGAGTGGAAGATTGCTTTCAAAACAAAATATGGGTTATATGAATGGGTTGTTATGCCATTTGGTCTTTCTAATGCACCGAGTACCTTCATGAGATTAATGCATCATGTCTTGCAAACTTTTATTGGAAAATTTGTTGTTTTCTATTTTAATGATATTTTAATATATAGTAAGACAATGAATGAACACTTAGATCACATATGTGTTGTGTGTACTACCTTACGAAGCCATGAATTGCATGCTAATATTGAAAAATTCACTTTTTGTATGGAATCAGTTGTCTTCTTAGGGTTTATTGTAAGTTCTCAGGGAGTTAGTGTTGATGAAGAAAAGGTTAAGGTCATTAGAGATAGGCCCAAGCCTACAAATGCTAATGAGGTAAGAAGTTTCCATGGTTTAGCAAGTTTTTGTAGGAGGTTTGTACATAATTTTAGTTCTATAGCTGCCCCTTTAAATGAGCTTGTTAAAAAGAATGTTGGTTTTAAATGGGATGAGGAACATGAACAAGCTTTTAATTTATTAAAGAATAAGTTAACCAATGCCCCTGTATTAAATTTACCCAATTTTGATAAAGTTTTTGAGATTGAATGTGATGCCTCTGGAGTGGGTATAGGAGCTGTTTTAATGCAGGATTCCAAACCTGTGGCATATTTTAGTGAGAAACTTAGTAGAGCGATACTCAACTATCCAACCTATGATAAGGAGCTCTATGCTTTGGTGAGGGCCTTACAAAATTGGCAACATTACCTTTGGTCGAAGGAATTCATCATCCATTCGGATCATCTTAGCTTGAAGTTTTTAAAGTCCCAAGGTAAGCTCAACAAAAGGCATGCCAAGTGGCTAGAATTTATTGAGATGTTTTCTTATGTTATCAAGTATAAAAAGGGAAAGGAAAACATTGTAGCTGATGCTCTGTCACGAAGGTATGTATTACTTACGACTCTACAAACTAAATTATTTGGATTTGAATTACTAAAAACCTTGTATGCCGATGATGTTGAATTTGGACAATTATGGGCAGCATGTTCTGATCATGGTTTTGAAGATTATTTTAGGCAAGATGGATATTTATTTAAGAAAAATAAATTGTGTGTACCTAAGTGTAGCATAAAAGAAATGCTTATTAGAGAGGCTCATGGGGGAGGATTAATGGGACACTTTGGCATTCAAAAAACTTATGATGTTTTACATGAACATTTTTTTTGGCCAAAAATGAAGCATGATGTTAAACTCATTTGTGAAAAATGTATTACTTGCTTACAAGCAAAATCTAAAGTAATGTCTCATGGCTTGTATACACCCTTACCTGTTCTTGAATATCCTTGGACTGATATTTTTATGGATTTTATATTAGGGCTGCCTAGGACCTCGAAAGGAAAATATAGTATTTTTGTTGTTGTAGATAGGTTTAGTAAAATGGCACATTTTATTGCTTGCTCTAAAACTAATGATGCCACTCATATTGCTAACTTATTTTTCAAAGAGATTGTACGTTTGCATGGCTTACCTAAAACTATTGTAAGTGATCGAGATGTTAAATTTCTTAGTCACTTTTGGAGAACCTTGTGGGGTAAATTGAGCACTAAATTATTATTCTCTACTGTGGTTCATCCGCAAACAGATGGACAAACTAAAGTTATGAATAGAACTTTAAGCACCTTATTATGTACTATAATTCAAAAAAATTTAAAGGATTAGGAGAATTGTTTGCCTCATATTGAATTTTCATATAATAGGGTTGTTCACACATCTACTTCATTTTCACCTTTTGAGATTATGTATGGATTTAATCATTTATCACCTTTAGATGTTTTACCGTTTCCTACTAATGACTCTCTTAATTTGGATGGAAAGAAAAAGGATGAATTTGTGCAAAAATTACATGTCAAGGTTCACCTTAATATTGAGAAGAAGAATGAACATTATACTCGACAGGCAAACAAAGGACGGACCAATGTGGTCTTTGACCATGGTGACTGGGTGTGGGTTCACTTGCGAAAGGAGCGGTTTCCAAATCAAAGAAGTTCCAAATTACATTCTATAGGAGATGGTCTATTTCAAGTGATTGAAAGGATCAACGATAATGCTTATAAAATCGATCTTCCAAGTAGCTATGGTAATGTGAGTGCAACTTTCAATATTTCTGATTTATCCTTATTTTATGCAGATGACCATCAAGATTCGAGAACGAATCCTCTTGGAGAAGGAGGGAATGATGTGAACTTGGGCACCACGATAAGTAAAAGAGATCATCTCAGAGATTATCTACAAGGAATGGAAGGTCCTATAAAGAGAAATAGGACTAAACGTATGGAACAAGCACTTGAAGGTCTCATCAAGGAAGTTCAAGAAAAAGACTACGTGGATCCAAACCCGATTCCAACATGGGTTAATTTATGTAGTCATATATCTTAAGTGATAAAGTTTATGATTTGCTATAGATTACATTAGGATTTGATATTTATCTAGAAATTATTTGTTTTAAATTTGGTTGCAATTCAAATTGTAATTTAATTAGGATTTCTAATTTGTTATCCTTTTTACTAGGTTCACTGTAAATAGGAATGCAGTGAAAAGATAGATTTTGAGAAATAATCATATTTTGTCTTTGAGAGTTTTTTTCATCTCGGTGTGAGTTGATTCCCTTGGTTCTTGGGTAAAGAACTACCTTTGATAACATTGGTTTTTCCGGCAGGTCACGGTTTGTGTCAGGTTCCTTTATCTTATCTCACCTTATCTTATCTTACCTATCTTATCACATCTTACCCCATCTTATCTTATCATATCTTATCTTACCTTATCTCATCTTATTTTATTTTATCTTATCCTAATTTTACCGTATCTTATCATATCTTATTTTGATTCTCAAGACGTTCCATTATCGTTTCTGCATTCCGATTCATTCGCGTAGGCATATCATCTTCCCTCTATGATCGTTTCCGCATTTCGATTCATTCGCGTAGAGTGAATCATATCATCTTCCCTCTATGTTGCCACACCTTCCATGCCGAATGCATCAACATGTGGTTACAATCGACCCTCACGTGTCCCCTCTCCGTCGATTTTCCTTCACTACCTCCAAATCAAACCTCGTAATGGTTTTCCGGTCGCCACCATTTGCTAATGGCGATGGCTTAAACAATCTTACAAAAAGCTTCAATGTTGGGACAAAATTATAATAAAACTAAAACTTATTGGATCAAAATAGTTCGAAATAGAAAAATCCTTTTTCTTCCCAACGTTGAAAATGGGGCATAGTTCGAAGAAGAAGAAGCGCAGAGGAGGGAGTGGTCGTCTCCAAGGATTTGGTTGCTAAGATTGAGATGCGTTAAGAGAAAAGACAAAATTCTCAACATTGAATAATAAGAGTATAATAGTAGTTTTCATTTAAAAAATTGAAAAATTTAATATAAAAGGTCACATTTTTTGGTGACCGTGAATAGTCACCAAATTGGATGACTATCTTAAAATTATTTGAACCCATCAATAATCTCAACATTCCCTTTCTCTTTCTATTTATTTATTTATCTAATAATCTAATATAAATTATTTAAGCTAAGATAAATGATTATTAAAATTAATCAATTCATACTTCTTAATACGATTTTATCAATATTTTTTCTTTAAATAAATAATTATTTAAATAATTAATTTCAATATTATATGTATATAAAAATTTAAATTAATTTAATTTACTTTTTATTAACTAGGCTTATTTGGGATAATTATCAATTTTTAGTTTTTAAATTTTATATTAATTTTAAAAATAAAATCTATTTTATAAAAATAATTTTAAATTTATTTTTAGCATATTTTTAAAATAATTTTAATTTAAATCTTAAAATTAAAAAAATATTTATTAATTATTATTTATAATTTTAAAATATTTTTATTTTTAAATTTACTCAATTTTATCAATATAATTAGTCATGATCACCATTAAATCGTCATCGATATCACTATTACTATTATCCCATCATGATTATTATTATTACCATATTACAATTATTATTATTATAATTTTTTTTTATTTTAAAATAATTTAACTTTTTGTCAAATTTTTATACATTAAAAATAAAATAAACAATGTTATTTAATATATAAATTATATTAAATTTATAATATTATAATATAATTTTATTTTATATATTTATAATATATTTTTATAAAAACTAAATATTAAATAATATAAAAATATTATAACAATATATAACATCATTTATTTTAAATATTAATAATAAAATAATTTATAAAATAAAACATGTATAATTATTTAATATTTTTTATATTATAACCATCATACTACTACCATTATCTTATAAATACTATTTTTATTTTTATCAATACTATCATCATTATCACTATCATAATAATAATAATTTTATTAATTTAAAAATTTTCATTTTTATTATTTTAAAATAATTAAATTATTTATTAATTATCTATTTCTTTTTTATAAATTTACAAATAAATAATATTATTTGACATATAAAAATTATATTTAATTTATAATATTATAATATAATTTTATATAATATAAATATTTATAATATATTATATAAAATAAATATCACTATCATAATAATAATAATTTTATTAATTTTAAAATTTTCATTTTTATTATTTTAAAATAATTTAATTATTTATTAATTATCTATTTCTTTTTTATAAATTTCCAAATAAATAATATTATTCGATATATAAAAATTATATTTAATTTATAATATTATAATATAATTTTATATAATATAAATATTTATAATATATTATATAAAATAAATATTAAATAATAGAAAAATATTATAATATTAATAAAAATAAAAATATTTATATTATATATTAATTATTTAATAATATATAAACATAAAAGTATATGATTATATGATATTTTTTATATTATAATTATTATTACCATCACAACCAACATCATCACCATAATTATCATTATTATTATTACAATAATAATAATTTATTATTTTTATTATTTTAAAAATATTTCAATTTTTATTTACTTTTTATTTATCAAATTTTATATATTAAAAATAAATAATATTATTTAATATATAAATTATATTAAATTTATAACATTTTAATATAATTTTATACTATATAGTTATTTATAATATAATATTACAATATCTTACTTTTATATAAAAATATAAAAATAGTATAATAACAATATATAAAATTATTTATCTTGAATAATAATATTTAAATATTATATAAAATAAAAATTTATATAATTATATAATATTTTTATATTATAACAACTACACTATTATCATTATTTTATAAACATTATTTTTATTTTTATTACAATAACTATTATTTGTTATAACTATCAACAACAACAACATAATAATAATAATAATAATAATAATAATAATAATAATAATAATAATAATAATAATAATAATAATAATAATAATAATAATAATAATAATAATAATAATAATATTAATATTAATAATAATTTATTTTATTATTTTTAAAATTTTAAATATATTATTTTAATAATTTAAATTTTTGAATTAATATTTTTATTTATGTATTTTTTATAAATTTATAATAAAGTGATAAAATAAATGATTTATTTTTTTATAATAATTTTTAAAAATTAAAAACGTAAATTGAAAACTAAAAATAAAAATAATTTCAATTTTTAAATTAAAAGCTAAATGTTATTTCGAGCTGTGCTTAATTAATTTGATTTAAAATTATATGTAATGGATATGATTTGTTTGAATTTTTCTCACAATCAAACCTAATCAATCAAGATAAATTTTTTTGTATTCTAAGAATAATGGGTGTACATGTTAAGGTTGGCAATAGAAAATTCAATGTAATTAATTGATTATGAAACAATTATGGACGTCGAATTTAATTATGAAACAGCTGTGGATATTGAATAACCGAAATGATTTGATTTAAACCTCACATAACAATCGATTCAATTGAAAATCAAATAAAATTAATTTTAAAAAAATAATAGTTACAGTTTAGTTTGCAGTTCGAATCAACATAATCTCATATTTATTAATGTTACCTATTAACGTTGCATGTTTAGACTTTATTATTATTATATTTAATAATCTTTTTAAATAAAACAATGAACAAGCTATAAATTTTATTAAGCTCTTATTGGAGGTATAAAAGACCATTGATCTTTCTTCCATATAATTTTATCATAGCTAAACATTAATCATAATAGTTTAACTTTATGGAAAAAAATTTAAACATAGCTAACGAGTTAAATTTTTTTTATAATATTTAAGATAAAATAACATGTATATTTTTAGCATATATTTTATTTAGTTGTGGTCGGATTTTTTCTTTATCGCATAGAGTTTAACATATGGTACTATAAGATATATAATCTTAAAAAATTGTTACTTTATTTTTTAATTAGTTTATGTTTGATTCTTTGTAGTTATATTTTTTTAAAAATATTAAGTGAAAAGCTACAAAATTAAATTAAATTATAATTTATCAAAGATTGATTTAATTTTTTATTTTTATAATATATTTTAATAAAATTGAAATAAATTAAAAATATTTTTATATAATTGGTTTGGAGAATTTTTGTCATAGCTGTTATATTATTTATATTTTTTTAATCTTACTCATATAGTATTTTTTATAAATATGTAATTATGATCAACATTTGTATAGTTATGTTATATTTAATTGAAAATTTTAAATATAGATATTACATCATCGTTAAAATTTAGAATTTAACATCTTTTCAAATATAGTTAGTGTAGAAAACTATAATAAATTGATATAAAAATTACAAAACATAAAAATTACATGAAAATATAATAGAAGCTGAACTATTCCATCTAATTTCATATCTCAAAATGATAAAAGATCTCTTCATTTAATGCTCTTTCTTATTAGCGAGAAGTCATCTTATTATCTCAAAAAGTTTGAAACCTTATAGGGTTTTTATCTACATCGTCCCCATCATTTTCATCATCTCCTCCATCTTTATCTTCTTTACCTTTGTCCTACTCTCTTTAGATGGCTCGGATGTGCATGTGAGGAACCAACTCTGATGTGGTGATGAGCAATCTGGGAAAACTATTATAATGAATTGATTTCCTTACAATGTGCCAATAATGTGGCATTTCTTACGAAAAAATTATGGGTGATATAACACGAACCTTAGAAATATCCATTGCAGTAAGAGGTGGTCCTTGACACCGAAGAATGTCTCTTGATAACATCGAAGTAGAGGAAAAAAATGGAATCGTTCCCTACGATATACCTGCCTAAGAATGAGTACAATAATGTTGGTTGGCATTATTATCGAACTCTCAACAGAGGATGCGATGAAGAGGGCATGCACAATACAACCCACATAGGAAGAGGAGAATGAACCTAATTGAAGGTGGATTTGGAGCTAAAAAATATCTAGTTTTGGGCACAAATTTTGGACAATAAAGAAGCTCCAGAATATGTTGAATGTAGCACAAATATTGTGCTTTGAAATTGAAAATAAATTGAACCTAAACTTTTGCAAAATAAAGGAAAAATTAAGAAAGGTAATTGTAAGAATTAAATGTTGAAGTTAAAGTGAAAAAATAGGAAAAAAGATAAAACAAAAATGATAAGAATTAAAGAAAAAAAATCTTAGAATTAAAGGTAACAATGTAAAAAATTTGGAAGATAAATTTCATAAGAAATAAAAAAAATTAACGATTGAATTCAAAAATACAAATTAAGTACAAGAATTGTAAATTGTAAAAAGTAAGAAGTATAGCAAAATTATGGTAAGTTAGGTACCACTCCATTAATTAGAGGAAATAAAAAAGATAAGCCAATTTTTCACCATATTCATATCCTCAGGAACTAAGTACAAGAAGAAGAGAATAAAAGAGAAAATTTTCTTTAATATGAAATTCAAATTTCACTCAAATGTAAATGACTAAAAATATAAAGCTTATCCTAGATGCTTATTAACAGAAGGAAGGGAAGAAGGATGCCTGGTTATAGATTCAAGCTGCCCCTAACCAAAGAAACTTTTAAGCTAAGCTTATTGCTAGATTAAGTAGTCTATTATTATTTCAAATTAAAATAAACTATTCCTATTTTTATAATTTTAAATTTTAAAATTTTTTTTAAAATTTTTTTTTCCTTTAAAATATCTTATTCAAATATAAAGATAATAAAATTTTGAGATCCAAAATTTAAATATACAAATACATTTATATTATGTATTTATTTTTATTTTTATTTAAATTATTAAAAATTATAATATATATATATATATATATATATTTAACTCTAATATCAATTGTTGAAATAATAAAAAAACAATTAATTATTAATTGTTATTCAAACATACAAATTATAATATATCTAAGCACTGGAATATGAAATGATAAGTTAAGATGTGTGCATTTTTCATCAAATTAGAATATATGTATATGAGAAAGATGAGAGAAGAGAAGAGACTAAACGACTTTCTTTCTCATGAGTGGTTTCATAATATGTACTTTTTTTATTACAATAGAAATATAGTCATATAAATTATCTAATATGGAACCATTTGTTAGTCAACCGATAAAGATTAGAAACTTCATTATAGGTACGAGTTTGAATATTCCAACATATAAATAATTATATATATGCTAAAATAAATTTATTATTATGTTTAGCAATATATATTATTAAAATATTAATATTATAATTTATATTAATAATTAATTGATATTAATCTAATAATTAAATAAAAAATTAATTATAAAAATATAACATTAATATGTTTTGATCAACAATAAAAAAAAATCTATTCATGATCCAAAGAAAAGAGGTCCATGAAATAAAATTCTAATATAAAGGATTATCTGAACACAGGACATTTGCAAACGGCTGGAAATTAATTAACTGTAACGAAACGTGTACTTGACTCGTGCATACTCATAATTGGGGTGGTCTACTTTAGGGGGCATGTTTATCAATATCAATATGGCATTTGTGTCCTACCCCTTTTGGGTCAAAATTTCAGCTGGTGCCCCTTTGTCCAGAGGAACCAAAAGGCACGCAGTTGGATTGTTATCGTCGCTTTATATAGATTCCCATATTCATAAACACAGGATAATATTTTTTTGAAAAATTGTTGTTCATCATTTAGATGCGATGAATTCATTTGAAAAGTAATTACATAAATAAAAATTAAAAATATGATAGATAATATGATATAAATAAAATAAAAAAATAAAAGAAAGTTATAATATATACGATAATTATCTATATATTTTTCGCACTTCATGTAACATGTAAAAATGAGTGACAAGAAAAAAAAATAAAAATATAGAAAGTAAGTGTAAAAAAAATAAAAATTTTAAAATAAATGAAAAACGTATAAAGTACAGAAAAAAAAATGAAGCAGAACATTATAGAACGTGGCTGGAAAACATGATTGGTAAACTTTATTTCTTTGTATATAATAATGATTAAAGATTGTTTGAAAAAATAATTTTAAAATTAAATATTTTTTTTAAAATAATTAAATTTTGATTTTAATCTTCAACTTTAAAATTTTATTTAGATTTTTTATTTTTTGAAATAATTTAATTATAATTTTATTTAGATCTTTTATTTTTTTGAAGTAGTTTAATTTTATTTTCTTATGTTAATTCAAGTTATATTAAATAAAATAGATTAAATATTATTAAAAATTATAATCAGTCTAATTTGATTTAATTTAATATTTAGGATCATAATTAAAAAATTTTAAAAAATAAAAAAGTTAAATAAAAATTTTAAAATTAAAAAATTAAAATCAAAATTTAACTACTTTAAAATGATTGAATTTTTACCTAACACTAAATTTGGAGGTATTTAAAAGTACATATATTAAAGAATGTATCTAAATGTACTTATATATCAAAGGTTTGTATGCATGATATAATAAAAATAAAGATATATGAGAATAAAATAAAAATATGATATTCTATTATATATTTAATATACATCTAATAATAAAATGGATAATACCATATTATTTTAATTTATATTTAAAATAATATAATGATAGGATATATAAAACATAGATTATATAAAAATAATAAAATTATTTTTTAATAAAAAATTTTCTATTATTTTTTAATTTAAAATTTTAACTTTTAAATTAAAATTATATAAAACTTAAAAATAATAAACAATTAAATTTATTTTATAAAATAAATAAATATTTTTTACAAAATTTTCTTAATAAAAATATCCAAAATATAAAATATTAGAATTATCCTTTATAAAATTAACATCAAAATAACTTTATAATATGTTTTTCTTAATATTTTAATTTAATATTAGAAAAATAATTTTAAAATACTAAAATTAATATTAAAATTATTATTTATAAAGTATAAATAAAAATATTTTACAATATTAATTTTAAAAAATACTAAGATTATTTTTTAATAAAAGATAAGAAAAATTAGAAAAAAAAACGTGTAAGTATGAGAAAGTTAATTATCCTATTTTGATTATTACCTACCCGAATCTTTTCTTTAAAATATAATTTTAATTAAAGAAACATGATATGTTAGACTTATAGGATAAATTACTCCATGCTACTTGACTAACAGATATTGCAAATAAATTAAAATAGGTTTTAATATTTTATTATGGTGGTTAAATTCATTTTAAAAGTTTCTTCTAGTGTAAAAAAGGAAAATAATAAAATTTAAAAGAGATTTTATATAAATCATTTAATTTTAAAATTTTTTTATTAGACTAATTATAATGATTTAAATAAATTCTAAATATTTGTAGTTGAATTAGGTTTTATAGTAAGTATAGATTTATAAATTTATATTAACAATATGATATATTATATTAAAATAATTATATTAATTTAAAGTGATATATTACTTAAAATTTTAATATTAATATAATGTATTATATTGATAGTATAAATTTATAATAATTTTTTTTCCTACATTCGAATAAAAGCTTACATTTAATTATGTCTAGAAATAAAAATAGTTAAAACCAGTTAAACTTTAATTGTTTAAATTTATCTATCAAAATTTTTTTATAATTAAATTTAGGTTTATTATTTGTTTTTATTATTAAAGTTTAACTTATTTAAATCCTACCAAATCTAAAATTTACAATATAAAAAAGTTAATATATAAATTTAAAAAATTTATATAAAAAATTGATTAAAAAAATTATAAAATAAAAAAATTAATAAATAAATCATATATATTATATATTTATATATATATATATATAATTTAAAAAAATTATAATCTTAAAATTTTTTATGAAAATATATTCTAGAACATGTATATTGAATATTAATTATATATAAATATAATAATATATAAAAAATATATAACATATGTATGTATAAATAAATTTAAATAATATATAAAAATTAAAGTAAAATATAAAATAATTTTTTTAAATTTAAAGTAATATACATAATATTTATAATAAATAATGGATAAATATAGTAATAATTTTTTTTTATAATTATCTATTTTAAAATACTATATTAACTAAATGATGTATTGTATATCACATACGTTTTTTTACATAAATTTATTTAAAAAACTAGAGGTTGAATGAAGATATTTATAAATCTTATCTTGATCAAACTTAAGAATATAAGAATATGTAGAATGGAGTTCTAAACTGTAAAGTAGATAAAAATGACATAAAAAAAATTCTATTTTAAAGTTAAAAAAATTGTTTAGGGTTCATTTTATTTAAAATTAAAAATTAAAAATTTTAATTTTTAACAAAATATATATATAATATTATATAAATATAATATATAAAAATAAATATTTTATAAATATAAATATATAATACATAAAAATAAATAGATCTTTAAATATAATAAACAGATTTTTTACAAACATAAATTTAATTTATTTACTTAAAAATATTTTTTTAATAAAATTATGTATATCTATTTAATAAACTAGTTAAGTAAGATCATAAATTCTAATCAAATTATTTAATTTATTTTTATCCTGCTTACATGATATAAATTGTTTAATTTTATTTTATATATATTTTTTATTTTTTAAAATTTTTAACTGTTTAATTTAAATATAGCTAGATGTATGATATTATTTCGTATGTAAAAATATAGCATCCTTATAATAATTTATTAAATAAATATTAATATGATAGAAACTAAAATTTTAAAAATCAGAATAATCATAATGTTCTAGTGTAAGATTCAATAATTTACTTATAATTAACCTATGAATGAACAGTTATTAAATATTATTTTTAAAATATTTATAATATATAAAATATTAAAGATATAAAAAATTTCATAATTTTATATGATTAAAAATTATATATTATTTTAAATTTTTAAATTGAAGTTATATATCTAAAATTAAATAAAATATAATATAATTTTAGTTTTTAATTTTTTACAAAAATAATATTATTTAATTTATTGATCAGTAATTTATCAATTTTATCTATTTCTCTAAAATAATTATATAATTTTAAAAAATGACCGGTTTGATTCGGTTGTCAAAACTATGATAAAAGCAACCTGTTGGTTTATATTTTTTATCTCCTCATAATTCATAAATTATATCTTTTATAGCATACTTGTCATTGTTCACAGATAAATAAAGTTAATGAAGTACCCCACCATACTTCGTGGTTGAGAGAGAGAGAGGTGTTTTCTATAGCAACCAGTATCATTTCTCTTCCTATTCCTTTCTCTCTTTTCAAGTGCTATTCCTATCTTCATTATAAAGTTATCTTCTCTTTAATTTCTAAATCTGATGGTTCAATAATAGAAAACTCAGAAATAAGAAATGAATTAAACTTGAGAGAGTAAAACCAGAAAATCGTGTACCAAAAAAGAAATTAGAAAAACAATCAAGACCCAAATATGAAAACCTCCTGGTTAATAAAATCTAAAATGTGTCTCAAAACTTCCCAGTGTACAAAATCAAATGGATTTCTTCCAAGCATCAGCCCCACCTCCTTGCAGCACCACTCGTTACTTATCTTGAACTATATTCAATATAATTTAGTTTGATTCAAGATTATGTGGATTGGTAGGTTGGAGATGTGATTGTATACGGGGTAATGGATAAAGCCCAGGTTTGCCAATTGGAAATTCAATGGATTTTGAAGTAACTGATTAATGAATGGTTTTGGAAGTAACTGTAGTAGGAGTGGTAACAGGAGTTGTAGTAGTAGCAGAAGTAGTTGAGATTGAATTGGTAGCAACACGCTCACAGGATGGGCACATGGTCAATGTAGTGGCAGGTAATTGCTTATTGAATGGGCTTGAAGTCTTCAAGGTCCTCAATTCTTGAAGCTCCTTCTGAAGCCTTTTATTCTCTTCAGTAAGTGTGTCACACCACCTCTTCAGGTATTCATAGTCCACCTCTGTCTGCTTCAACTTGGTCCTGCATGCCCAAACCCAGACCACATATTACGCCACAAATTACTCTCTATCCTATCACCAATTTTAATAATTAATTGTCATATATTACACTATTGAATTAATATTTTAAAAAAATAAATATCGGTCAATTAATTTTTAAAAAAATTAAATTAGTGTTTAAAAATACTAAATTAAATAAATTTTATATTTTTTAAAATAAAAATAATTTCACTGTATACAATATGATATAAAATATGAATTTAGTGAAAAATTGAGAATGATTTGAAAATGATTATATTAGCTGTTAAAAAATTTAAATTATTATTTCTATATTTTAAAAATAAAAATATCAATTAATTTAATCCATTTTATCTAATATAAAAAAAAGAAAAAGAAATTGATTCAGCTTTTCATATGTTAATAATTTGTTTTTGAAAATAATTTTAGCCATGCAAATACATGTAATGGGTTAATTGGTTTAGTATGTGAAGTGAAGAAGAATAAATATACCTTGCTCTTCTGTTTTGAAACCATACTTCTACTTGGCGAGGGCGAAGATGGAGTTGTTTAGCAAGAGCAAGTTTTTGTTTCTACACCATACATAAAAAATTTGTGACTAAAGATGAAGGATCAATGAAAATTAAGTCTAGCATATTTTATTTTATTTAATATTTTTTAATAATTAAATTTTATTAATCAAACTGTTAAATTTATATATTTTATTATATAAACAATATTTACAAAATTTTATAAAAATAATTTATATAATAAAATATATAAATTTAATAGTTAAATTGATAAAATTAATTATTAAAAATTATTTTTAAAATATGGTGATTAATTCTATTATATATATATATATATATATGAAATTAATTAAGATAATTAATTAATTGTTACTCACAGGATTAAGAGTGTTGTGGTCTTTGAAACTGTCTTCAAGGAAAGCAGATTGTTCTTTAGAGAGCCTGAGCTTCTTCCTTGTGGTGGCAATGCCACGGTTCTCATCTTCATCACTTCCTCTGCAACAAACCCTTTGGCTATGATCATAACCCTCTCCACTTACAGTCCTTCGTCCTCTGCTGAATATGCAAAGATCCATCTGAAATGATGAAGCTCCGCTGTTTGGCGACGATGACAGTGCTGCCTCTTCCTCCGCCATCGTCACTGCCACCGGCACTGGCACCCTGTTCACGTCCAACGCACTTGAACAACTAATCCCACCTGCAACTTATATGTCAACAACCCCCTCAGCTACGAATCAAACACAGACCCGATTTTTTGTTCTTCTAGGAAATAGTATTTTTTATTTTGTAAATTACTCAAGAAAACTAAAACAATGAATAATTGTTTTTTCGAAATTAGTTAAATAAAATAATTTTTACTAAATAACATAATTCGATTCTTATTTAATAAATTTTTATTAAATTTATTTATTTCTCTATAAAATTTATTAAAATTAATTAAACCAACTTACGTACTTTGATAAATTTATAAAGTAAACTAAATGGACTTTATAACACGTTTATAAATTTAAATAAGCTCTTTTAATACTACTAAAATATCATTAAATATTGAATAAACGTTTGTCTGATTTAAAATTAGAAAAAATTAATTTTGATAAAACTGATTTTAAATTGTTAACTGTGATTAGAATGTATATGTAAATTTATGCGAACCATATATTTTATTAAAACATATGTTTTTTTTTCGTTGAAAATATAAATTGGATTCTTCTAAAATAAGTGAATATACTTTAGAAAATAATAAAGTATATTAAAAATGATTGGTTATGATTGTAATAAAAATTTAGTATATATGAATAACTTTAAAAGTGACAATATTTACTACTGAGTTAATATCATCTATTAATTTTTTAATTTAAAATTATTAACGAAGTTTATTCTTTAAACTCAGCTGAGGATTCATCAGTTTGTTACTTCAAAACTAACCGGACTTGCATATAAAAAGTGGATGTTTACCGTTTTGGGAGATAGGGTCCCAGAGGAAGGAGAAGTCAGAAGGAGGGTTGATAGGAGAAAGGGCAGGTGTGTGAGGAAGAAGGTCAAGCTGTACAATTGCATTATTCTTGGCTTTAAAAGAAGGACTAACAAGGGATTCAGTTGTAGCTTCCTCATGGTCTTCTTCAATGGTGCTGTGACTCTGACTATTGTGTTTGTGCTTTTGCTTTCTTGTTTGTTCTTGTTCTTGATGTTGATCTATTTGTTTGGTGAAGACTTGACCAATTGATAAGTTGGTGTTGAAGACTAACCCCAGTTGGTTGGAAGATTCACAAGACTTTTCCATGAGCCTTGAAGCGTCTCCTAAGCTCAGGCCAAGCTCCATGATCTCTCCTTCAATGCATAGGCAATTGAGGCAGAGAGAAGAAAAGAGGGTAGGAAAGGTGTTTGGACAGATTTGGAGGTGGCCTTTAAACCAAAAGTCTTTTATAATTATGGATAAGAGAGTGTAACATGATGGCTACAAAGGAATTAACAAACCACATGTCTCTTTCTATGTTATTTATTTTGTTCTTTAATTTATTTATTTTTGTAGAAAGAATGGAAGATATTTTATTAGAAAATGTAGGTCGAGTTTCGTTTATCAAAACGTTTTCTATTTTTTATTTAAAAAATGACACAATATTTTTATTTTATTTTTTATATTCAAAATTGTATCCTAAAAATAAATAAAATAATTTTTTTCTTATTTTTAATATTTTTATATAAATATTAATAAAAAATAAAATAAATAATTTTTAAATAAAATAAAAAATATTTTTATAAACCAAATTCCACCTTAATAATTTAGATTTAAAATCAAATAATTTTTGTTTGGACATTTTTAATTCAGGGTTTTAACTTAAAATTTGTTTCATCAACTTTAAAATTTTAAACTATCATATTTTTATTTAAATTATCAGTATCTAAGATAATTAACTTAGTAACATCTATAATATAATAAAATTATTTTTTAACAATTTTTTTATATATAAAATTTAAATCTGATATTTTACTTTAAAAAAATAAAGCACATATACTACTTATAACAAATACCTTCTAATTTATACTTAAACTTCCGAGACTTGACCTTATGAGCTAAAGTTTATATTACTTAAACAGTAGTCTTCAAAATCAGTTGTTGAGAAAGATAAAGAAAATCCGAAAGATTCATTATTATAAGTGATTGATTCATATTAAAATAAATTTAAATAAAATAATTTATTGTTATCTATAAAAGGAGAATAATCTGATTTCAAAATAAATGATGTAGTTTCAACCTTTGTTTAGAAAAGACTGTAATTAACATAATATTTAATATAAAAGATGATTAAAGTTGAATTATTTGGTCCAAGCAATTTGACAGACAAAGGTTACCGAGATTGACAAACATACACGTGAAATGCTATGGTTAATTACATCATTAGATATTATATTTTAACCCTATTTTAATTTTTATATATTTTAATTTTTTATGATATTATATTTTTCATTATAGTTTACCTATTTTTAAATAAACAATAATATTTTTTAGAAATAAGTAGCACTTAGCAATAATATATAGTAGTGTAATTTAGTAGATAAATTTTGACTATCATATATTTCGATAATATTTTCACGTTTATATATTTTATTTTAATACAATATTTTTATTTTTATTTTTTATTAATAAAAATTTACTAATTTTATATACTTAATTAATCTTGAGAACTTATATTAACAAAACCATAAATTTGATTCAGTTTAAATCTACAATAAGTAGATTTTATTTTTCTATTTTATAATTTTTTTTACAGGTTAAAAGAGTTAGATCTACCTCTTGAATGAAAATTGATTAGGTTAGTAATAGAAAGAATATACATAACACCTCAAACATGGAGTACTAAGTTTAGTCTATTTATTAAATGAGTTAGGATTAAGACTTTTCTTTTAAAGGTTGATTAGTTTAAAAATAGATTTTAGAATATTCAAAAAAGTTTTTAAGGTTTATTAGTTTAAAAATTAGATTTTAGACTATTAAAAAAAATATTCTAGATAGTTTTTTATTTAATTAAATGTAAATAATAATATATTATTATATTAAATTTATATTATTTTGTTTTAAAATATATTTACTGATTTATTTAAATATTTAAACTCAGTAATTTTCATTAAAAATTGGGTTCATTGGCTTATTTACAAGTAATGTTTTTGACTAGCTAAAATACTCTATTATTAAATGATAATAAAATATCAATTTCATTATTACATATATTTCACATGTAAAAATTAAAATTTACAAATAAAAAATAATGTAGCATTAATCGTAGTAAATTTACAAAAAATTATACAAATATGTAATAGTTTATAAGTACATGGTAGTCTATATAGCATTACAGTAGTTGCAAGGTGCTGAATATTAATTAGTAATAAAAGATAAGGAGTGGTTTTGTTGGTGATTTTATTTTAATTTCTTATTTTTATTCATAAAATTTTGTAATTTTTATTTTTTAAAACTTTATAGGCATGTAAAATAATAATAATTTTTTATTTTCTGTAGATAATTTTTAAAAATAAAAGATAAAATGATAATAAGATAATATCTTTATAAAAAAAAAAGAAATATTTTTACTAAGCAGATAAGTTTTAGATGACGTTTGGTTTAAAAAATATTTTTTATTTTATTTTTATCTAAAATATTATCTTATCTTTTATTTTATTTTTAAAATTTTGAATATAAAATAGTAAAAATAGAAAATAATTTTTTTTACTATTTCTTATATAATAATATTAAAATAAAAATATTAAATATTAAAAATAAAATAAAAAATAATACGATAATTTTATAATGGTGCGTTATTAAATATATTTCACGTGTGTAAACATTAAAGTGAACATAAATAAAAAATATGTAAAATTAATCTAGTTAAGTTAACAAACATAAAATAAATATAAAATGGAATATAAATATGTGGTAGACCAGTGTAATATTATTCATCGTTGCTAGGTGTTGAATGATAGTAAAAGCAAAGGTATGTTGGGTTTATAAAAGTATTTTTTATTTTTATTTTTTATTTTAAAATTATGTAAAACATAGTAAAAATAAAAAAATATTTTTATATTTTATATTTTTATATAATATAAAATAAAAATAATATGATATTTTAATAAAAATAAAAAACGTTTTTTAATCCAAACCTCACATAAAATATGTTTAGAAAATGGAATCCACGTGGGTTTGGAAAAAAAATTCCGACAAAATTGAGAAACAGAGAATGACATGGTAGCAGAGTTTCGATGGTGATATGACTGGCTTTTTAACAACGCGAGGGAATATAACAGCTATCACTGAGACCAGTCTATATCATCTGCATTTGTATTGATAGTACGGTAATGAGAAGGAAACAATAGTATAATGTTACACAACACCTAAATTGATAGATATTTTCTAAAAATTAAGTATATTTTTTATAATTAATAAATCTTTATATAGAAAGTAAATTTAATTAAAAAATTATGTAGATAAGGTTTTAAATTTTATAAAATTTAGAAAATTATTTAATATTTTATCTAATAATATTAATTTATTATAATATATTTTTAAAATATAAATAAATATTGATTATAAAATTTTAAATTTTTATAAAATTTTATATAGATAATCGTTATAATAATAATATATTATACAATAATTAAATTTATATTATATAAAAATTATTAAATGAAATAATTTTAATATAAATTATTTTTATTTCTTTTTTTTTTATGTATATAGATGAAACTTTTTTATTATAAATTTATATATATATATATATATAAATAATTTTGAAATGTATGTGTACATATACCTATATAAAAAAGTTTTTCTTTTTTTTATTATAAATTTTAAATTAAAAAATAATTTGTTCAACAATTTTTAACTTGACCATAACGTGATTTAAAAATTATAAAATTATATATCAAACAACTTTAAATTTAAATTTGATTCTGTTAAATTTAACTTTAAGTAGATTTTAAGATTACAAAAATTAATTCAAATAATACCTATAGTTCCCCTTTCTACAAAAATTTATTTGTCGAATAATTAAAAATTTAATACATTATTTTACTCAATTTCTTAAAATAAATCTAAGTTTAGAAGATTATTAAATTAATTAAGTCAAAATAAAAAATTAAATAAGATAATATATAGATTAAAAGAAAAAAAATAAAAATATAATAAATTTATACTGGTTATTTTTTACATTAAAATTTTTAAAAATAAAAAATTTTCATTAAAAATATATTCTTTATACTTGTCTTTAATTAAATTAATTATAAAAGTATTTTTTGACATTCAATTTTTTCAAATTATTTGCTAAGTGTTCTTTAGTTTAGTTTCTTTGGATAAAGACAACTTTTGGAAAAAGAGTATATTTTTACAAGATCTAGTAACATTATTCTTACAAACAAGAAAAATGAATTAAATATTTCTTGAGAAGTCACGGGTGGAAAATAAGCTTTTTACATCGGTTGTTATGGACTTTTTACATCGGTTATTTGGGCGGTGTTGAAGCGGGCGATATAGAAAATAACATTTTTTACATCGGTTCTGGAACCGATGTAAAAAGTACACTTTCTACATCGGTTGGACTTATAACCTATGTAGAAAGTCATACTTTCTACCTTGGTTAAGGTCATAACCGATGTAGAAAGTGTACTTTTTACATCGGTTGTAGGACCAACCGATGTAAAAAGAGTACTTTTTACATCGGTTATAATCTTAACCGACGTAAAAAGTTCATTTTTTTTTAAATGTTCGTTTTGTTTAGGTATCCTACCGTATTATTTATTCACAGAATCACCAGACAGATAATACAGAATTCACATAATCTATATATTTAAACTAAATACATCATTATTTATTATCAAATTTTAATTTACAAAGGAAATAACTTAAAATTACGTCAAGCAAGTGTTGAAAGTTGAAAAAAAAATGTCGTAACCAGCCATGTACCTGTTGAAAACAGAGAAAAAATGGTTGAGCGGTGACCAAACGATGTCCTAATGGAGGTACAACGGTAGTCGAACGACAGCACAGCACAGTGGTAGCCAAATAAGAAGTTTGAAAATTATACAATACAACCAAAACAAATGTAAGTTTCAATTATAATAACAGAATGAGATGTATAAATAACAACAAAGATAACTTCAAACCTTAGGGTGCGCGACGACGACTTCGAACGGAGGAAATGGTTGCAACGGCAACGACAACCACGTACGTAAGAATGGAGTGCAACGACGAACAACAGGGACGAAGACAATGGCTAAGACGTAAACGAAAATAGAGAGAATAAGCCGAAACGAGAAACTAGGGTTTTAGAGAATGAGGTTAAAAACGACTAGAGTCGAAAAATAACTGAGAAGGGAAGACATTCTACATCGGTTGTTTCTTAGAACCGATGTAAAAAGTACTTTCTACATCGGTTGTTCTGTAACCGATGTAGATAGTTTAACAAAAAATTCACTTTCTACATCGGTTGTTATGTAACTGATGTAGAAAGTTTGAAAAAAAATCCACTTTCTACATCGGTTACAAAACAACCGATGTAGAAAATACTTTTTACATCGGTTGTTATGTAACCGATGTAGAAAGTTTAAAAAAAAAATCCACTTTCTACATCGGTTCAAAAGAGAACCGATGTAGAAAGTACTTTCTACATCGGTTGTTTTGTAACCGATGTAGAAAGTACTTTCTACCTCGGTTCTTTTATGAACCGATGTAAAAAGTTTACATTTATTTACAAAAATGCCACCGCGTTTTTTTTATATCGGTTTCTAAACAACCGATGTAAAATCCTGTTATATAAACCTATTTTTGTACTAGTGAGTAAATACAAGAAAGACGAGGAAACCGTTTCGAATAACATTCTATAAATTAATACGTTAAATAAATCTTTTCTTTAAGTTGATTTACTAAATCAAAAATTTAAATTATTAAAAAATTAAATAAGTCAAAATCAAGGTTTAGTAATATAAAAAATAAAAAATAAAAAATAAAAAATAAAAAAATAGATAAAAACATCACATAATCAATTATATTAAATTTTTTTTATAAACTTGATGATAATCATTAGAAAATATAAAAAATTATAGATAAAATATAAGTAATAATTTTTTTTTAAATATTTTAGAGATATATAATTTTTCTTAGAGATATCCGCAATTTTTATTATCATTAAAATTACTTCTTTAATATAGTTTATATAAATATTTTTAAATTAAAATTCTAAAATATTTGATAATTATTATGTTCCGGCCAATTAAAATGATAAAAGTTATTTCCATTTTTTTTAGTTTACGTTTTAGCCTGGTTATAAAATTTCTTCACATATTCAGGTTCATTTTTTTCATCTTTAAGCTAAAAAAGAAATGTAGATAAATATAATAAATCAAAAAAAGTTAAATGGTTAAACACATAAATAATTTTAAAAGAGAATTGTTGTATAGTAGCTTTACCATTTTATTGTAAAAAAACACAATGTACAGTAAATAATCTTTTCAAGACTTAATATTTCTCTTAATGATAGCCTCAAGAATAATAAAGAGAGTTCTATTAACTATCCCAATTTTTCCATCATTTTAAGCATGACAAGTAATGAAGAAAAGAAGTTTTGTACTAAGTTTATTTCACAAAATCCTCTAAAAAAAGATAATGAACTTGGTATTGCAGTCTAAAGCAATACTTCTTAACATTTCATAAAATCTCACTATCTTCTTGAAGAAATAAATTACCACATGTCAAGAATCATCAACCTTCTTGAATGATATAAAATTTTTCATTTTTAAAAACTTATCAACCACCATAAAAATTAAGTCATTTTCATTCTTAATCAGTAGCAACCCTAAGATAAAGTCTATAGATAAGTAAATCCAATGATGATTAATATCATAATCCTTAAATTATCTACATTCTCTTAACCTTGTATAATATTTCTTGCACATATGTACTAATATGAATAGTTCTACATATGTGATGTACCTAATTCCTCAAATATAAATATATTTAAATGCAAAAAATTTCTTATAAACATAGATATATACATCCTTATCAAAAGTAAATCAATTTACATTATCAGAATGTACATAATTTAGGATACTGCAACTGAAGTAATGAAATAGATACAAAAAAAATGTCAAATTATTATAGTTAAATCTACTATTTATCTTTCATGTTGCAAGCTCACTATAGAATCATAGTTATATACTAAGAAACATAACAGAAATGGAGTGAGACATTTCATTCAAGTAAAAATTATAATAGGAGTAGTATGTTATGATATTTTTTTATATGATCTAAATAACATATAAAGTCTTTAAAAACCACAAAGAACTATAAGAAAATTAATCATAATATGCAATGTATGAACGTGATTAATTCTATCATTCTTTTCAGAAGTTTCTATGATTACAAACTAAGGATTATACTAAGATCTAATATGTCTCATAGCACATCAAGTCTTACTAATCCAGAGTTAGTTATCATAAAATATGCATATGCATGTAGATCCAAACCATTATCACTTTATCAAAATAATGGGGATACCAGAATCCAATTTCAAACCATAGTGTGCCCTTAGTAAGATTAACATCATCACCATTTCACATTATTTCTTAAAATCATGAATTTCTTAACCAATAATAATAGTGTCTAGGGTCTTGTTGAGGTGGCTAAGTCCAACCAAAACACTCCCTGCTACAAGGAGAAACCCTAGTCCATTGGAACGTTCAAACCTAGCTCATGTACCTCCCAGACTAAAAAATTATCATTCCTCATGAATTATGATTTATTTCTAGGTGAGTCGACCCTTATATTTTTCAGGTCACTTTCATAAAAGGGCTTGTAAGTTATCCTCTGCTAATGATTTGTAAATTTTTTTATGCACATGATGCATGTTAATTAATTGTTCCAATTCTCATTTTCACTTCACATGAAGGTCTCACCTTCTTCTTAAAGTTTAGGATCTCATAGTTCTTGTCCAATTATCTCATTATTTAACTTAATATCTTCTTAAAATTTAATTAAATAATTTCTAATACTTGAAGTGGGATACCTAACCTCCATTCCTCATTTTATTATATCTAAGTCATCACACTTTGATCATTATATTTGCACCTTTCATCCTTTAACAATTTATATAACACCTTTATTAAAGTCTAGACCAAAATTTTATAGAAATTATTCTTTTAAAGTTTAGAATTAAATTACTATTTTTTTAATTTTTTAGAAAATTATTTAGAGAGAATAAAAACTAAGTATTCTTATTCCATCTAGTTATAGGATAACCTAAAAAATTAACTTATAAAAATTTTATAAAATAATTATTAATATAAAATTAATCCAACATTTTCATATTTTATCCTCATATATCTAGGTTCTAATATATGTGTTTCTATATATAAAATAAGCCAATTAAATAATAATTATAGTTTTAAAACTTTGTTAATAGATTGGAGAAAAAAAGAAACCACTTTTATAAAGTAATAGATTTTAAATATTTTTATAAATTTTAAAATAATTTATTTTTTCACCAAACTTTTCAATTAAGTACTACTTTATCCTCACTATATAGAAATGTATCTGTATAATTTAAAAACTATTAAATGATATTCTCTTTTAGGAACCTTTTCTAACAACTCTAAATTTAAGTATTATAACTTTTAAAATTTATATAAAAATTGTATAAATTTATAATACCTACAAAAATTGAAGAACATAGTCCCCAAATACATATCGTTGAGCATCTAAATTTTACATCTAAATTATGACCTATAAGTGATAACCACATGAATAAAATAATTTTAATATACTATTTTTCTAGTATACGATTTCACATCAACTTAAATAATTATTTAGTTTAATCTCATTATTATATCTCTAACTAGTTAAATTATCAATCAACAATTAAATTGATTCAATCCAAGAATTAAATTCAAACATAGTCAAATATAAATTTTAAAATTTTAAATAATAAATAAATTTTCATTATAGAGCTAAATGAGTTCTAAAACTATTCTTAGACTTTACTTAAATTCCCTCCCTCATTTAAAATAATTTATTTTTTTACTAAACTTTTCAGTTGAATACTTTTTTATCCCTACTATATGGGAATATATCTCTATAATTTAAAAACTATTAAATGATGTTCTCTTTTAAGAACCTTTTTTTAACAACTCTAAATTTAAGTATTATAACTTCTAAAGTTTATATAAAAATTGTATAAATTTATAATACCTACGAAAATTGGCAAACATAGTCCCCAAATATATATGATTGAACACCTAAATTTTACATCTAAATTCTCACTTATAAGTGATAACCATATGAATAAAATTATAATTTTAGTATACTACTTTCCTAATATATGATTTCACATCAACTTAAATAATTATTTAGTTTAATCTCATTATCTTACTTATATCTCTAACCATTTAAATTATCAATAAACAATCAAATCAATTCAATCCAAGAATTAAATTCAAACATAATCAAATATAAATTTTAAATTCTTAAATAATAAATAAATTTTTACTCTAGAGCTAAGGGAACTCTAAAACTATTTGTATACTCTATTTGAATTTCCTCCCCTTACTTGGAATTGAAGCTTAAAATAGACTCTATTTTACTCAATTGTCTCTATATTAACCTAGCTCCCTTCTCTTGTGCCTCTTAGTTCTAACTGGTATGATTACTACGATCTTCAAAATTGAATTGGTGTGTAACAAAATGTTTATGGGCAGTATTAGAATTAACAAAGATGAATTTAGAATAGAATGGTTGAAGAAAATGTTCGATGATGAATTTTAAAATTAATTGAATAAAAAGGTGAAATTGGTGGTGCACATAAATAGATGGAAGAAAGATTTGTGGATTTATTAAGATGAAATGTGGATTCGTGGAGAAAGGAGAATGTGCGTGCAGTTTTGGTGACATTTGGCTTCTTCAATGTGAAATCAACTTCCCACTTTGTTTGTATGATTCACTTTTATCTTAATAGTGCAATGATGCTTATATAAGGAAAATGTAACGAGAAAAGGATTAAACCTTTGTATTTTGGGCATTTGTCTTCCTAATTGAACAGAAGGAAAGCATTATGGTGTAGTGGCATGAATCTTGGGCATCAACTAGTGGAGCAATAAATTTTTTCATGAGTCAAGAGATAATGATGTGAATATGAGCACCACGTTAAAGAAGAATGACATTTGAAATATCCTCTATAAGGAATGGAAAGTCCCATGATTAGGAATAGGACCAAGTGTATGGAACAAGAAATGAGCATCATCAAGTTTTTAATTATTTTTGGAAGTTAAAAGATAATTTTGATGGATTCAAGTACTTCTAGAGACTTTGGAGCAATTTAATTGGTTAAATTTTCTTAAAAATTATTTTGTTGAAGTTTGGGAGGATTTTAAAGTTTTTATGAAAAGTTTTAAGATACTCAAAGTAAGAGATTAATAGATATTGGAGCAGATCTATACTTAGTTGTTTTAAAAAATGCTTTCTTTAAGGTCTTTATGTTCAAAGTTGGAAGCTTGTTTATGATTTCTCTTAAAGGATTTAATCTTGAACTTGGACTTTGTTAAAAGTTCAAATATGGACCTATATGATAAATATCTTAAAAGACTAAAAGGATTGTTATAAACTTAATTTGAAGATTGGACCTTAAAACTAATAAGAACAAAGGTGGAATTATGGACTCAAATTTTAACAAAACACTTAAGACTAAGTCCATTTAAGACACTTAAGACTAAGAACAAAGGTGTGAATTAATATCTAATTCCTAACTAGTGTAAATCACCTTCTAATGAAGAAAAAGAAAATCAAACATAATGATTTAGGACCTTAGAAAGTGGATTCAGCCATCTATGAATTAATTAGATAAAGTAGGCTAATTTTGATGCTTAAAGATATTTAAACAAGACATGAGTAAGAAACTTTGAATTTATGGGAAATGAGGTATGCAAGTAGGTTCATTAGTGGTTCAAATTTGATTAGCAACGTTATTAGCAAAAAGTATAAAACTTCTAACATTTATACTTAAATTAAGAAAGTTATGTATAAAACATTCAAATTAATAATCATAAAAAGTAAACCAAAAAGGCCATTTTGCCAACTAGAATAGAAATCCAACACTTTGTTATCTTACATTAAAATATTAAGAAAAACTTAATCTTTGAGAGAAAGAAAAGATTGAGAGGTAACTTAGAAGGATGAGTGAATTAGGTTCCTATAAGTGATTTATCATAAATCTTATGAAATAAGGCAAGATGGACAAGCTCTTGGAGAAAGGTTGCATGCTGTCTAAGAAATCTATATTATGCATAATTAAGAAATATTGATTAGAAAGTTGGTTTCTATTTAGAATAATTATGCCAACTTGTTTTGTTGCCTTATGAGTACACAAATATGAATGTAAAAGGTATGATTGTTTAGAGAGTGATGTATTACATGATATTCATGTGTGGATGATAAATATGAAGGTAGTATGGACTAGAAACTATATGTGTGTGACATATTGGTTGGATTGTTTGAGAATGCATGTTATCTAGAAGCTTTAAAAAGAATTCTAATTAACCAAGGAATCACTAAAGAAGGAAATTATGTGAAAATTTAATACTACTCTTAATGTGCCTTGTTCACATTCAGAAGGAAAAAGTTCATTCTAAGGTGCAAAAAAAAGGGTTCTAAAAAAATCCTTCTAATTTGAAGCATCAGGTCTTCAATGATTATAATGGTGACAACCATCAAATAATTAACTCATATCCTAAAAATAGAAGGTAAAGTAGTAAAAAGATATTGTTTGACTAAGTAATATTATATATTTATGTCCTAGATTATCACTAAGAGAGTGATAGAGAAATGAGAATAATTATGTTAAGACATGAATGAAATGATAGTCAAATGATATCTGTGATGTGATGGAATGTGATCCCAAAGGTATATGAGACTTATTTAATGTAGACTATGTAATCCTGTATGCGTAAAATAGAAACTAGTTCTGGTTTATGTAAAAAAAAAATCCATTTCAGCTAAAGTTTTCTAAAGATTAGAAATGAACCTGTATGCATGTCATGCTTTCTAATAAATTGAAATGGCTGGTTTGAAAGTGTTGTCACTAATTCTAGGGTAGAATCCTACTGAGAAACTTAGTTTCTCACCCTCTTCCACCGTATTCTTTCTAGACACTCCAAATGTCGTTCGTGACCATATAGGTGTTCGTTGAACTTAGCAATGTCAATTGGTCAGTGAACACTCATGGGTTAGTCTTACCGCTCAAGCCAACATGTGAGTTTACTTTCCTTCGAGCCATCTCTTTGTAACTTTTCCACCATGGACTTCTCCATTCCTCTAGAGGCTTTTCATCCTAATATGGTGTTTCCTCTACCAATCGGATATCAGACGCCTCTTGCTGTACCTGCAATAGACTCCTCTTCATTTGAATGAGAGAGTGAACACCAGACACCCTCCTACTATTACAACATTTCTCATGTTTTGTCATCATATAGCCATTACTATTTACTTCATATAGCCATTACAAAACATATAAATTTATATATCATTTACACCACCCAATTATTACATATACAAATGAAGATTTCCTGACGTCATGACAATGCATGTTATTATTTATAATCATAGGGACTCATGCATAAAGATACAACCACACATATAATTTCCAACATGTCAATAATCTTTATCACCTAAGTTTACAAAAGTATTAGTAAAGAATGTAAAATGGACTTAAGCATGTAACATGATTAATAATTTGCTTCACTAGTGACTCCAACAAATTGAATCGTTCCTACTTTTAACTCTTCACCAATAACCCATATTTATATAAAGAATTACTTTTTAACTCTTCTCCAAACAGTTAGGTTCCCTTCTCTTTAGGATCGTTCCTATTGTCAAAATGTTCTATTTCACACCCCTTTTATAAAGAATTCGTTCTCTATTCTTCACCTACTGATTTCCCTCTCTTCACCCACTAGTTCTACTTGATTGCAAAACTCTCAATCTATTACCACAAGTTGAACCTTGGTCATCTTCCTAAACTTGCAAACCTCTAATCTGCTCACCCATGTTCAACCCTTTGTTAGTTTCCTCAACTATCAAACCTCAAACCATGATTGACTTTTATGCTCTTGTTACCACTTATGCCTCATGTAATGTCGTTTCTTATTCCTTTTTTAAAAAAATTAAACAATCAACAAATAGAAAGCTAACATGTGCCCCACTTTTGCCACATCAACCGAGTGTGTATAGATGTAGATATTGTACATATGTTTACCTCTTATTTTCATTATTTTTAAGAAAATAGAATTAAAAAATTATTATAATATTTAAATAATATTTTAAATCTACATGTGGACAAGGTTTGAGATAAACATAGGTTGTACTTGAACTTATACAATATGATAGAATAAGCTATACAGACGTATTTAAAATTAATTACGTGATATTTATATTATAATCATATAAAATACCGAATTAATATTGAAAATAGAAAGGGAAAAAATAAATCTAATTTTTTTTATTCAAAATAATATTTGTTTAGGGAATATTTATTTTTTAATTATTTATTCTTTTTAATAGAAATAAATTATTATCATTATAGTATAATAAATAATATTCCAAACTATTACATGTACAAGGTTTAAGATAAATTAAGGTTTTACTTAAACCTTTACTATTATCCAAATACGAGTATGCTACGTGAAAAAAAATATAACTTTTTTAGCAAATTATATTTTAGGGATAACAGAAATTATCACAATACTACATAATTTTAGTTTTTAGTTTTTTCTCTGATGCGCATCATGCCTTTTTCTAATTTAAATTTTTTTTTTGCTTCGCTTTGTTATGAGAACATTATCCTTATATATCGTTTCATTTCTCTCATTCTCTTCTTCTCTCTCGAGGCACTCTCTCATGTCCTAAAAAATCTCGTTCATCTATATCTCTCACATTTCTCTTATTTCCTCACATATTCTTTGTTGTAGCTCAAATTTTGTTGTCATGTTCTTTCTTTTAAGGTTGAATTTTTTTTAAATATCTCAGATGTTAAATTCACTGGATAAACGTTAGATGTTGTCGAAAAAGCTCAATATGTTTATATTTTACTCAATTTCATTTTGAATGTTGATTTCTATGTAGTTTGTCATTCTCTAAAACTGGTTAAGTTGTTCTAAAATCTCTTTCCACCCGTAAGCCCATAGAAAATTGAGATTTCTCTCTACCTTTTATTTAATTTATTTATTCTTTTTTTACCTACAACTCAAGGTAATGGATTTTATTTTGAATGGGGTTTTCTTAATACTTCTGTTACAAATTTTAACATTGTCTACAACATACTTTTAGGGCATTGAATGATGTCTTTTGGGAGAAATTTCACGCAACCTTCTTTACATTAATAATTTAAGGATTCCAATGCAGTTCTGGAGAATTAGAGGTATTATTTAGATGTATATAAATATTAAGGTTCTTCTATTTTTCTTTTTAATAATATATTTAGCATACTGTTCTGTTGCTAATGGTTTCCAAATAAATATCCAATCAGCGTAGAGCTTAATCATGCTATAAACTTCTCTTTCATGCTTCTTCCATCTTTCCCACTTCTTGTTTCTCTCTTTTTTTGTATTTTTTTGTTCTTCAACTACTTGTGTAACTTGTGAAAATCATGTTGCAAAGCCCTTAGGTGTATACGTGATATAGGAATGCTTATTATCTTTTGTATATGATTGGAAAATGAGATGAACATTTGAGTAGAATTCAATTGCAATTACAAAAACGGGTTTTGTGAAAGGTTTGAATTTAGTTGATAAAAGGGTGAGATGAAAGGGTATTTAAAATACATGTTCTATTTCTTTTAAAAGTACTATAATGTAACATTTTTTTCTTAGGATGCTGATTTAGATTAAATAATTCACCACTAAGATGAGCATAAAATTTTTCCACTTGGACCTATCCTCTAATATCAAATAGGAGATCATTTTAAATATAGTACAAGATTAACACTCCATACATTAAGTTGAAAATAAATAATAATTTATACTATTATATTGATGAGGTCTTTGTTGAGCACTTTCTTTATGTTCTATTTGTGAATTCTATATCATATATTCTAATGAGTAGTTCCTCAGTCAAATTGTAATATTTGCATTGTTATACATCAAGTTTAAGAAATTTTAAAAAATAGATACTATATATTTATAGGCCATTCTTATATATCATGTATTGTTAAAACAAGGTGATGAGTTCACACAGTAAAGAAAAGGAAGGGGGATTTCCTTATATATAACATATAGGTATTTGTAAAATTTTCAAAGTTATTCCAATAAATATCGGAAGTAGGATATGAATTGGATACATGATTAAAACCTAAATTGCATGTATGAAACATGATTGGATTACATTATTAATATATGGACAACTTATTATATTATCAATAATTCTATAAGATATGAAGGAAGAATGCAAGCATGGATTTTGGAATTTTGAAGAGTATCTTTTATTTTATTTTTACATATTCTTATTTTCATAAAAAAAAAATACAATACAAAGTTATTCATGTGTCTTAGTCTTAATTTTTTGAAATATTTGATTTATTGTATAATGCCATAGTCTCCAGAGATAAGTGGCCTGAATTTGATCACGAATAAAGTGGATATTATTTCAAAAAATTATTATAGCTTACAATCGAAGAACTATGGAGATTCATCACTTATTTAAATTTCGGTCCTATGTTTGTGGTGGTTTTGTCTTTTTTCCTCTTCACCGTGGAACATATGTGGTGTTCCGTTCTCAATAGTGAAAGTGACTAAAGTCTAAATACATAATCATTGATCATTGATTGTTATGATTATTAGTCATCGAAATATTATTAAAAATAATTAATATTAGTAATAAATGATTTAAATGTTATAAATATATAATAAATTTATATTTAGAATATGTTAAAATTATTTTATTATTATTGTGTATCTATATTTTAAGATTGTTTCATATACGAAGTTCACGAAAGCAGGTGATGTATTGTGGTTTGGGATATGTAGGATTAGCATCACGATGTTGAAAGATGAGGAAGAAAGGGGTGAGAGACCCATTGGAGGCTTTATCCACATGCATATAATTAAGGTTCAATGGTGTGTATACTATTAAAAAAATTAATTATCAAAGTGAGAGTACTAGCACTACATATTATCATAATTTTAGAAAAACATCCACACATCATTGTTTGACTTTAGAATTTAATCTATGTTTTACCCTTGTAAATATTTTTAATGTCAGAAGATGATTTAATCTTGTTTATTGGAGTAGGCAAGGATTTTTTTGTGAATTTTCTAAAAGCTTCCCTAATGTTGTTTGTCAATCTTCTCTTACCATTTTATGATGTTCATTCGATTTTGGCTTGTAGTTCCCATGCATTGAACCCTGCCAGATGGCCAAAAGCTTCAACATTGAACTCATCGTCTTTCAGAGCTTAAACTTGCCTTTTTTTTTCTATTTGTTTCGAACTTATAAACACTCAATATTTGTAAGGTTCTGAAAGATTGGTTATAAAGGTAAAAGTTAAATTTTTTTGCATATTTATTTTTTTCATGTAGAGATTGATTCTTACATGTCAGTTGAATATTAAGATTGTTTATCAGGTTAGTTCTGGGTGTAAGCTTAAACTATTGAATGAATTAAATCATGATTATGAATGGAGATCAATATTCACACTACAAAGTACATAAATAAAATATACAAATTTGTGCATGTTTATGAGAGCATGAATGTTGTATATGTAAAAATGTAAAAATATAAAAATAAAAATAACTATATGAATTTTTAAAGTTTTCTCCAATGCTTTGATATAATGCATTGCTAAGACACTAAAGGCTGTCAATGAGTCTTTTACAACACAACAAAGGCTTCAATGTCCTATTTATTTTACGTTCATCCATTACATAACTTACATATATTACATCAATACAATAGGAAATATCTTTTCAATGCTTCATTGGTGAGGACCTCGAGGCACCAGCTACATATCATCATTTATGGAGTAATATTCCACTACATCATATCTTTGGTAGACGTTGGGTGGGGTCAGCATAGGATACAAAGAAAGCCCTTGTGAAGATCACAGGTGCGACGAACTATGATAATGAGACAGGGTGAGAGGATCCCTTTCATTTCTAGTAGATGCCACTTCCTTAATGGATGGAACAAGAGGAAGTTGGAAACCTGAGGGTGGACGAAAAACTCATCCACATAAAACACCTCCAGAGGTGTGGTGAACTTAGTCGTAGAGAACTTTAGATGCAACACTGGAAAAATAAGGATCTTGCTGAATGAGAAGTACACCCTTACATTGTCTTGGGCCGAGATCATTAGCCCCTGAGTATTGAAAAGTCAATTGACGTTATGTTGTTCTAGATAGACCACTATCGTGGAAAATGACATTGTCAGAATCTCGGGAAAAATGGTTGTAGGACATGAGAAATCATAACTTCTCAACAGGTATCTATCCTATGGTTAGTGACGTCATTTTTAACTCATCCACTTAAGTTTATTAAGAAAAGATGATAAACATACAAGTTCATTTATTACCTTTAGTATAATACTTATCTATAGTGAATCCTTTTTAATAATGGTAGAAGTTAAATTTAACACCAACATACATTTCATACATGTTCTAAAATATCTTTTTCATAAATTCTACATAGACAAATTCTTATACATTCTTTAGATCACTTTCTCATCACAACATAGATATTATTTGACTCTTATTCACTTTATATCTTATTCATAAACATTCTCATTCTCCAGTCACCTTTTTAGTGACATTTTCATTTAAGGCATATTTAATAATTTAGTCAAAAAATATCTTTCACTTTTTTATTGCCCTACCTTCTATTCTTAGAATATTAGATCATTCCAGATGGTCGTCACCATCATAATTTATTAAGACCTATGGCTTGATCATAGAAGGATTAATGAAAACATACATAGAAGGATTAATGAAAACCTACAACTTCACCAAAGAAGGACCTATGACCTTTTAAGTGTGCACAAGTCCTAGACTAAGCTCATTAAAAGTGGTGTTAAGTTTTCACATAAGATTCTTCTTTAATGATCTCTTAATTTATTAGGTTCCATTTTAAGTCTTCATAATAACATGCATGCTTAATATTTAACAATATGGTATACACATATAGCATACAAATCATTCAATTCTCACATAATTCATCAACATATGGAACCATAACTTCACATCAATTTTTTGCATCATTCAAGAGAGTACATAGAACACTTGCATATAAATAATAATGCTCATGAATCATCATGATAATTAGACATAATTCATTCTTTATGTTTTCTGATAGGTTTCTCAAGGAACCTATTACATTTATTCCTCTTAAGTTCCTCTCAACCTTATCTTTTCTCAAGAGTTTGTTTACTAAATCTGGTTGGTCAACCTTCAAACCTCCTCGGTGGAATGCCCTATTGCTAATTTCATCAATTTGTGTTCATCTTACTTAGTCTTGAAGTCCAATTTTCCAAGTTTAATGTTTAAGGAGAATAGTTTAATTACTTTGAAAACTAGGTTTGGCTGAATGACCTTAATTTCTTTTAAATGTTTATACTCTATGTTTCCTTGTTCCAAGGTATTATGTTGTTGATGTTTTTAGCTTGATTTCTTTAACTAATTAGTCATTAAAATTTGGAGCTCTAATACATCCTTCTCCATAGCATGACCGAATGACCTACATGAGATTTAGAGGGAAATAAATTTATGTTTCTTACTCCAAAAGCTTATGTTTCATAAGATCTTATTTTAGGAGATTTAACTAATTAATTCTAGAAAAAATTTCAACCTTTAGTCCTTTAATTTTGGAGCTATGATCGAATAACCATATCTACTCTCCAAGGTTCCTTAATTTAATTTTTCTTAGACTCACGAGCGGATCTTGAGTGTTAACACTTTTATGGAAGTTAATAATCATCATGAATTGTAGATTTCAAGCCTTTTTTTCTCCATGGTTGAATGGTCTATTTTCGACCAAGTTATCAGTGTTACTAACTTTGACCAACATAACTCTTGGATTTATTATCAAGGGGCTTACTAAATTTTGATCTTGGATCAAGTCCATCAAATCCTTTGTTCATGTCTTTCTCCTTAGGTAAAAATTTTGAGAATATATCTCTTACTTTTAAGTCCACAAGTCCATTTCTTCACCTTTTGTCACAAAGGTTCAATCTTTAACTCTTAAAATTTCACTTTTATGTTTTATTCTTAAATTTTTAGGGCTATATCCGTAAAAGTCTAGATCTAAGATTTTTAAGTCTACATGTTTGAAATTTTAATTTAACATGAGAAAAGTAACAAGCTTGATATTTTGGAAGAAATGAGACAACACAAATATTTTAAGCTCAAATAACATAAGACATACAAAATCTTCTCAAATTTCTAAATCCACCATCACTTGAGCTTATTCTAAGACTTATATTAAACTTCTTAAATCTGCAAAAATCTTCAAAAAATCATTTTCTTGAAGATTTAACTGATTAAAATGCTTAAGTAGTTCAAATAAGCACTTTAAATCATTAAAGTTTCAGTTTGGACTCTTAAAAATGATTTAAAAAGTAAAATACTTATTTTAAGAGCTTAGAGAAGTTTTAAGCAAATAAATACTCAAGGATTAGGAAAAATCACCTAAAAAAAGTACTTAGAAAAGTTTAAGGGTAGAATATCCTATGTGTTGAAGACTAGAAAAATGTGATTGATGGGTTTTTTTATGATGCTATCCCTCCTTGGTGGTCTCAAAATGAAAATTCTTGAAGAGGAATGGAGGAGTTTTTTATTTACTTATTTTATATCTAAAGCTTCAATATTGGAAGCCTAATACTTGATTAGTTCTTGGTTTAAATAAGGTTGAAGATGGAAGCTCGATCTTGAAAAAATTGGCTAAGTGTTTGAATAGGTGGCTTGAAACAATGGAGACGATTTTTTCCCTTGGTAAAAATTTGGTCATTATGGTTACTTAGGGATTAAATTTTTGACCAAGGGAAAAATGGTTATTTCACCTAAAATTTTACCTTTTAAAAGTTAAAATAGGTCATGCAACCTTATGTTCTAAGTTTAACCATGATTAATTTAACTCAACTATGATTACTTTCTCTCCTCTCATTAAGACTTTTATCCCTTAGTGATTTAATGTCCAAATGACTCATCCCCTCACTTAATGGCACACCTATCTACTCCATAATCCTTCTAGAAACATATGCTCAAAGATAAGTACGGGTTGCAGGCTTTTGTCGACAATTTCTAGCCTTTTAGGCTACTAAGGGAATTTTGATCTTTTTTAAAAAAATTTCATAAAATTTCTAAACTTCATTTATAAAGCTTGTACTCTTTAAGTAGTCGTTTCCAGTTTATTCTTTTTGGTCACTTGTTTTCTAGAGTAGTTTAACTTTTATAGGAAACTAGGGTTCTCTCTCTGAGTGCTTTTAGGATTTTCTGCCAAGTTTTATCTTTTATTTGTTACTAGTTTCCTCCGATGGTGTTTTAGTAATTATGGATGTGTTCTAAATTTCTTGAAGATTTTCTGCACTTTTTTTCCTAGGTGCCTATGCTCTATCTACTATTATCTCAATTTAGGATTATTTTTCGTTATTTCATTAAATATGTCTAATCTGTTTAAATTTGAATTTCTATTTTTTCCATTTTTAAAATATTACTTCATGAATTATAGAGTTTGTCATGAAAATTTTTGGATCTTACAATTGTTAACTTTTTTTTATCTAATATTTATGTGTAATAATTATACAATGTATTTATAAATTAAGCAATGTTTGTCCTGAATATTTTTTGGAGATCAAAAACCAATTCAAAGTTGAAGTTAAAAATGAGATCTTTGAATTTAAAAGGAAAGGTCTTTTGAAATGTAATTAAAAACAATTTTTAATATAAAAATTTAATTTCTTAAATTTAGCAAGACTCAAATTTTATTATATTATGGGAATGATTGTTCTTGCTAGCCTGCAAAATGAAAATGAGACAAGGAAAATGTGCAATGTGGTAGATATAATAATGTTCTTATTAGATTTTAGGAAACTTGAACTTTTTAGCTTGAATAGACATGTATGCTGTTTATTTTCAAACATATAACTAGTGAATAAGCATAATTATAACTAAAAAAATCTAAAGTTTATTGCTAATATTTTTGATTATTTTATTTTTAAAAATTAGAAGTGAAAAATGACGAGTTCCACTTTCTTAAAAAACTGTTATATGTATTACCTCCAAAATTATTCATCTTCTAAGGTTAGATTAATGTGATTAGTAAAATTAAATGGTTGTTGATGATGGAGATTATGGTAGGAGTTTTGTCTTCTTTAGACCATTATTTTCCTAACATGTCATATTACATGATCTTTAGAAATGGATGATGAAAAAGTATCTTAAATTGATTTTTTAACATTTTTGTAATTTTTTATTTAACTAACAAGTTGTCCATATTTGGATGTGTGTTTTTAAATTTAAGTTATAAAATATAGTTAAAGAAAATAATAAATATTACGTTAAATTAAATATATCTTAATTATAGTTAGAAGGTAGTTTATTTAAAATAAAATTGAATTTAAATATATATAATAAATAATTAGTAGTTTGGATTTAAAATAAATTTATTGTTGTGCGATTAAATATTTCAATTTGAATTATAAAATAATTATTTTAAAAATTAAAATTTATTATGAAAAATTTTAGTCTTAGATTATGTTTATAGAAGACATATTAGAAAATAGAAAATATGAAAATTATGTTAATATAAAAAATAGATATTATTATTTTATTTTAATCTTAAAAATTTAGGGAAACTTAATAATTCTTAGAATTATTTCTTTTTTTGTGTATAGGTTAAAAAGTCTTTCTTCACGTCATGGTCTTCATCTCATCCTAAGTGTTGATATGATATTCTTCTAATCTCTTCTATCTTTTATGTACTTGATCTCACCACAATAATACATATTTGGTAAATTCAAGGATAGTTATCTTCACTTTATTTACATTATTGTAGTTGTGATAAGAGAAAATTTGTTCAATCTTTATTTTCTATTCGTGATAAGCTTTAGGATTATTCTTTCCTTAGAAATAAGGTACCTTAATTTTCACACCTCCAAGTTCATCTCCTTGCCCACATTCTTTTCCTCTTATTTCATGTATCCTCTCTCCTCAATACCTCCTTATTTCTATCCTTTTGTTTGGGGAATCATAGAAATGATCATCCATGTGAGATCATAATTAGAATCCTCTCATGGTTAAATTTTCTCCCATGGTCAAAAGTTATCTCTCTCTAGTTGATCAATTCTTTGATGCAACTTTTCATTTTATCCTTGCAACAATATCTTCAAATATAGAGTTAAGACTTGCATTTGTAGCCTCATAGCCTCCAATCATTGGGAAATAAGAATGTTCCCCTCACCTGTACCACCCTTTCTTGACATGGTTATAAGAAGAAAAACAAGTTAGAAAATATTAAAGGCGTAAACACTACTCATGTGTTTGCACTCTTGAATTTTAATCCGCTCATACTCATGGAAGAACTATTTCCTTAAAAATAGAATTTTGGCAGACGTTTGGTGCAACCTGAATCTGGTATTTCTCCTTAAGGTTAACACAACAGAATGCAAGAAATTATGCACTCAAAACCTATGCATTTTGGAGTCTTACACAATATTTCCCAAAATTATAAGGATAAAAATAGAAAGTGAGTAAAATAGCTCAGAGATATCTCTTCAGTACTTAGAAACATGTGTTATATATAACCCAAATTGAAAAGATAGCAAGTTGTATCTGACTATAAAATACTACAATGTTCAGTAGTTCAATATCCAACGACTAAAATGTAATTATTTGACAGTTAATAAGTAAACAATGATAAAATATTAACTCTACAACGGTCAAATAATATTGACACAAAAGTTAGAAAATAAGGCCAATTAAAGGTACAAAACAAATTATTGTCACTTCCTGACCATTTACCAACAATCCTCTACTAATGGCTTTGCAACCAATAGGAAGGTTTTGTGAAAATAAGATTACTTTTGTGTTTAAGTGTTAATGTCTTGAAGATTGAATTAACACACAGTAGAGTGTGATAATAACTTTGTTCAATAAGTGAATTACTCTTGAACTTATTTGAAGTAAGTTGAAACCCCCACTATACATCGTAACACTGAAGTATAGACTTCATGATAAAATTTTTGAATTAAGGTCATTCTCAAATTACCTTGGGTTTCACTTAAATATTTTAGAAATATTATCCAACCTTTCACAAAAGGTAACCTTTACCCTTTTACTCACTTGTGTATTCACATGATTATCTTACAAGCATTTAGTGCATCTTAAAAACATATTTTAGATTTGCAAATAAATTTTACTTTATTATTTAAAAGTACATCAAGTATGTCACAAAAGCACTAAGATACATCAAGTGCATCTTAAAAGAACTATATTATATATACATCAAGTGCTCCTAAAATACACTACCACTAACGGTTATGTGTCACTTTCAAAGATCTTATAGATATATCAAGTGTGTCTCAAAAGTACCACTACTAAGGGCTATATATCTATTTCAAAATAACATTACCCCATGCCATAAGGATAGAACCATAATGCAAAAGAGTAATCATATGACTTAGTTTGACCAACAATTGGGTATCCACCGTACTTTACTTCCATTCAAGGCTTATGGTCCATCCATTTTGACGAATCCAGGATCATTTTCCTATTTAATCCTTTAGTAAGAGGACTAACATGATTTCTTTCACTTTTAACGTATTCAAGAAAAATTACACCATTCTTAATCAATTTCCTTACAACATTATGTCTAACATGTGTCTGTTCTTAAGCACTGTTATTAGCTACTCCAATTGCTGGTTGTGAATAACAGTAAAGTGATACTATTGGTGTAGGTTTTTCCATAGAGGTATGTCTGCTAAGAGACTTCTTATCCATTATGCTTTTTGACCTGCTAACTCAAGAACAGTAAATTCAGATTCCATAGTAGATTATGCTATGCAAGTTTATTTTGCAGATTTTTAAGAGATAGCATTTCCACCTTAGGTGAAAACATATCTACATACAGAGCTTAGCTCATTATTATTTGATATCCAATTAGCATCATAAAATCTTTCTAACATTGAAGGAAATTTTAAAAACTAGAAGCTCAAATTTATAGTACCCTTTTAGTATTGTAGAAGATGATACAAAGCAATCCAATGTTCATCACTAGGATTATGAGTATAATAACTTAATCTGCACACAACATATGCAATATCAGGTCTAGTATATTATTAGAAACGTAACACTAATAATAATTTTTGGTACTCAGATTGAGATACACCCTTATTAGTAATATTATTTTTCAAGTACATACTTGTATCATAGGGAGTTTTAGCAGGCATTACATCAAAACTGTTAAATTTATTTAATAACTTTTCAATATAGTGTGATTGATTTAGAGAAAATCCATTTGTTATATTTCTTATTTTAATTCCTAGAATCATATCAACTTCACCTAGATCTTTGATTTTAGATTTGGAACTTAAAAAAGACTTTATTTTATTTATCACATTCAAACTAGTTCCAAATATCATCATATCATCTACGTATAAACATATTATAACACAATCATTTTCAAATATAGACACAAGAACTACAAAACTATCCATAGATGTAGGTGAAGAAGTATCCATAGATACAATAGTATTTTCTTAAAGGGATATATATTTTCAAAAAATTCAGCATCTCTAAATTCAATATCTTAGCACCAATATTTGTTCTTTTAAAATATGGTATTCCAACTTTAGTCAAGCACCCTTATATTTTTAAAAGTTATAAATTTGATGAATAAAAATTCCATAATTCATAAGGTGTTTTGCTTATATGTTTATGAGGTACTTTGTGTAAAATATAACATGCAATTAGGATAGTTTCCTCCCAATACAATATGACATATTAGAACTAAGCAACATGGAATTCACCATATCTTTAAATGTTTTTTTTTAGCTATACTACTTTGTTGAGGTGAATAAGGTGTAGGAAACTTATGTACAATTCCATTTTTCTAAAAAACTTCTTAAGCCTAGTTGTATTGTACTCACCCTTTAAGCCTCTATCTAATCTAAATTCTTTTATTTTACTATCTAACTAATTTTCTACCCCAGCCTTATGTTTTAAAAAGGTTATTTCAATTTCATCTTTAGATCTTAGAAGATAAACCTTAATGTACCTGGAATGATCATCTGTAAAAGTAATATAATGCCTTTTTCCTCCTCAACTAACTGTACTTTGAAAGTCTACCAAGTCTGAATACACCAATTCTAAAAGTTCGGTTTGTCTATTATTCACTAATTTAAAAGGTTTTTTAGCATGCTTAACTTTCATGCATATAAGACATTTTGAGTTATTCTTTTCATCCATTAGTGGTAACAAGTTCATGTGTTTATGCCTCTTTTCATATAAGATAAATTAAGATGTCCTAGTATATCATGCTAAATATTAATAGACTGCATAATATAAATAGAAGAAGTAGAAGCATTATTAATTTTCTCAATGGTGTTTAAAACAAACAGACCCCCATTCAACTAACTTTTTCCCACAAATTTCTCGTTTATTGTAATGACTACTTTGTTAGCTTCTAGCTTAATTTTTAGACATGCCTTGTTGTGTAATTTCCCAGATACCAAGTTTTTACATAATGAAGGAACATACAACATAATTGTCAAAGCTAAAGTTTTTTCAGAAGTTAATTTCACTATAACTTTTCCTTTAATGTATACTCCAACAGTTTTAGAGTTTTACATGTAGACTGTGTGTATAGATGTGTCTAGTTGCTCCCATGACAAGGATCCGTTCAATTACGTTGTTTATCAAATTTGCTTCCACAGTCATTGAGTAATACTTTCTTCACATTGTTAGCCTTTATGTCCAGTCTTGCCATAAGAAAAACATGATAATTCCTTTTTATTAACTTCAACATGTTGTATGTTTCTTTGTTTCTTTTTTTTTGTCTTGCCACTTGTTGTGCATAGATTTTTTTTTTCTTTCTAAAACTTGTTTCTATAAAAACCATCATCAGACTCAACTAAGTTAGTATTTAAAAATTTTGAGAGTCATCTTGATACTTATTTTTAAGGTGATTTGCTTCCTTAGTTCTCATGTAACTAATGAGTTTGAAGTATTTCTTCTTGTGCTTGAGATGAGTTTTGAAATTGCTCCGTGAGGGAGGAAAATTTTCAAGTAGAACATTGACTTGTAGAGTTTTACACATCTTCATTCTTTCATTTAGTATGTCAGCAACCAAGTTCTCGTACTCATGAACTTGTTCCCATGTTTCTAAATGTAATTTGTTGACTTGTTTGACATAAATAAATCAAAGAGATTGTGAGGCATATAACTAAGAAGGTGACCATGTATTAGCTTATTATGTTTGTCATGGATTTCTAGGTCCTTGACAACCCTTTTTATAGTGTCATAATTGGCTTTATCATCCATTGGAATTTGTGGAGGGTATGTGAATAGCACTTGATCAATTTCAAGTGGCTCAAAGAAGGTGAGCAATTTTTGTGACCATTGTTTGTAGTTGATCCCATCCAAAGGTTTAGAATAGGAGATGTTAGACAACATAGTATTGTTGTATAGAAACACCATAGAGATTTTTCTTTCAAATTATTAGGAAAAGTTGACGTTACGCCGTGGAAGAACAACTACCTTGAAAGCAAAATTTCGGAAGACCTTTGGTGCAACCTGATTCTGGTATTTCTCCCCAAGGTTAATCCAACGACACACGAAAAACTATACACTCAGAACCTACGCATGCTAGAGTCTCGCACAACCAGAAGGAGAAAAATAGAAGGTGAGTAAAAGAGCTCAGATATCTCTTGAATGCTTAGAAGCATGTGTCATATATAACATAAATGAGAAAGATGGGAAGTTGCATCTGACCCAAAAATACTATAACGTTTAGTATTTTAATGTCCAACGTCTAGAAAATAATTACTTGATAGATAATAAGTACGCAATGGTCAAATATTAACGCTACAAAAGTTAAATAATAATAATAATACAACAGTTAGAAAATAAAGACCAATTAAAAGTATAGAACAAATTATTGTCATTTGCTGGCCATTTCACAATATCTTTTACCTCTCAAATACTTTTCTAAGTTATTAAATTAAATAAAAAATGCTAAAAAATACACACATACTTGTAAGCAAAACCACACAAACATTAAGATTCTCAAAAAGCTAAATAAAAGGAACTACTTTAGACAAAATTGAGGAACCAACAAAGACAAGTAATAAAGTTAAAATTAAGAATTATGAATATTCAAAGTAAAATGTCAAATAAGGCAATGAAGGAAAAATAAAAATTATCTTTTTCGTATATTTTATAAATTTTATGAAAGAATTCAAAAAATTAACCATTTGCTATAACTTAAGATGTATAACCTTAAATTTTTAATTGGGTATAAATCAATTTTTGCAAATTTTTTCTCCTTTATTTTTTTAATCTTCTTTTTTGGGCCTACAACATGTCTCAACAAAGATAAATATAAATAAATAAGATATGTAGCATAATTTTATTAAAAAAATGGATAAGTTTACTTTCAAAATTGAGGATTCAAGCTCTTAATACCACATGATAATAATTAAATGGATCTTTCTTTGAATTTGTTCACTTAAATCAAGAATTAGAGTTATAAAAAAGCTAAAGTTTTGATAACACAAAAAGAAAAGATGAAAAAGAGAATAAATGAAGGTAAGTGTTACACCCTCAATTTTATGAAGAAATGAGAGGGATGAACTTAGTATTAAATTATCACAGGAGAATAAAAAACTTTTAATTTTTATTTTCATCAAATCTATCTTCTTAAGGAGTTTTAAATAAATATTTTATAATCAAACTAAAATTTTAAAATTCTTAATAGCTAGTATGGACTAACTCACTAACCTAATAAAAAAGTAAATAAATCATAAATAGGCTACTAATTAATATGACCAAGTCCACTATTATAATAAACTAAAACATGAGTTATTTGATTATTAAACTAAACATCAAATTTTTTTTTATCCAAAATAAGGATTGAATTAAAACTAAAATTAGTGTTATTCTTCTAAAATTTCAATTCAAACATAATGGATCAACTTTGTGTTCTTCTATTCCATATTTTAGGTTTCTTTAAATGTAATTATTAGGATGGTTACTAGACAAGTTGGTTACCAAGTGCCCAATCCATCGGATATTGAAAGCCCAAATTTATAGGCCAAATCCACCCGTCGAATAGGTTAGATTTAGGGTTGTTTGGGTTGCAGCTAATGGATTTGATTTTGTCGAGTTAATGGGTTAAATTTTTTTTAATTTTTTATGTGATTGTCTTTTGAATCGAAAGATTTTATATGTACACACGATATTGAGCAATTGTATGTTAATTCTGGTCCATATAACCTCATTTTCTTAGTTTAAAAATAATTTATTCTCTAATAAAAAATGCCTCAAATAATTGAACTTTAAATATACATCATTTATAATATTGTTATACTAAAACTATCATGTTAAGTACAAATATAACTGAAACTTACAAAATAATAAAATTTACATGATAGATCATTTTATCATATTTTAAACCTCTCCTACTGATTATAGATTTATAAAATATACATATCTCTAAAAAAAATTAATTGCTTAAATATAAAAATACAATATTCCAATTGCAAACTCACAACTTGGAAATTCAGTTCCAAGCTTCTAGCAAGTAACAAGAAACACATATCTCCGGTGTGCACTCCTAGAAATTCATAAAAATCAAGAATCAATATGAAGAAATAAAATCTAAATGGAGGAAATTGAAATGGAAAATAGATTAAAAAATTAGAAGTAGTGGCCAAGTGAAAATTACCTTATAAATGGATATGCATGATGAATGATAATTTTATCTTAAATAATATTTCAATATTTTATTTTCAACAAGAAACAATTGTTAAAATAATAAGATAATAATAATATTTGAAAAAAATAAGATTAATCTGGAAAAATAATATAACTAAAAAATTAAATAAACCTACATTACATTCAGTTTCATCCCAATGACTATTGAAGCCAATTAGGAAATGCCAAAATGGAAAACTCAAAAATATTAAAACTGAAACATGAAAAATTAGGAATAGTTAGATATTAAAAAGATGATAGAGGCAATAATATTTTTAAAAAAATTCTAGAACTGAATTGTTTGAAAAGTATAAAAACGTATTTCATTATTTCAATCCATATTGAGTGGTTGCGAGTGAGATGATGGACCTCCACCAATAGATCATCAATCATACACTATTTTGAAAAATAATCTTAGCAACCATCATTGATCGGACAAGAGGAATTAAAGAGTTAAAAATCTTAGAAAACATCATTGAGTAGAGATATCAGAAAAGGGATCAAATAGTTAAAAACTCAAAAAATATCATTGATTAGATAAGATTGATCATAGATTTAAAAATTCCAACAAGCATCATTGATGAACCACCATTCTATTGATTTATCTGCAGAAAATTAGTTATAATTATGATGTAATTTATGATTATTTAATTTTAATTCTACCTAATTTCTCTTATTTTTGCAGGAATGATCATGCAAATAAAGAATCCAAAAATAGGCAAATTTTGGACCAAAAAAAGTAAAAGAAGCATAAAAGAACAAGACATTTAGTGTGATAATGTTATGTCAGCCCTAATAACATAGGAGGCATCGCACGGCTAAGGAAGTGGTTAGGTCAAGTCTAGTCTACGACATTGAAACTCTTATCTATGCCCATAAAAGGAAGGCTTTGCCCAAATGTCATACAACTCTACATGGCGTAAGTCTATCACTACCCTGGAGACACATCATTCCATTTTTATCTCTTTTTTGATATCCTCCTGTGGGATCTTGGAGGCAAAAACTCTTTCACGATGCGAGTTGCAACATCATATTGTTAGAGCTTTGCTGGCACTACGGTTTTGTCATTCGCTTCTAGAATTAGGATGGTGGATTGTTTTATGGATCAGTATGTTTCTATGTGTCTTATCTCTCTATGTAACCAATTGAACATCTTTTCCTTTTTATAAATGATTCTGTGGTTTTATTCAATTGTGTTTTTTATTATACTTAATTAATTAGTGAGAATTAACTACTCTTATTAATTTCTAAGTTAGTTGGGGATAGGTGAGATCGTACCATTACCTAGTTAACAAAACTATAAGATAAACTGAATATAAGGATTTTGGAGGATCAATCAAAATCCTTGATTTTTAATCGGTTATTAATTTAACAAGTTCGAATGTTCTTTATGCTTCTCTTAGTTATATACCTTGCATGATCACTGGGGTAGTAACTTGAGGGAAAAAACATTGTTATTGCATGATCATTGGGTAGTAATAGAAGAAGAACGGATGGTTATCAATTGAATTTAAATCATAATAAGGAAGTTGGGGTGAAATTGGGTAAAGAAGATTGTATCATAGTATTTAGAGATGGATGAGTGTATGAAATCCTAACTCCCAATTTGAGAAACCCTAGCAATCATCGAAAGAAGAACAAGGTTTAACATAAATAGAGAAAGGACTAACTTTTGTTTAATGAAAGGGAACATGAAACTTTACAAAGTAAGTATCATGAAGTGGTAACAGAAATTGAAAAGATCAAAAAATCAAAATCTAACAGAGTCACAAAAGGAAACAAACCCTAGCAGAACAAGCCAAGAAGGGAAAAGACGAGAAAAGAGAACCGTGCAAGGGTACCAAAATAAAAGAGTGGAAACTCATTTAGGGTTTTTCCTTTTCTGTGATGTCTCATGTGTTTGAAGTCATATTGGTCCATGCTCAAATGATGCAATACATCTCTCCCTCTTTGCTTTGGATGGTCATGGACTCAGTTCTCCCTCTTTGCTTTGATGGTCGCGGACTCAGTTAATAAGCTCATCAATCGACGTCATTGGACCAAACTCACTTGTAATCACATTTTTTGAGCTAACCTAATTGAGTTTGACTTCGTCCATCCAGCCCAAAAATTAGATTATCGGATAGCTCAGATTCAAACAACTCAACCATTTTATCTTAATTTTAATAGTAATAATTATTTATTTAATTTTTTTAATTTTCTATATCTTTAACTTTATTATGAAATCTTCAAAATATGGTAGAAAAAATCCTTATCTTTAATTTCTTTTATCATATTTTTTATTAATTCTCATAAACTTATATCTTCAAGTAAAAAACATTGTAGAAAGAATCTTTCTCGTTACTTTTTGTTATCATCATTTTTTCTTAATTCTCATAAACTTATATCTTCAAGTAGATAAGTGAGTAAATTTAGACATTCAACATCTAAATTCTTTGAAAAGAACCAGCGAAATGTTTATAATGTTATTAAAGTCGTTTTATTTTTATTTTAGAAATAATTAAAGTAGTTGTTGGTTGGAGCGTTTAGTTGGTTTTGTTCAGCTTAATGCCTTGGATTTTCATCGAACATGTCCAGTGAGACCATTAATGCAGATTTTCTTTTCGTTGTGTGTAACACTCGAGGAAAGGTTTTAAAGTAAAACGTTGGTTTATTAGAATTTCAGCTTATTATTGGTTGATATTTTGTAATGAATTAGGCATGAGTTTACTCTTCATAGTAATACATAAATATCACACGGACATGCTTTTCTGTCAAGTATTGATTGGAACAATAATAAACAATTGATTTGATGTTACATTTTTCAATATATATGTAATGGTCTCTTGATGTTGCCCCATTTAAAATGGAAACATGATGAGTTGCCTGTAAAACTGCTTACCAACTAACAAGTGCACAAAAAATAGTTGAATGGATGAATATCACTCCAAAGCTTCAATTTTAAGTGACCCACATTTCAATTCTTAGCTGAAACAAGTTCGATAAATTGAATTGTTTATACAACATTTGGATTTTCCGACCGCCATTATGCTAATGTCTCTGTATTCAATCTTGACCCAAAAGACACTAACGAAAATAATAATTAGTTGTGGACCATGAATTATGCTCTTATCGTGCGTTGAATCATACTCCGCCTTAAGATAACTGTGATAAAAATGAGAAAAGGGAGGAAAAAAAAGCTGCTTCTACTCATCAACCTAGTACAATATAAAATGTTTTGAATAAATATTTTTTCGCACAATTAATATATTATACTATATATTTTATATGTAATTAATGTTAGATAATGGCAAGCAAATTTCTTATTTCTTAAAGTTGCACATTGATTATTTTTTCTGTATGCCATTTCTGCTAGTATGTGGACTGTTAGTCTATAAACAAATACACCTTATAATCTTAATGACACTTCTAGGAATTATGTTAAATCTAGCTAACAAACATATGTAGATTAAACAATTTTATCATATAATATAACACCAAAATGCCACCTCAATAATGTAAGAAAGTAGTAAATTAAATCTTTCCATCTAATTTGATTTAATAAATATAATCGAAAGAGATAAATTATCAATTAGAGATTTATAATTAATAATAGTTAAAATATTATTTAATAAATAAAAATAAGTAAAATGAAATGTAAAGAAAGGAGAGCTAGAATGATAACAAAGAAAAGAAAAGAGAGATATAATGCAATATAGGAAAAATGTAGAAAAAACATAAGATATATTAAGATAAAAATATGTGTATGATAATAAAAAAATTATAATATTTTTACATATAAAAAGTATCATCCATTCATCTATATTTATCATTTTAGTATAAACAGATATATGTTATTATGCAGTTATGTGTGATATTTTTTTTTTAATAAAAATCTTCCTAATAACATAAGATGTATTTTGTTTTTGATAGAGAAGAACAAATTTGTCGATTTAAGCACATCTAGCGCCCATTAAATAATTTCTAGTTAATAATTTGGACAAATTTATTAATTGAAAACTTAGTTATAAACAAAAGTGTCAAAGAGATAGCTGTACTATACAAAGTCAAACGTTATAATAAGAGTCGATCATGCATATTATTGATGATAGATAAGCTTGGTAATACTTTTTGACCATATGGACAGATCATATCAGGAAGAATGGGAGTGCGAGGTGTGTAGAGAACCATTTATTTCTGTCAAGCTTCTCTTTCATTGCTTCCATGGTGTATTCATTAAGAGGATATGCAATAATGCCTATATATATATATCAGCCAACAGCCATCATAAGGATGTAAAGCTTGATGTTGTGTTGCTCAGTTCAGAATCTGCTGTGGAATATGGTGGTTTGGCTTCCAAAGACGCTAACGAATTGGATATGAAAGTGATGATTGAGGAAGTCGTGGCTGCAAGCATAATTGAAGGGGTGGCGCTGTTCTCAAAAGTATTCAAAAGTTAACTTCAAAATAATCTGTTAGTATATGGCACTGTTGTGATATTAAGATTACAACCTCAATTACACAGTTTAAAAATCTTTTGGGATATAGTATGAATTGCTGATTGATCATTTGAAGATTGGGAATAGTTTGGAAGATTGAATGAGTTGGGTAGGCGTGTCAGTGAACATATCATGAAAATTATTATTGGATTTGATACCCATGACCCATATTCCTCCCCCTTTCATCTGGCATAGGTTAAATCTGCAACATCTTTTTAAAACCACTGCATGCAATTATGATCCCTTTAAGATTTTTCTTCCTTTGAAGTGATATAACATTGTATGTGTCAACAGTATTTTGAAGTGATAACACGAGAGTCTTAACAAATCTACACCTTTAGCTTGCACGGAAGAGGCTAAGGAAGAAGTTGTATAATGATCACAGCATGGTAGCATTTGAATTAAACATTTACATTATATTTAATTATAAAAAAATATCGAAAGCACCGTGAAAAATATGATTTACTATTAGAATTTTTTTTGTTAATATAACATTTTTCTAACAAATTAAATTATTGATATAAGTTCTGTAAATTATATTAATAGTAAAATATATTACAATATGATATTATATCAATACTTGAGTGTGTAAAATTACACTAATAAGTATGGATAGATGTTGATACTTGAATTTGATAGATGTATAAAAATTTTGATACTTGAATCTAGCTATGTTATATGTTACTGGCTTAGATTCTTTTTTTTTTCTTTTATAAAATAAACATGTTTTAAAACCTACCAAATTTATAAGTTTGTTTAAAAGTTTACAATTAAAAAAAATAATAAATATATTTAAATCTATACAAATAATTGATTAAAAAGTACTATAACCTTAAAACATATAAATAAAAATGAAAATATATATGTTTAGAGTATAAAATATATATATATATTGAGAATCCGTTGATATTAGATATTAAATTTAACGCATACATCAATTTAATAATTTTATATAAAATATAAAATTCATCAATTCAACCATTGATTTAAAAGTTATTATCAAGTAGATTATATATATAAAATTTTATAAAAAAAATTTGATAAATACTTTATCTCATGATTTTATTTTAACGATTTATATGTTATTTAAATATATGTAAATATTAATAATTAAATAATATACCTATACATTTTCAACTTTTTTGAAATTTGATCTATATGATCATAAAGATATTATAACATAATTCAATAATTGGATTAATGGATCTCATATTTTATATAATATTATTCAATTGATGTAAATGTTAAAATTTGACATCTAATATGAGCGGATCCTGATTCATATATATATATTAAAAGACTTACAAACTCAAAGTTTTTTATGAAAAAATATTTTAATAATATTTTTTAAGTTGTATGGCATATCAAACTAGTCTTTACTAATACTACTTGTACATGTAGAATCAATAGTTTCATTATTTTTAGATGAAGAAAACATTTGAAAAATTTATGTCATTACAAACTGATTCACCCTACACGAATGAATTGGAATGTGAAAATGATAACGGAACGTCTCGAGAATCAGGATAGGATAAGATAAGATAAGGTAAGATTAAGATAAGATAAAATAAGATGAGATGAGATAAGGTCAGATAAGATAGGATAAGGTAAGATTAGATAAGATAATATAAGGTAAGATGAGATAAGATAGGGTAAGATGTGATAAGATAGATAAGACAAGGTGATGTAAGATAAAGGAACCCGACACAAACCGCGACCTGCCGGAAGAACCAACGTTATCAAAGGTACTTCTTTACCCAAGAACCAAGGGAATGAACTCACGCAGAGATGAAAAATTCTCAGAGAGAAAATATGATTATTCTTCGAAATCTGTCTTTTCACTGAATCCCTAACTCTTATCTATAGTGAACCTAATCTAGTAAAAAAAGATAACAAACTAGAAATCCTAATTAAATTGCAATTTGAATTGCAACCAAATTTAAAACAAATAACTTCTAGATAAATATCAAATCCTAATGTAATCTATAAAAAATCATAAACTTTATCACTTGAGATCTTCAATGATATGACTATATAAATTAATCCATGTTGAAATTGGGCTTGGATCCACGTAGTCTTTTCCTTGAACTTCCTTGATAAGACCTTCAAATGCTTGTTACATACGTTTGGTCCTATTTCTCGTTATAGGATCTTCCATTCCTTGTAAATAATCTTCGAGATGATCTCTTTTACTTATCGTGGTGTCCACGTTTACATCACAAACCAAACAATTTTAGAGCATGTATACTAAGAACTAATTATGTATAAATACAATAATATATAAAAAATATATATAACGCATGCATAAACAAGTTTAAATATATAAAAAAAATAAAATAAAATAGAAAGCATTAATTCAAAAATTAAAGTAACATACACAATACTTATAATAATATTAAACAAATCTGGTAACAAAGAGATTTACACAATTATCTATTTTGAAATATCACGTATCAAGTAATGTGTTACATATAACATATCTTTTTTTGCATAAAATCATTTTAAGAACAATGGAGATAAATGATTTAAACCGTATCTTGTTTAAAATTGAAAATATATATAATGAAGTTTTAGAGAAGATAGACGAAGATGAGATGTGAGGTTTCTATTTTAAGAACAAGAAAAATGCTGCTTAAAATTCATTTAATTTGAAATTAAAAATTAAAAATTTTAATTTTAATAAATTACATAAATATATTAATATTATATAAATATAATATATTAAAGTAAATATATTAAAAATAAATATATAATATAAAAATAAATAGACTTTTAAATAGGTTAAAGAAATTTTTTATAAATTTAAACTTAGTTATATATCTAAAATTATTTTTTAAAAATCTAAACTTATATATTTATTAAATAAATTAAGTTATAAATCTTGTTTAACAGTTTTATTCATTTTCATAAAAAAAATTTTAATAATTAATTTTTTAATTAGGAAAATATAATTTATTTAATATTTTAATAATAGAAAATAGTAACAAAAAGGAATAGCAAAATGATTGGCCACTTACTTTTAAAAATGAGTTAGGTGCACAATTGTAAAAAAATAATAATAATTAAGGAGTGAAAAAAAGAAGAGCACCTACCTCTACATTAATATGTTGATACGTTGTTGTCAATGACCGAAATTATTCGGAAGAGAACAGTTGGGATGAGAAAAGCAGTTGTCCAACTTTGGGGTGATGGAGCAATAATTGAAGTCAAAGAAGCAACCTTTATGTGTTGAGTACTTATAAATGTGACCAATACTAGCGCGCCTGCTGATGTACACCACCACCACCCTATCTATTTGATTCCCAACGTTAGTGCGATAGAGAATTCATTTATTACAATTATTGCATTAACTCGTCTGGGAAGATCAACAGCACTAACGCACTCTTTAATAGCAAGTTTTGTTGTCCTTACTCTTAGATTGGAGTAAATCTTTAGCGTACTCCTTGACATTTTATAAATAGTATATTTTAACTTTTAAATTTTTAAAATATTAATCTTTAATTTTATAAAATAAATTTAACTTTAACTTTAATTTTTTAGTTTAAAATGACAGTAAAAATTTAAATAACAGTTAACAAAAATAAATAATTTTTATAAAATTAGAAATTAATTAAAATAAAATTTTTAAAATTTTAGAAATTGAGATTTAATGTTCAATTCATAGATAAGTAATTTAGAAGTTATTAGTACTAAAACAAAGATTTCCTTGAGATGTTTTTCTTTATTACTTTTAGAACATATTTAATTAATATACGATACGATTTGATTACTAACTAGTAATAGATGGTCTTACGAGATTTCAAATAAGAAAAGCATATAGATTGTTATTGGAGATAGGATAATTATTAAGAAAAATAGAAAAATATAAATATATTACCAAACTTATTATTTTTAGTATTTATTTATATTGAAATAGGTATATCATTATTTGATAATAAGCAAATGTCTTTTTTTAATGAGAAAATTTATAAATTCATTTTTCATTTAGTTAAGGTCACATAAATTGGTCCTTCACATTTTAAAATTACTCTATTCATTTTTTACACTATTCACCTTCCATTAGTTTAATTCAAAAAATCAATTTTTCATGAATATAGAGTTGATTTCTCATGTGAGATTGTTGCCAACATTAAATAAACGTTTCAAGTAAAAGGAACCATTTTATCAAAATGTGAATTAATAGTGAACCTAACAGTCTTCTTCTTCGTTCTTCTTTCTTGGTTCAACTGTAGGGCTGGTGGAGATGTTCTTTATCATATCATCAATAGCCAGTAACATAGAGAGAAGGTTATGGGAATGGTAGTTCAATATCCTCACCCCTACAATTGGAGAGAAAATTGTATAAGATGTTATTGCTAGGTGAAAGTAGTTATTAGTATGTTTGGTACATAAACAAACTTTAGTAGACTATATTATGGATGTTCCATGTTGAAGGTATAATTTTGGTATTATTTTATGAGTATGTTCATTCAATTATGAAGGTTATTAACTTAAGATTGATGGTGTAATGATCAATTTTGATTTTTGTTTTTTTAGGTTTGATAATGATATTAGTGTAGAAGATAATTTAAGTGACATGTAAATGCTGACTTGACTTCCAAACTTAACTTTTGTGGGCAAACTAAGAGCAAGGTTGAAGGAGAGAGAGGATAGACAAAGAGAGAGTCAAAGATGAAAGAAAGCGCGATGAAGGGAAGACTAAACGGAGTCAAGCTAAGGAAGAGAGAGAGTTATATCCATACAAATGAATCTGAATGGACCATATCCTCTAAAATTTGACATATTCCCCTAAATCCAAAGCCTTATGCTCCAAAAAGAAAAACTCAATTAAATTTTGTATAATGCATCAAACCCTCTCACTAAAGAAAACCCAAACCCTCATAAATTAAAATCTTAAATCGACTGATATAGAATTTGCAATGTTGATAGTTAGGGTTCAATACCTATTCCTCTATTTCAATCAACGTTTTTCAACCTTGTAGGGTCAACCTCCTTGATATTGTCGTTGATTGTAGCTTGTTCACAGAGAACTACCAATGTCTTCCATAGCAATTGTTCGCATAAGTTACAGTTTCTTTTTCAAATAGAAAGCTTTTCTACAATGTAAATAAACGATGCCACCTAAGAATACCTGTCAATGTCATTGTTTAATGCCAACGATAATCAACATGTTATATAACATGACAACCCAATCTTTCTTTAACAAGAAAAAGTGAATCTTCAAACTGAATTCACGGATGCCGAATAATGTTGAAGACTAAGGAAATAATTTTAAAACATGAGACACCAATTTTTAGGTTTTTTTTAATAATCATTTGACTGCTCAATGTATAATATATGAGGAAGATACATTGTTTATTTTTAAAAGTAAATTTTTCCTATTTACTAATATTTTTTTAAATTTTGCTTAGTGATTGTAGGATAATAGTTAAATAATTAATCGATAATTTTTAATTAAAAACTATACTAAAACTTATTAAAAATTATGATAAATTTGCATTAGAGCATTTACCTCATTATTTTATTGAGAATTAATTTGAATGATAGTATACATTCCATTTAGAAAAAGAGACAATAATGTTCATTTCATTATAATAATGATATAGCATTGATGAGAAAGAGCATGGGTCCATTAGAATCTTAAAACTTCTGCACTAATCATATGGTCGGTCTGGCGTCCGATAATTATAGGCGTGGCATTGATAATGTTGTTGATACAAATAAAACAAACACCATACAGCACCTTAAAGTGGATGTCTCCTCGCTCTCATGACTTGTCACCAATCATGATCCACACAAATTGTATTATGTATTAGGTTTTCGTTAATTAGCGTTTTTAACAATTAATAAATAAAAATCATTAAAAATTATGTTTAAAATATATTAAAAATTATAAAAAGATATTGTTCTAATTTTAAAATAATTTTTATTTTTTAATCAATATTCTTAGTTAAGATACTTAATATTTACTTATATATTAATATATAATAGTAAGAATATATTGGTCAAAATTTGATGGAATGAGAATGATACGATTAGGAATAATGTTGTGTAGTTATAATATTGTTTTTAATTTTTTACAAAATTAAAATAATAAAATAAATAAAATAATTATTTAATGTTTTAAAATGTTCCACATTTTAAAATAATAAATATATCATTAAAAAGTTTCATTGAGAGAATATAAAATTAGAAGGAATGTTTGATCCTTCCACTATTAATTAAACATATTGAACCATCCAGTTCACATGATGGAAGCTGCTAGCTTTTGGGTTCCATTGATTTAAAATTCAACTAGACACGGTCCAGTGCAAAAGCATAGAACAGAAGATCAGCAAATCCTTCAAGTTATTGCCATTATTTTTACAGGAAGAACAGCATTACAAATTGACATTGACCTAACATGAACGAAATTAATAAAAGTATATATAATATTATTGTTCCGTCTTCTTTTATACTTAAACTAATTAAAATTACTAACCGTATAATTTTTCTTTTTTGCATTTATATAATTACAAATTGTTATGTAATTAACATCATTGATTTTATAATAATGAAAAATTATATTAAGGATAATTTTTAATCAATTAATGAATAAAATTTTTTACATTCATAATATATCAAAATTAAACTCTATATTTCTCTTTTGTTGAACCTAACAAAAAAAAATACTAAAATAATTTACTTTTTATTTTCTTTGTTTTGTCATTAAAATTTTAAAATAATTTACATTCACATTATTGAATGCGTAAAAGATGACGAATTCAATTTAATCCTTCTATGTGTTGAGTCCATGATTTAATCCTTCAAATTTTAAAAGACTTGTTTCGATGAAAGATTTAAAGTTAGTTGGGTTAAAGTCTCATGATTGTCATGTGTTGATGCAACAACTACTTCCCGTTGTTATTCGTGACATTTTACCTAAAAAAGTTAGACATACAATAAGTAGGTTATGCTTATTTTTCAATAAAATATGTAGCAAAGCCATTGACCTTCTAAAATTGGATGAGTTGGAACATGAAGCTTTTACTATCTTATGCCAATTGGAGATGTATTTTCCTCCATCATTTTTTGACATTATGGTTCACTTGGTTGTTCATATAGTGAGGGAGATCAGATTATGTGATCCAATTTATCTGAAGTGGATGTATCCAATAGAACAATACATGAAAATATTAAAAGGGTATGTGAAGAATCCACACCGTCCCGAGGCATCTATAATTGAAAGATACATTGCAGAAGAGGCCATTGAGTTTTGTACAAAGTATTTGTCAGAGGTGGAACCCATAGGAGTTCCTAAGTCTCGTCTTAAGGGAAGACATGGAGGTAAAGGTACATGAGGCATAACTGTGAAAAGCATGGGTCGTGCAGAAGTCCTTCAAGCACATTTGTATATTTTGAATAATACTGATGAGGTTCAACCTTACTTATCTACTCACAAAACTATGATAAGGGAGGAGAATGTTCGAATGAACAAGAAATGGTTGTTAAATGAGCATAACAAAACGTTCTTAAACTGGTTTGATGAAACAATTAAGAAGGATGATGGTGCTTCTGATACATTGAAGTGGCTAGCAAATGACCCAAACTTTGATGTCATATGTTGGACTGGATACGATATTAATCATTTTTCATTTTACACAAAGTCTCAGGATAATAAAAGTACCATGCAAAATAGTGGGGTTATGGTGGTAGTAAAGTCGATGCATTTTGCAAGTTCTAAAGATAAAAATCCTGTAAAGGCTTCCATATCTTACTTTGGAGTGATTGAAGAGATTTGGGAGATTAATTACACCAAATTTAGAGTGTCTGTTTTCAAATGCAGATGGGTTGATAGTAACAGTGGTGTGCAAGTCGATGAATTGAGATTTACATTGGTTGACCTTCAAAAAGTAGCTTACAAGGATGACCCTTTTATCATGGCCCACCAAGCAAAACAAGTGTTTTATGTTCAAGATCCTTGCTCCAAAAGGTGGTCAGTTGTTCTTCAAGGAAAGACAACAATCGCTAGTGATGACACCAATGATCTTTCAAATATTGATATTTCTCAAACTCCCTTATCATCAAGGATATCTAGTATCAATGAAGAAAATGAAATAGATGATGTACATGCTATTCGAGATGATCATCATGAAGGAATATGGGAAAATGTTACTACATGATACAAGTTAGTTATTTATTTAATTATTTCATCATTGTATGTTTATTTTAACTTATTTTAAAATGTTTATTACGTTTTTTATATTTAGTAGAGTTTTTAACATCTTTTCTCTTTGCTTTCAACAGGTACATGGCTGATTACTACATTTCTTTTCAACTTTCAATACTTGTTTGATGTAATTTTAAGTTATTTCATTTGTAAATTAAAGTTTGATAATAAATAATGATGTATTTAGTTTAAATATATAGATTATGTGAATTCTGTATTGTCTGTCTAGTGATTCTCTATTGTCTGCCTGAATTCTGTGTGTATATGCAGGTATGTGAATAAATAATATGGTAGTGTGCCTAAAAAAATGAACATTAAAAAAAAAGGACTTTCTACATCGGTTACGACCATAACCGATGTAAAAGGTATACTTTCTACATCGGTTGGGCTTACAACCAATGTAAAAAGTATGACTTTTTACATCGGTTAAAGCTATAACCGATTTAGAAAGTATACCTTTTACATCGGTTCTTATTTTCTATATCGCCCGATTCAACACCGCCTAAATAACCGATGTAAAAAGTGCTTAACAACCGATGTAAAAAGCTCATTTTCCACTAGTGAGTGATCCTTCTTTTTAACAAAAATAAATAAATAAATTATTTCAGTGACCTAGCTCAATTATGATAGACATCTAGGATAGATTAGAAAAATAAACATAATCAAATATGTAATAAATAAATATAATCAAATATGTATGACAAATATTCAGAATTTTCTTTAAGACATTTACTAATGATTAAAAAGAATGAAAAGTATTAAGTAAACTTGTTAAGTTTTTAATGTATTAAATGCATTTTCATTAAATATTTTTAATTTTCAATTCATTAACAAGTACCATTTGAATCGTTGTTGGCAAGACCATATGCATATACACGCCCACACAGTGTATAATAGCATGTGAGTTACATCTAATTTTGTTACTTGTTACTGTGAACAGAATGGTGAAGACGTGTTCAATTGGCCAAATAACTTAGAAGCAAAGGATCGTTTGTTCTTCATTGGCATGGTTTCGGTAATTGTTTCATGTGTATGTTAAAGGGCCATGACCTTATTTTTGTTTGGATGGGTTAGTAGTTAATGATAGATAGAAAAATAGTTAAATTGGAGTTAAATAGTGAGATACTAATATAGTCCCTAAATGGTATAATTAGCTTAGCAACGAAGAAAGTAACTATCTAAGTAAGGGATTTTGTAATTGAGAAATGGATTGCTGGAAAATAATTGTGATACAATCTAGAATATCATTAAAAATAATAAAATGAACAAATAGGATGAAGATATAAGACTGTGTAGTAATATTCTGAAATATCTTTTAGATTGGAATTAACATCACTTGATACGATAAATAAAATGGTTCAGTCTCCAAAAATCCAAAAGAGATAAGAAAATAGAGAAAGGAAGAATCACATATAAGAAAAGAGACTCGCATAACAACAACATTAATTTTGCTTCCCGACTAGCGGATATAATCCCTCAACCACATTACCTTTATGCCTTTTATGCTTCCAAGCCTCATGTTTCCCTTTCTAAGTTTATTAGCTAATTCCACTTTTGAAATCACGTGTTTATTATTAGCACTAAGGTATTTGTATCATAACTCCCTCGAGTGATATTGACCTTATCCTCAAGATCAATAGTAATCTTCGTTTACCGTATCAATGTTCAATAATATTTTAGGAATGACTTGTTGTTAGAATTGAACAACATATTTTTTAAATAGAAAAAGGTGAACAAATGATGTACGCGACTAATGTCTAGAAATTATAATTTATATGCAATAGCTCCAATCCTTTCAAGAATTTTGAAATAACCAAAATAACGTATGCTCAAGTTTTTACTTTTAGAAAAAGATAGAGAGCTATACCTGTATAATTTTACATAACCAAATCTTCTATATCAAATACCACCTCTCTATGTTTTTCATCAACAATGCCTTTTATATTTTATTAAGCTTTTCTTAAGTTTTGTTTCAACTAAGCTAATAATATGTTTCTTTTCCCTAGCTGTTGTATTATATTAGTATCAATTTGGAAAAATTTTATATTTTAATATTTGTAATAATTCTCTTCCAAATTTCTTTTATAAGAAGTCATGCTCATAATAAATTAGAACATATTATACCAATAATTAATCTACAAAGAAGCTTGAACTAGTCTTTGAAATTCTCTTGTGTTTAATATCGTAAATACATTTCAAAGCAGCAACTTAAAACTATCGATTGACCATTTGTTTATGAATAATAAAAGAAGCTCATTACCAATATGTTTCCTTTATTTCTAAAATTTTGTTGCCAAAATTGATTTGTAAATACTTTGTTTTTATCTGATACGAATAGAGTATACCATAGATCTTTACCACATAAGAAATAAAAGCGTTTATCATTTTCTTGGCTAAGAAATCTATTGAGAGAGGAATAAAGTAGACAAATTTAGATCATCGATCAGCTATCACCATTGTAACTGTACATCCATTGGATGAGAGTAGGCTTGTAATGAGTCCATGGCAATATCTTGCCAAATTTGTGGTGGAACCAGTAAAAGTTACGTAAGGTCAGCTGATGGTTATGTCATGTATTTCATTTGATAACAAACAAAGAAACTTTTTACATAATCTTTAACATTTTAGGATAATCCTTTGAAAAAAAATGAGTTATAACTCAGACTAAGGTTCTTTACATTCCTGCATGACTCCCAAGATAAAAATCATAAAATTATTTTAGAGTTATTTATTTAATATCAGAATTGGAAGGTATCATTATCCTGCCTTTCCAAAATCACGACTCATCTTAATGTTGAAGGTGATAAGTATTGTAGGATATGATGGGAAAATTTTTCCTTGGATCAAAATTCAACAATTGTTGTTGTATGTCACACAAAATGTCATAATGAGGTTCTAAAAAAACCATAAAGGAACAAGAAAATGCATTATTTACTTGATTTTCACATCCTTTCTTGTGTTTAATAGTAAAGTCAAAGCCCAAGAGCTTTCACAACTAGGCATGTTATTTTGGAGTTTGAATAACTTGTTCTTGTATATCTTTGAAACTCTTGTGATGTGTCTTGATGATGAACATATGCCCCAATAAATAGTTCTTGAATTTATGCACAACCTCTATAATAACATACATTTCTCGTGCATATGTAGACTCCTTCTGCATACGTGCTGAAATTTTATTTGAGAAATATGTAATTGGGTGATTATCTTGGCTGAGAACAACACCTATCACTATGCTTGAAGCTTAGTTGCTAACATCAATAAATAGAGGTCTGCTGATATAAATGTGAAAAAGGACTAAAAATCGACGAGAATGTATCAAGTAGTTCATAACACCTTCCTGACTGATCAAATCGAGGCCCTAAAAAAAAATATAGAAGTGCTTATGCAAGTAAAGGCACAACCCGCTTCATCTGTTTGCACTCCGGCCATACTTGAGCCTAGTTTGTGACAATTATGTGGATCCATACGCCATGGTTTGGAAGGATGTGCAGGTGACGCCCACATGGCCCAACAGAATAAGGAAACCCATTTCGTGAGGAGCACCTACAACCCTACATGGAAAAATCACTCTGACCTATCTTGGGAAATACATCAAGGTAATAACACTAAGGGTTCTTCCAATATTTATAGGCTACCTCATATGCAACACCAAGGTGGTTACAAACAAGGGAGATGAGATTCAACCCCCACGAAATTAAGGTTCCAAAATGTAGAGGCACGACTTTAGAATATAGAAAAAAAGATGTCTTGATTCCAAAACATGGAGGAACAGATGGGAAAGATCCTATTTTTCCTAGCACAAAAAATATCAGGGATACTGCTAAGTCAACCTGAGATGAACCCAAAGGAACAAATGAATGAAATCATCTTAAGAAGTGGGACTGAAGTAGAGAAACTTGTAGGATAATAAAAGAGTGATGCAACCATAGAGCTACCATCAAAGCTTGAGGATCTAGAAAGTTTATTCTACCCTGAACTGTGAATGATTCCTATCTTAAATCTTCATGTGACTTAGGATTTAGTATAAACTTAATGCCTATCTCTGTTTTTAGAAGGTTGGATATGGAAAAACTCAAGCCTACCACTTTCTCTTTGCAGCTTGTAGATAGAATCCTTGTATACCTAAAAATGATAGTGGGGGATATGTTTGTAAAGGTAAAAAATTTCACCTTTCCTATAAATTTCTTCATACTCGGTATGAAGGAGGATAAAGAGGTCTCATTGATTTTGGGAAAACCTTTCCTGGCTACTAGAAGAGCAGTTAGCAACGTGTAGTGGGGAAGTTCATACTAAGATAGGGTGACGAAGAAAAGATGTTTGGAAACACCTACTCTAGAGAGTGTCCCAAGGGTGCCCCTTGTAAGTTCATGCGATCTCTTCCTCTGAATCTGCCTTTTAGACAAAAACAAGCTAGGATAATGGAATATAAAGACCCATAACGCCACAAAGAGAAAAGAAGGCACCGGAGGCATACTTGGAAGCATGAGCTCTGCGTAAATAAAAAAAATTAATTTTTAGCTCACAATTTCAGGTATTCACACGAAAGCATCAGTTTAAGGGAGATGGCTCTTATAAGCTCAGCAAGGCCTACCCCACATGATAAGGAAAAGGAGGACCTTCGAAAGGTTGAAGATCCCAAACAGCAAGGACATTGCATTTGAAGACGACACTAACCAAACCCTGGGTTGATCATAGGTAAGTGTCCATGGCCCCACTTAGCTATTAGATATAGGTACATTAGACTCGTGATGCGAAACAAGTGCTTGTAGGAGGAAACTTGTTTACTTAGTTAAAAGGAATGAGAGAAAAAAGGAGTAAACACAATCATGCTAAATTTCTAATGGCTATAAACAGTAGGGAAGTGAATCACACTTCACTTTCACTATTCATTTTTCATTTTTCATTTTCACTGTTGAAATTCCTTTTCCTCTTACTTATATTTTCTCTCTCCTAGTAAAAAAATGTCTTCCTACACACAAAAGAAAGTTGAGCATTAACCTTTGTCTAGGTTGAGCCTTCATAGGACTTGGCCTACCACACAGTCATTGAGGGAGTTATTGCCATGCAACTCTACTTGGAGAGGTTGCTAAACTTCACCTTCATCCTGACTATTAACTTGGAGCGAGAATCATTACAATTGTTTTGTATAGGACACCAAGTAACAAGCTACCTGGAGAGGTTGGGATGGACAACAACCGTATTTTCTTCATGAACTTGCATACATGGATCTAACTTTGGATTTCTTGGCTTCCCTCATCTGCTTCCCCCTGACGGACGGCTTGCCAACCTACGTTGTTCGATACTAACTCAAACGTTGATGCTTTGAGGAGATCCTCCTGAACTTCAACATTACACTAGGATTCAAGACACCTGTGGATACACTATCTCCCAAGTACTTGGAGGCTCTATTGAACCTACTAGAGGAATTTGTCAAGAGAGCCTTCTAGTTCATGATCTCGAGATCTTATGCCTACAACTTCAGGATCTCAAAATCTACTACCATTTGGGACCTGGTCCTCCACATCATCCATCGATGGTTCACTATTGGGATCTTCACTAGGAATGATAGCTCCAGAGTCATCTCAGGGATCCATCTGTTCCTACCATGGGATTGGCTAGTGTCATCAGGCAGTACAGTTATATCGACAATGGATCCTATATGACTACCTTATGCCCCCAACATCATGTGCTTCCATCAGCATCCATCTTGGTGTAGCTGATCACCTTGTTGGCATGGACACTAGCATTGCATTGGAGTGGAGCAGTGAGGATGCCATGATACTTTTGTCCTCGTATCTTAACAACAACAGCCATAATCACCACCACACCAGCACCAGCTAAAGGACTAAGCAAAAGAAGAGTGTAAACACCCAATTATGTCCGAGGCCCTCCTTTTAAAATTAATTAGTAAAGGAACAATAATTTAAATAATAGATAAAATAAATAAGTAAAATGATAATGACAGAAAGAAAGATGACAAATAAGCAGAAAATGAAAAAAAACAAAAAACAAAAAAACATATAATAAATAATAAAAAAAAGAAGAAAAATGAAAAGAAAAAGAAGGGAAATAAAATCTGAAAAAGAAAAATCAAAGATGTGGAATAACAAAAATAAAGAAAAAATAAATAATAATAAGAATAAGGAAAAAACAAACAAACATAAAATACTAAAGAATCAATAAATAATAATAATAAAATATATATAATATAAAATAAAATAAAATAAAAATAGAAATAAAGATAAATAATATATATATATATATATATATATATGTATGTATAAAGGACTGAATTAATAATGGCGGAAGTTGGGTGGGTTCAGTAAAGACAGAGTTAGATAGTTTAGTAAAATTCGGATCGATTAGGAGAGCATATAAATAGAGGGAATTTAGCCTGGTAAAGGGGTTGGAAAAGATTTTGGAGAAAGGAGCGAGACTCTGTTAAAGAATAGAGACTAGACGTCTTCCGCTTCGACTTGTAATTTCTCAAGTTCTCAGGATCATTTCTTGACAATTTCTTGGATTCTACGTCTTCTGCTCCATTCTGCTCCAGCGTCAGTACTCCCCTAGCACTCCATCGCCTGCATTCCAATCTTCAATTTTGATCGAGAAAGATCTCATGTGCAATCCTGTGAAGGTTAGCGTTTCTACTCTATCTTGATATCGTAGGCAGTGCATTCTAGAATCATTTTGCTCACTCAATGGCTAGGTATTGATAGGTAATAAAGAAGAAATTTTAAACAAGAATCACATGGATTCGAATCAGTTTGAATGCGAAAAGTAAACCATATTATAATTGTGAAGCTTGAAGTTTATTCTGTATAATCAATGAATTAATGTTGCTTGAAATCTATCACTAATTAGAAAGCATATAGTAGGAGTAAACATGATCCTTGTGCTCAAATCTGGTTTAGTGTTACTAGGAAAATTCCCTTCGAATATTCATGTGAAGTTGCATAACCAATGCATGAAGCACACAGAAATGAATATAGATTCTTGAATGATGTTTCTGTGAAGACCAAGCCATAATTTAGACGAGCCTAATCCAAGTGTAAAAATGCATTCGTCCCTAACAAACCTAAAATCGCCTTTGTCCAAAGCCGTAGTATGGCTTGTTGAAAGATCACCTAAAGGTTGGAAACCTGAAGCCAGTATATGGGTGAAGTCTTGATCCAGTAATCGAGTAACGTTGGTGAAGGCCAAGAATAATGAATTGTCAAAGGATTCATCTGGAGTACAAACTGAAAACAGAGTAAGGTAGACACGAAGAGTACCGAACACATGCTAATTCTTAGCAGAGCATGTTAGGAATGATAGAGGGCGTAGGCTTTGGTTGGTTGGGCTTGAAAGAAAGGAAAGAAATGAGGCACTGGTCATATCATGCACCGTGCAGGAAGCGTATGAAAAGTGATAAAGAAGAGTGAAAGCTTCCTAATGCAAGTCCATAGGGTAGAAGCTATAATCTTTCTCCTTTGAGACACGATCTGAAGAATTTTGGATAAGTCTCGAGACTAAAGCTATACAGATTTGGATAACTACGTTGGATGGCTCCTATCAGCTGTAGTTTTGACTCTTAAGAGGAGTAGGTTGATGGTTGATCGTGTGCGAAGCCGAAGCAATGACTGAACCTTCAAAAATCACTGATGTCAAACTAAGATTGAGTCCTGTTACATCTTCGAATAACGTATTGGATTCAGAGAGTATTCTGGTCTCTGCAGTTTAGAGATGCAACGCTGCCTTGGTCTTAGCCTCCTTGAAACTTTTGCACTCTGTGATCGGTCTGGACGTAAAATGGATGACCAAAGCACGAAACTAGGTAAGTGGGCACGTCAAGGGTCTTTTTTTTCTCACCAACCCGAGTCTCATGCATACAGGGTAGATCAGGGGATATTAATAGTTGGCTTAGGGTCTACACGATGTAGTTCGGTATTGTCTCCAAATGCCATGCAACATATCTAGGTCCCTTCGAGTTGAAGTCGGTATATACAGAGCGTACGAATTTAAGAACAGAGGAAAATGATGAGGATTGGTTGAGGATTCAGAGTGTTGGCCAATACACTACACTTACCCTATCTGTTATTTGAGTTGTTTGTAACCCATACCCTACTCTTTATACATGCTAAGGGAGACATTCACTCATCACGAGCGGCTATCCCAGTTTGCCTTCTGTGCATTGTGCTTACGCTATTCCTGCACATCATGCAGTTCTAATACTCCGGTTCTCTGCTATGTATCACATCCCACATAGCCTACATGTAGAATCCCTTGTGCATGTTTGTGTTGAGGGACATCAGAAAGTCTTCAATTGAGAGACGGTGATCAAGGGCCAGAAATAACGTCAATAACATGATCCAAACCTGGGAAAAGGGAGACTCCATGCCACGTACATGCAAAATTATGAACGTGACATCTACCAAGGTATCTTGAATATAGGCAGGGACGTTATGAACTAAGCCAATAGCTTAGCTCAGTTGGCTAATTCGATGCACCCAGCCCTCCAGACCCCGGGTTCGATTCTCGTGGGGGAGTATTTTTACTCCAAAGATAGCTTAATTGCCTTGCTAGCCATAATCCGAGGTCCCTATTCTAAATTAATTAGTAAATAAATAAGAAATGAAGAAAAGGAAATAGTAATATTTGAAACAAATATAAAATGTAATAGAAAAACAAACAAATAAATAGATAAGAAAAAAAGAAAAAAAGAAAACACAAAACACAAAAAATAGAAATATTAACAATAATAAAAATAAAGACAAAAATGAAACAAAGTAATAGGTAAATAAAAATAAAAGGAAAAGAAAAGTGAAGAATAAAAAAATATAATAATAAATCAAAAATAATAAAAATAAAATAAAATAAAGAATTAAAAAACTGAAAATATCAAAATTGGAAAAATAATAAAGTCATAAATAAAAAAAATATAAATTAAAAAAAATAGAAAACAAATTAAAAACGGAAAACAAAAATTAAAAACAAAAAGGAAGGAGGGGATGTGCATGAAAGAATAGGGGAGGATACACTTGAAGGCCTCTGGGGGGACTCCTTTCGCGGGCAAGAGAGTTTCGAACCTTCATAAAACCTGGTAAACCCATGGTCATATCTGGTTGCTACCAATAGTGTTCGGGGTGAAATGTCTTTGTAGGAAATCCTGCATGATTAAATTTGTTCATACTCTTTTTGAAGCTTTTTGCATTATTAATTTGTAAGTCTTAACCTAAGGACACCAGTGTTTGGATCGATAATCTTTTTGCTTAGATTTTCTTGAGAATATGTGCCTGGGATAAGTTAGAAACAGAGATATAGCATGTGATTCAGTTCATGAGGAGGATGGAGAAGTCCTAGTTGGTAAAAGATTGGTTGATTCTTAGTAGCAATATACATGCATTCACCTATGCGTTTTATGGTTCTTAATCAAGCATGAGTTGATACGTTTTTTGGCAGCGACATGCATGTATTCACTTATGCATTTTCGTGGCTTATGAATCAAGCATGAGAGAATGTTATGGACGTAGCTTCGTCCTGTTGTAGCAATATGCTCACCCAGGACCTATAGCTTGTGACTAATAGCTAATTAGGCAAGCTAGATGCACCGATAACCATTGATTTTACATGAAAGTTGATGGGTCCAATAATTTTCATTTCTGAAAATTCAATTTGAATGAGGTGGGAGGTTAGTCTAGATTGGACCCACTGGTGTTGCAGTGTAATCTCGAAGTATGCATCCATAAATCCACTTGGCATTAGGAATGGCCTTCTGTGATTTCTTGGGTTCGTCTTTTTATCCATGGTAGTGAAGTACCTCGAGTCCCCACCCAGCCGCGCACTAGCCACTCATGATGGCACCACTTGTTGTGAGTGTGAACACCCTTCGGGCCAAAGCTTTGCTACTCCTTTGCACTGGAGTCTTCAAAGAGGGGATGCCATGCAAAAAGGGTCTATAGCTACGGTGATGAGCATCAAAAGCTTTCAACCCCATGCACACCATAGCTCATGGGCTGGTTCTAAGTTAACACGCACTCGAACTTGGAAAATTTTGCATCATGTGATTATTAAGCTATGGAAGAAGGCCGCAAAAAATCAGTGCACACTCCTCACATTGATGAGCTCCTTCTGTTATCAAAGAAACCCCAACGTCATGTGCGTTGACAGCATAGTGGCTTGGAGGATCCTGTCATTCAAGGTTTGCTTGAGGCAGCAAGGCAGCGAAGATCGCTCACAACGAAGAAGAGCTTGCTGAACTCCATGCATGCATGTATGTGCCACAGTTTTCTAGATGTGTTTTAAAATTAATTCAAGGCTTTAGATGTTCAACCAAACGCGCCTAGCTTAGTGGTTGGCAGGCTGCCTGGTGCCCCTGGTCCAATGTTCGAATCCTGCGTGCTGCAATTTTAATATGGGAAATTTCTCACACATGCCATGCACGCCTCACGTGCTGGTGGCTAGGTACAAGGCTAATGCAAGACTGTAGAAACCCCAACCAGCAGCTGGGTCTGGTGGTAAATATGTTGCATAAAGACTCACCAGACCCCAGATTCGATTCCGATGGGCCTCATATGTTTTGCTAAAAATAAGAACCCCAAATTGGGGCGTGGCTTAGTGGTGTGACTCATTGTGCCATCCTCGACCCTCAAATTGTTGGTTCGATCCCCACCCCTTGCATGTTTTTTTTATCCCCAAAATTAAACCTTGCACATAAGGGTTGGCTCCAGCCAGTGTTGTAGATATGGGTAGTGACCAATTAAAAATTAAATCACACAAGAATCTGGTTACTAAACCAAATTTATTTTTTATGTTCTAATTAAAATTGAATCTGGTTACTAAACCAAATTTATTTTTTATGTTCTAATTAAAATTTCATTTCAAGTCAAATTTAATTTATTTCCTCAAGTTTCAATTAAAATTCATTTCAAGTCATATTTAATTTTTTTCTTCAAGTTTTAATCTAAATTCATTTTTTCCAAATCAAATCTAATTCTTATCCTCAAATTTTAATTCAAAATTTATTTTTTATTCAAACCAAACTTAATTCTTTTCATCAAATTACAAAATTCATTTTGGTTCAAATCCAATTTAATTCTTTTCATTAAGTTGCAAATAAAATTCATTTTTGGTTCAAATGCAATTTAATTCTTTTCCTCAAGTTTTAAACAAAATTCATTTTGGTTCAAATCCAATTTAATTCTTTTCATCAAGTTGCAAATAAAATTCATTTTTGGTTCAAATGCAATTTAATTCTTTTCCTCAAGTTTTAAACAAAATTCATTTTGGTTCAAATCCAATTTAATTCTTTTCATCAAGTTGCAAATAAAATTCACTTTGGTTCAAATTAATTCTTTTCATCAAGTTGCAAATAAAATTCATTTTTGGTTCAAATCCAATTTAACTTTTTTTCCTCAAGTTTTAAAATCAAGTACATTTCAAATCAAGTTCAATTTCTCAAGTTTTAAATCAAATTCCTTTTCTCAAATCCAAATCAAGTTTAATTCTTTTTCTCAAATTCATTTCCAATTCATTTTAAATCAAGTTCATTTCAAGTCAAGTTCCATCTCTCAAATTCGAAATCAAGTTCTTTTTCCCTAAATCAAATTCAATTTCTCAAAATTCAAAAATCAAGTTCATTTCAAATCAAGTTCAAGTCAAGTTTAATTCTTCATTTCAAGTTCATTTCATTTCAAGTTCGTTTCAATTCAAGTTCATTTTAAATCAAAATCAAGTTCATTTCAAATCCAATTCATTTTATTTTAAATCAAGCCCCATTCTTTTTCTAACTAAGCCAAATTCCCTTTTTATCCTTATCATTTTCAAATTAAATTCATTTTGAAATCCCAAGTCTCATACGATGAGCTCTAAAATAGAATTGGCGGTTTCATTGTTGTTCGATGTTTAGAGATTTATATGGATCCTAGTGCATCCCTTATTTGCCTCAGATCTTGTGCATATGTGGACTAGGAATTTTTCTTTAAAATATTTTCAAAATACTTTGTTCTCTTTCAAGCCTCTCCGAAGGTCAAGCCTTCGAAATCAGAACAACGTAAGCCTTGAGTTTCCCATTACACTGGGGAATACTCAGGAGCAGGATCAAGTCCTGTCAGGCTATCTTTCCATCAATTTATTTATTTATTTTCCATTCTAATTAAAGGGATCAAATAGTTTTCAAATAAATTACATACTTAGTTTAAGGGTACCGTTCTTCGGAACGGGCGAGTAGGGTGCCTAACACATTCTCTACTCGTAACTGACTCCCGAACCTAGATTCTTCCTCAAGTTAGGGTTTTTCCAAATACTTTCCCTTAAACAAAAATTTGGTGGCGACTCCACATAATCAATTAAATTCTCATTTTTAAATTTTTAGCGAGATCGTCGTCTCGTCGTAATTACGGTTGTGACAGACCCTCTTAAGTCAAGTTGGCCATTTATAATAATCATCAATCACTCTTCTAGTTGTGCTATAGCGACCGAACTAAACTCCTTAGGCAGCTCAGATTAAACTCGCAAAGCATGTGACGCGGGCCACAAGCAGATTCTGCTCAAAATCAAAGGAATGGTTCAATCCCATGCAGTACCACATTGATGTCACTCCAACTCCATAAGATCAAAGGGAATAGGTCAAGCCTAAAATTCAAGTTTATTTTATTCCTTTTCTTTTTTTTCTTCAAAAGTCAAGTTTATTTTAAACCAAGGTCAATTCTTTCCACCCAATACAAATCAAGTTCATTTTACCAAATTCTTTTCCTCAAATGTAAGTCAAGTTTTTTTTATTTTAAGTCAAGCCTAATTCTTCCTCGCAATTTTGAAATCGAAATTCATTCTTTTTAGGGTCAAGCCCAATTCTTCTTCTACCTAAATTCAATCCTCCTTTTTATTTCTGTTATTTTCAAATTAATTTCAATAATTTCAAGTCTCATGCGATGGGTTCTAAATACGAACTGGTAGCTTTATTCATTTTTTATTTTTTTCACAAAAAAACTATTCTTTTAGTATGCTTAAAAGTTGGAATCCAAGATTTATAAATAGATTGTTGTCATAGTTTTTTTGGGAACAATACTGATAATCTAAAATACCCTCTTTCTACACTAATGAGTATACTTGTCTATGAATAAAATTTGATAAAGAATTTTATACTCACATTTTGTACATAGTAGGTAACGTTAAGGTTAAACATTCACAAGAGTTATATTTGGATGTACAGGGATGCTTTGGTCATGTGACCTATGTGGTGGCAGGCCATGTAGTTAAGCAAACACGTCACAGTATGATTGTAACAACATTACTAATTTAGGTTCAAAAGTATTCGGTAATTCTAGCAAGTGAGGGCCAGAATTTTTGACACATGAAGTTGTAATTTATATAGTTCCACAATTGATCATGTTGCATGTAAATGCTTCATGTGAGTGAAATGAGCTTGCCTTGGTAGATTGTGTGTCTTCCCTTATAAAGTGTACATTCGATCATTTAAGAAGAAAATGATGAATTATTTGTTAAAATTAACTAAATAAGTGTCCATTATGGCTAACCATTGTGTCCCCTAACTAAATCAGCATCTATGATAAGTAAAACATAGGTTGAGATTGATAGTACGTGTCCTTGAATTTGTATTGCTAGTTGTTCAAATTCCCCCTCACATCCAAATATTACCTTTGCCAACTATCATCTTAAGTTGGGGAGTTGGATGAATTTCCAATTGTAAAAATTTGGCAATCCTTGGCTGGATAAAGTTGTCCAAACTTCTGCCATCAATCGAGATTTGAACCTCATGACCATTATAAATCAAAGTGTTCCTTTTCCCTATGGGCCATTCTAGTGGTGGTTTTGTATCTCAGGGTTCCTCATGGTGTTTCTCACACTAGATCAAATATTAATGTTTGTTGCTACATCTGTGATTTGGAAAGTACTTCTCACACAATTGAAACGTAATCCTTTATCTCTTTTGAATTGAATCTCAGTAAGGTTAATTTCTTAAGGTGGTTTGGTTTAGGTGGTAAAGGTAATAGTGGTGGAATGTTTTGGTTTTAGTGGCTTGTGTTTAAGTTTGGCTTAATGGTATTGAACAGAATTGTTGAAGGTGAAGGTTGAGTGAATACTTTGGAAGGAAACTGATTTGGTGGTTTAAGAATTTGTAATTATGGTATCACTGGTGTGGTAAATGGTTGGAATTTTTCGTCATATAACTTGGCTAGTGAGACTTCTTGCACCAAAGAATAGGGGTATCAAGATTGGACCTCTTTTGAGTTTGGGTTTCAACTTCCGATGAAATAATCCAACAAGAAGTTTTTGTCTAAGCCATACAATTTGTTTGCCAAATCATGATAAGCATCAGCTGAAAAGGTTTGGACAAGTTTGAGCGCGTCTACTCACAAATTTGCAAAATGCTATGGGCCATTCTTTAAGAGTAAAGCTGTAAATAAAGCTAACCAATTGGGTGCTTGATGTGATTTCTCTAACAATTGGAACTAGGGCAGAACTTGCCTTCAAAATACTTGAAGCTATGTCAACCTTATGATCTTTCAAAATGAAATAAATGTGAAAAAATTGTTCAACCTTGTATAACCATTATACAACATCCTCTCCATAAAATTTTGAAAATCCAATCTTGTCATTTAAGTTCCTTTCGTCTGCAGGTTCCTGCTTTGTGAACCAGTAAAATGAACAAACATGTGAAAGGTATAAGATTGTGCAACAATAGTTCTAGAATATCATCTATACTAGAATTAACATCACCTGACAGGATGAATAAAAATGATTTAGCCCCAAAGAGCCTAGAGAGATAGAAAAACAAAGAATGGAAGAATTACAAATGAGAAAAGAGACTCACATAACAACCATGTTCCTTTTGCTTCCCCAGCTAGTGGATATAATCCCCCAACCACTTTGCCTTTGCATTTTCTGCTCCCAGCCTCACGTTCGGCGCTCTAAGTTGGCTAGTTACCTCCATTTTTTAATCTTTCACCACATGTCCGTTACTAGCACCAAGGGTCTCGAGACCACTAAACCCTGTATTCGTATCAAATACCTTTCTAAAATAATCATTTTAGAACTTTGGACATCGTTATACTGCAAGCTAAATTTGCTTAGGTAAGGTGAATAAGGCCACATAAAAGATAGTGGCATACGGTCATACTGAAACCACCTCAAAAAAAGTTGTTTGAGACATTCAACAATTAATATGAGAAATTCAACTCTATGCATTCAGTCTAGCTATTTTTATAAGAAGCAATATGATAAACCAAATGCCAATAATTTGACAAATGCTACCAACATTTTCTACAACACTTTCTTTCAAACACTTTTTAGTGTCGATTAAAATTTACTTAAAATCGCAAAATTATGAGTCTCGTACCCTATTTGATGAATCCGAATCATAATAGTAAAAATTGTGTTGGAAAGACTTCGTAGCTAGCGCTTCTCTACAACAAATTAAATGTGATGCACCTAGTAGTGATCAAAGACAGCAATTTGTGTTCATAAGGTAGACTATTAGGCCCTTAACGCTAATCCAAACCTTGTCCTCACTCATTCAAGTCATAACCCCACAGATTAGCATAAAGGTGGCAGGAAAGCTCTAGGTGAAGGCTGACTGAAATATTCAGAGTAACAAGATCCAATCTTCTAATATGAATATTTAAGAACTCGTGCAGCTATAGTGTGATGAAACAATCTGTACTTACAAAAGTGGGAAACCATACTGTTGCAAACATTACAATCACTAATATAAGCTTTTCATGGGAAAAGAAAGAAATCCTCCTCTACCTGTTACAAATAATGGACAAAAGAAGACATTGATGATTTGTTGTAAACATCCTCATATGGTCATATCTATTGAATAAAAATTGGATACAAATATAAATTGCTTAAAATGGTTGTTCAGGCTTTTATACATAAACTAGAAAACATATTTTAGACAGACATGAAATTTTGTATGACAAACAAATTGTAGTTTCAATGAAACTAGGAACCTTTCTGCCAATATGATTTACATCCCCTTACATCAAATACAATCATCTTAACCTCCTCCTTCTGGAATCATTTGAAACTTGTCTTGAAGTTGAAGCATCAGTGCTTCCACTGTAAGAAGAAGAAGGGTCCAATGGACCAGTCTCAGTATGTATATTGGTGTCAACATTTCTACTTAAAGGAGATGCATAAGCTACAGCTGCAGAATCAGTTGTAGCAACAATCCCATTCAAGGTTGAATTTCTATTAACAGCACGATGATTTAACTGCCCGCTTGGTCCTCCTACATGGTGATCATGAATATATGACTCAAGGTCCTCAACTAATCTTTCAGCAGAATCCATCGCAGAATTCAACGCTGATGAAAGAGATGAAAATGACGCGGCTCCTTGCACTAACAACCTTGAAATTGGAGAGGAACCAGTAAGTCGATCATTGCCTGTCTGCAAGTGAGATCGAGCAAGCAACACATTATTTCTATCAGCTGCGGTGCTGAGGCTTTCTGACTGAACATGCTCTCCTAACCCACCAATAAGGTTATTAAACCGCCGGATACTTTGGATTATAGCAGAAGATGCCCCTTGGCTTATTAGCTGCTGCCTAAAACTCTCAATTCTAGGCGCTGTGGGTCGAGGAGGAACTCTCAAACCAGCTACTTTTAATTTCAATTCCAATTCACAATTGCTGCTGGCAGTTGGATTGCCATAAATTGGAATAATACCAGTTTCCGTGACCTCTCCTTTACAGACCGGGCACTCCTTTACATTTGAATAGACATAAGCCAACAGATAGAAGCACGGCCAACAAAACAAGTGACCACAGCAGGTCAACACGGGATCTCTCGCCATGTCCAAACATATATTGCAATCAAAAAAATTTCCAGTGCTGCCCCTTTCCTTATTGCCATCTGTTTCCACCTCCAATGCTTTAGCTATTAAATCGGCACATTTCCTTTTGCACCCTTTCCCACTTTCAACTATTGGTTCCTCAACTTCCCGGTGCTCCAATCGTTCATCTTGAGCATCAGCTTCTGCAGTAAAGTTGGTTATTTGGATTGGAGATTGAACCAACGGCCACCTCTGACGCTGCCGCGCTCTCGAAGTTATTGCTTCAAGGTGCCTAATGCGGTCTTGTACACGTTCGTGGGCAGATTCTAGTTCTTCCAGTAAAGAATCAAATTCAATGACTGAAGCATGACTTGGGTCCAAAGGCTCCTGATTCAAACCAATCTCCATTATATATACACCTTGACTATTCTTTTTCAAGTTCATGCCATCAACAACACATTTCATATGTATCAAGATCCTAATAAAAATTTGAAAATGAAAAGGAAAAATTAAAATTAAAAAAGTCAGATGCTCTAACTAGAGAAACATCTTATTCTTCTATTGCAGTGATTCTTAAACGGCGGTGACTATGAAAGAAAAGCAAAATTTCTTGACCTAAAATAATTATAATAATGATGATAAAACCTACTGAATCGAAAGAGAAAACTCAAATTGAATAAAATTTGAGATTAAAGAATTGAAAGAAAAAAGAGTGAAATTGATTGAAAAGGGAAGAGGAATTACCATTGCTGCGATGAGGAAGGATGAATCGGCAATGAAAATAAGCGTTGCGATTTATTTGTCTGATTCCAAAGTGCCATTCACAGAATAAACATTGCGAAAGGCGAAACAGACACTCGTTGTGAGGGTCTTTAACTTCGGATTTTGCAAATAGAGTTTTTTTTTTCTTTCCGCTTTTAATAATTCTTTAAAATATAATTTTTTATGTAAAATAAAATAATAAAATATAAAAAAATAATTTTATATAAATTATCTCAATTTTTATTATTAAACTGATTTTAGCGAATAAAAAATACTTAAGATATATTTTAACATAAAAATAATTAATTATTTATAATTTATTCTTTACCTTTTATTTTCAAATAAAAAGGTATTAAACAAGAATAAAGTTTAGAGTAGTTTATTAAAATTCAATTAAATATAATTATATTTTTTTATAATTATAAATTTAATATTTTTTATTTTCTATGTAATTATTTAAAAACATGCATATTTTTAAAATGGAAGAAGTTTGATTTTTCATATTTTTTTTAAATTTCTTATGATGGTTTAGTGTGATTGATTTGATATTTCATATTTTAAAATAAGAAAGTATGATAATGATAAAATATTTTTCATATTTTTTTTTCATTTTTTATAATGATTTAGTATGAATGTTGATTTGATATTTTATATTTTAAAATAAAAAAGTATGATAATGACAAAATATTCAATAAAATTTAAGTAGATGTGTAAATATTCTATCCTTTATTTGAGACATTTAATGAGGTATGAAAGTTTTGAAGGTATTAAGGAGGTTTAAGAGAAGATCTCTTTATGGTTGTTGATCCTAAGAAAATTTACAACTTCACTCGATTGGTCAACAAGAGCTTTTTAAACGAGGAATACAATAGAAAGTTGGTCATTGTAAAGTTAAAGGTGCATGTTAGAAGGTTGGTGCTTCAAAGGAATTAATTCAAGCTGAGGTGTTCATAAAACGATCCTTTTTCCAAAGAGGATAGAAGGGAAAGAAATCTCAAGGACAACCTATTAACGCGCCACCAATCTTCAGTGCCAGAAATGCGGAAAGAGTTATAGGGCCGACCTTGCTTGTGGAGGTAAAATGTCTGCTATAACTGTGGCAAGGTGGGCCCCTTTGCAAAGAATTGCATAGAAGGGACATCCACCTTTTCCAATAGACCATAGCACCAAAGAAGAGTCTTTATTCTTAATGTTGAGGAGGCAAGCCACTTAACCGATCACAGAAGAGGTAGATGTCTCTTAAACGATGAAACTTTAAATGTATTATATGATTTTGGTGCCATATATTCATTTATTTCTCATGACTGCATGAAAAGACTAAAATTGTTTGTATCTGAGCTTTCTTATGATTTATTGATTTCCACTCTTACTGGTAAAGATATGCTTGTGTTGTTTAAATTGTACTTTCTCCTTACTTGATAGAGTATTTGAATTTGATTTTATCTGCTTACCTTTGGCTGAACTGAATATGATTTTTGGAATTGACTCTCTAAGAATCATGTATATATTGATTATCTTAATAAGTCCATAGTTTTTTCCTTCCCTGTGAATAATTCTACGAAAACTGTTGAATTGCTTTTAAAATCAATAAGTCTTGGTAATGGTAAGGGAGAAAGACAAGGATGCCTTCTTGTTTATGCCAATGAGGTAAAAATAGAGTAAAGATTTGAGGAAATCCCTTTAGAGAAAAAGTATCCTGAAGTATTCTCTGAGGATATACTTAAGTTTCTGCCAATAAGAGAAATTGAGTTCATAATAGAATTAGTACTCATAATTGGACCTATATCTAAAACCCTGTATAGGATGTCACCACTTGAGTTAGTTGAATTAAAAACCTAATTGGAGGAGCTATTGGCTAAGAAATTTGTGCGGCTAAGTGTGTTACCATGGGGAGCTCTGGTGCTATTCGTGAAGAAAAAGGATAGGATCATGAGGTTACATATAGACTATAGGCAATTGAACAAAGTAACCGTAAAGAATAAATACCCATTACCTAAGATAGATGACTTACTGGACTAGTTGAGAAGAGTTGTGGTATTTTCGAAGATTGACCTAAGGTTGAGATACCATTATATTAGAGTGAGAGACAAAGATATCCCTAAGATAGCCTTTAGAACTCGTTACAATCATTATGAATTCAGCCATGTCATTTGGATTGAAAATTTTCCCTGCAGTTTTCATGGACTACATGAATCGAAATTTCAAACCTTATTTGGACAAGTTCATAGACAATATTCTAGTCTATTCCTGAACAAGGAAGGAGCATGAGAAACACCTTAGAATTGTTCTAGAGATCCTCAGGAACAAAGAGTTGTATGTCAAGTTGTCTAAGTTTGAATTCTGGATGGAGGAAGTAAAGTTCTTAGGACATGTAGTTTCATAAGTGGGAGTTTCTGTTGACTTTAGCAAGGTAGAGGCTGTGACTAAGTTGGAGAGACCTACCTTAGTGATAGAAATAAGGAATTTCCTAGAACTAGTCAGATACTGTTGTAGGTTTATACAAGGGTTTTCCCACATAGCCTTAACCTTAACTAAGCTCACTAGGAAAAATATTCCTTTTCTTTGGACTCCTGAGTGTGAGAAGAGCTTTCAAGAATTAAAAGAAAGGTTGAGTACAACACCAGTGTTAGTGTTTCCACATCCTAATGGAGCATTTGAAGCCTATTGTGATGCCTCAGGTAGAGGTCTAGGTTGTGTACTCATACAAAAGAGAAACGTAGTGGCCTATGCCTCTAGATAGTTGAAAACTTATGAAACCAATTACCCAACCCATGATCTGGAAGTAGCGGCAATAGTGTTTCACCTTAAGATATAGAGGCACTATTTGTATAGGGTAAAGTTTGAGGTATTTTGTAATCATAAGAGTTTGAAGTACTTATTTGATTAGAAAGAGTTGAATATGAGACAACGTAGGTGGATGGAGTTCTTAAAAGACTAAATTTGGATCAAATTACCACCTTGGAAAGGCCAATATGGTAGCTAATGCATTAAGAAGAAAAGTGTTGCATGCCTCTTGGTTGATGGTAAAAGATATGGATCTTATAAGGAGTTTTAGAGACATGAACCTTGGAGTAGATGTACTGGAAAGAAGCATTAGACTGACTCACCTTCAAGTAACTGGTGATTTTAAGATAGAGGTGAAAGAAGCTTAGGAAGGGAATGAAAAATTCAAGGAATGGATTGCAGTAATGAGAGAAAGTAAGTTGGAAGAACTAGCCTTAGATCAGGATGGCTTGTGGAGATATCAAGAACGCATCTGTGTGCCTACCGTAGAAGACCTCCTTAGGAGAATTCTAGAGGAATCCCCTATTAGATCCATTTTATTGTACATTCAAAAAACACTAAGATGTACCAGAATTTGAAGAAACAATTCTGATGGATAATAATGAAAAAGGATGTAGCAGAATTTGTAAGTATATGTCTGGTATGTCAAAAGGTAAAGATAGAACATCAAAACTCTGCATCCTTACTAAAATCCTTAGATGTATCGGAATGGAAGTGGGAAGAAATTTCTATGGACTTTGTGGTAGGACTACCTATAACTCAAGGAGGGTTACATGAAATTTGGATGATAATTGATAGAATGACTAAGACTGCCCATTTTCTACCCATTAAAGTTACTTGCTCCCTAGTACTAATCATGTTCCTAGTCCTATTATTGATCCTAGTCCTAGTTCTACTATTGATCCTGTTCCTAGTAATAATCCTAGTTTGGGTCCTACTTTTGGTCCTATTATCGATCCTGGTCTGTCCTACTACTTGTCTTGATCTTATTACTGATCTTGATCTTGGTGCTACGACTTTGTGGTAGGACTACCTATAACTCAAGGAGGGTTACATGAAATTTGGATGATAATTGATAGAATGACTAAGACTGCCCATTTTCTACCCATTAAAGTTACTTGCTCCCTAGTACTAATCATGTTCCTAGTCCTATTATTGATCCTAATCCTAGTTCTACTATTGATCCTGTTCCTAGTAATAATCCTAGTTTGGGTCCTACTTTTGGTCCTATTATCGATCCTGGTCTGTCCTACTACTTGTCTTGATCTTATTACTGATCTTGATCTTGGTGCTACGACTGATCTAGGTGTTAGTACGAATCTTGGTTCTATGACTGGTCTTAATCCTAATACTGATCCTAATCCTAGTCTTACTACTGGACTGGGTACTAGTACTAATCCTGATCATGATCCTATTACTAGTATTGGTCTTAGTACTTATCCTAGTCTTGGTTCTACTACTAGTCCTAATCTGCTACAGATCCTGGTGCTAGTAATGATGCTAGTCTTCGTCCTATTAGTGGTCCTAGTCCTAGTCCAAATACTGATGCTGGTCTAAGTATTAAACTTGATCCTAGTCCTACTACTGATCCTATTATTAATCTTGGTCCTAGTCCTACTACTGATCTATGTCCTAGTACTGATTATTATCCTTGTCCTACTACTAGACCTTGTCTTAGTACATATCCTGGTCCTAGTCATACTACTGATCCTAGTCCTGGTCCAAGTCTTACTACTAATTCGAGTCCAATTACTAGTTCTAGTCTTATTACTGATCCTTGTCCTAGTCCTATTACTAACCTTGGTCTATGCACTGATCGTAACCTTAGTGCTACTATTGATCCTAGTCTTGGTCTAACTACTGGTCTTGTTCCTAGATTTGATCCTAGTCCTAATCCTAATATAACCCAGGTCCTGGTCCTACTGATAGTCTTGGTCTTAGTACTGATCCTCGTCTTGATCCTATTACTTGACTTGGTCCTAATACTTATGTGTCCTAGTCCTACTACTGCTTCTAGTCCTAGTCCTAGTTCTAGTACTGATCCTAGTCCTGCTCCTGACCGTACTACTTGTCCAGATCCTATTATTGATCATGGTTGTGGTCCTACTATTTGTCGTGGTCCTAATACTAGCTTGGTCCTTATATTGATCCTATTGCTGATCCTAGTCCTTGTCCTAATCCTACTACAAGTTCGGGTCCTATTATCGATCCTGGTCTTGGTTTTACTTCTGATCTTGATCTTAGTACTGATATTGGTCCTAACCTTATTACTAATCTTGGTCTTTGTACTAATCATGATGCTAATATTGATCCTTGTCTGAGTACGGATCATGATCCTGGTCTTACTATTGGTTTTTTCCTAGTAACTATCCTAATCCTAAATCTATTACTAGACCTGGTATTAGAACTGATCTGGTCCTAGTGCTACTACTGATCTAGGTCCTGGTCAAACTACTACTCCTGATCCTAGTACAGATCTTGGTCCTAGTTGTAGTACTGATCATAGTCTTGGTCCTATTATTGAACTTGGTCCTAGTACAATCCTAGTCTTAATCCTATTATTGGACCATATCCTTGTACTCATCCTTATCCTAGTCCTATTATTGATCATGATCCTGGTCCTACTACTAGTTTGCATCCAATTCTTGATCCAGATCCTGGTTCTGCAACTCAACCTGGACCTAATACTGATCCTAGTCTTGGTCCTATTACAGGACGTGGTCATTGTACTAATTTCGGTGCTTGTCCTACTACTGATCTTGAACCTAGTAATAATCCTGCTATGGATGCTACTAATGGTCATAGGCCTAGTCCTAGTACTAATCCAGGTCCTTGTCCTACTACTGATTGCATTCTTTGTCTTGCTACTATTCCTCTTCCTAGTACTAACCCTAATACTGGTCCTACTACTAGTCTTGGTCCTAGTACTGATCCTAGTTCTGGTTTTACTACTGGCCATTCCTTGGTCTTAGTATTGATCTTGGTCAAGTTCCTACATCTTGTCGTACTACGAGTTGTAGTACTTATCCTGGTCCGAATCCTACTACTAATCTTGGTTGGATTACTCACCTTGGTCCATATCCTACTATTGATCCTGGTCTTATTACTAACCATGGTCCGAATCCTATTACTAGTCCTGGTCTTGGTACTAATCCTGGTCCTTATCCTATTACTTGTTTTGGTCTGAGTACTGATCCTAGTCTTGACCATACTATTGGACCTCGTCCTTGTACTATTCCTCATCTGGGTCATACGATTGGGTTTGGTCATAGTTCTATTATTCATTCTGGTCTAAGTAATGATCCTGGTCCTTGTACTATTCTTGGACCTAGTATTGATCCTAGTACTAATCCTAATCCTAGTCCTAGTCTTGGTCATTTTACTAGTCCCTATTTTATTAGTGATCCTAGTCGTAGTATTGATCCTAGTCATGGTGCTACTATTGGTCCTGGTCTTAGTTCTAATCCTAGTCTTGGTCCTACTACTTGTGTTGGTCCTAGTTTTGATTCTAGTTGTTTTCCTACTAAAAGCCTTGGTCTTGGTCCTAGTCTAGGTCCTACCACTAATCTCGCTCCTTGTATTGATCCTTGTCTTGGTTCTACTACTGGTCTTGATCCTAGACTTGATCCTAGTCCTAATTCTACTACAACCTTGGTCCTAGTCTAGGTCCTACCATTGATCTCAATCCTTGTACTGATCCTTGCCTTGGCCCTACTACTGGTCTTGATCCTAGACTTGATCCTAGTCCTAATCCTACTACAACCTTAGTCCTAGTCCTAGTAATTATCCTAGTCCTACTGTTGGTCTTAGTCCTAGTACTGATCCTCATCCTGATCCTACTATTGGACTTGGTCCTAGTACTTATCTGTGTCCTAGTCCTACTACTAGTCTTAGTCCTAGTTCTAGTAATGATCCTAGTGCTGGTCTAATCGTATTACTTGTCTAGGTCCTATTATTGATCCTGGTCTTGGTCCTACTATTTGTCTTGGTCTTAGATAGTCTTGGTCCTACTACTAGCCTAGTCCTTATATTGATCCTACTGCTAATCCTAGTCCTTATCTTGGTCCTACTACTAATCCAGGTCCTATTATCAATCCTAGTCTTGGTCTTACTTTTGATCCTGGTCTTAGTATTGATCTTGGTCTTAGCCTTATTATTAGTCTTGGTCCTAGTACTGATCCTGATGCTAGTATTGATCCTCATCTTAGTACGGATCTTGTTCCTAGTCCTACTACTGGTTTTTGTCCTAGTAACTATCCTGATCTTGAATCTACTACTAGACCTGGTCTTAGAACTAATCTGATCCTAATAGAGATCTTGGTCTCGGTCCTACCACTGATCCTTGTCCTAGTACTGATCCTGGTCTTGGTCCTACTATTGGACTTGGTCCTAGTATGATCCTGGTCTTGGTTCTATTATTGGACTATGTCCCTGTACTTATCCTTATCCTGGCCCTATTGTTGATCATGAACTTGGTCCTACTACTAGTTTAGGTCCAATCATTGATCATGGTCCTTATTTTAAAACTTAATTTGGACCTAGTATTGATCCTAGTCTTGGTCCTATTACTGGACCTGGTCATTGTACTGATACTGGTGCTTGCCTACTACTGATCTTGAACTTAGTAATCATCCTGCTATGGGTACTACTACTAGTCCTAGGCCTAGTCCTAATACTAATCCAGGTCCTTGTCCTACTACTGATTGCATTCTTTATCCTGCTACTAATCCTCTTCCTAATACTAACCCTAGTACTGGTCCTACTACTAGTTTTGGTCCTAGTATTGATCCTAGTTCTAGTTTTACTACTGGTCATTCCTTGGTCCTAGTATTAATCTTGGTCATGTTCCTACATCTTGTCGTACTACGAGTTTTAGTACTTATCCTGGTCCAGATCCTACTACTAATCTTGGTTGGATTACTCACCCTAGTCCAGATCTTACTATTGATCCTGGTCCTATTACTAACCATGGTCCTAATCCTATTAGTAGTCCTGGTCTTAGTACTAATCTTGGTCCTTGTCCTATTACTTGTTTTGGTTTGAGTACTGATCCTAGTCTTGACCATACTATTGGACCTCGTCCTTGTACTATTCCTCATCTGGGTTATACGATTGGGCTTGATCATAGTTCTACTATTCATTCTGGTCTATGTAATGATCATGGTCCTTGTACTACTATTGGACCTAGTGCTGGTCCTAGTACTAATCTTGGTCCTAGTCTTGGTCAGTTTACTGGTCCCTATCTTATTAATGATCCTTATCCTAGTCCTATTACTGATCATGGTCATAGTATTGATCCTAGTCGTGATGCTACTACTGATCTTGATCTTGGTTCTAGTTTTGATCTTAGACTTGGTCCTCCTACTTGTGTTGGTCTTAGTTTTGATTCTAGTTTTATTCCTACTAAAAGCCTTGGTCCGAGTCCTTGTTATTATCTTGGTCCTTGTACTGATCTTGGTCCAAGTATGAATGCAGGTTCTAGTTTTACACTTAGACTTGCTCTTAGTATTAATCTTGGTCTTGATCCTACTAATGATCCAGGTTAATGTAATAATATTGATCTTAGTCTTATTGCTGGTCCTAGTCTTGGTCCTACTACAAGTCCTAGTCCTAGTACTAATCTTGGTTCTCATCCTACTACTAATCATCCTCCTAGTACTGATCTTGGTTGTAGTACTAATCATGGTTTGTATCCTACTACTTGTCTTGGTCCTAGTTAGAGATCCTGGTCCTTATCCTATTACTAGCTTTAGTCCTTGTATCAATCCTAGTCTTGGTCCAATTGTTGGACCTGGTCCTGGCACTGATTGTCGTCTAGATCCTAGTACCGGTTCTAGTCCTTGTCCAAGTAATGATCCTGGTACTTGTCCTGGTCCAACTACTAGTCTAAGTCTGATTATTGATCTTGGGTTTGGTGTAACTATTGATTTCGGTCCTAGTAATGATCTTGTTCCTTGTCCTACTACTTGTCCTAGTCCTAGTATTGATCCTGGTTCTAGTCATGCTACCAGTTTTCTTCCTAGTATAATCCTAGTCCTTCTTGTACTAAATGAATCAGACTTAGTATTGATCATGGTCCTGGTTCTACTACAGGTCCTGGTTCTACTACAGGTCCTGGTTCTTGTCCAAGTATTGATCCTAGTTCTGGTCTTGGTCTTAGTACTAGTCCAGGTCCGATTACTGATCTTGGTCAAGGTCCAACTATTGATCCTGGTCATAGACTTACTATTGAATAAGTCTTAGTAATAAATATGGTCTTGGTGTTACCATTACTCCTAGAACTAGTTCTAGTCCTATTATGGATCTTGTTCTTGGTCCAATTACTAGATCTGGTTTGAGTACTGATTTTGGTACTGGTCCTACTACTAGTCTTAGTCCTAGTACTGATCCTAGTCTTTGTCCCATTATTGGTCCTGGTCCAAATGTCGATCCTACTCTTAGTCTAGATGACACGCTCGTCGCAAACATCCAAAAATAATTTCTAGATTTTCCCCAACTATTGGTATTGTATAAGGTACAACCTAAGTCATCTCCCAAAGACCATTTCAGATTCCTAAGAAAATTAGGAGAAAGTTAGAACAAAGGGATTTTGTAAAGATGTGATATTGAGTTCTCAATACAAAATATAGAATGAAATTAATTTGACTTAACGATTATCAACTCAAGGAATTCAGAGGCTATTTTCTTAACTAATCATTAATCACTAAAATCATGCATTATGTTATCAATCCAAGATCATCTGGAACCCATAAAATGATCCTTCAAATTCTCTACTGAGAAAACTCTCAAGATTCAATTGATTATGATCAACAAGATTAAGTAACCACTTAATATTTCATTAGATCTAAATCAATTTCATAATCAGAATTCAGTTGAAGTAAGTAATAAAATGAAAACCTTCAATTTAATTACTTAATTTCTACTCTTCAAACTTTTGGAAAATGATTAACCAATCAAAAACCAATTAGAAATTAATTATGCATTAATCAAAATACGTCAACCGAACAAACTTTGATTAAAAGAGTAAAATTGAAAAATATAGTAAAGCAGAGTAGAAATAACTTAATAAGCAAGTAAATAAAGATCAAGACCTCAAAGTTAAAATGAAAATAGCTTGAATCCTTGAATTGAAATTATAAACTTAGCCTTCCATGAAGGAGGCAAACTAATAACAAAGAAAAAATTAGTCTTCCATGAAGGAGGCAAACTAACAACAAAGAAAGAAAGATTGAAAATAGTATTGGAGTTAATATCCAAGGTGTGTCTTCTCCTCTTGTAAACCCTTTTATTTATAGAGGATTTTTGATGCATCATCTTCAGAAGGTCACCAACCAGTTTTGACTTTTTCCATCCTTTTATTGCTTCCACATGGGCTTTGTTGAAAATGCAAAACACTTTTGACTTTTATCACCAATCAACACTCCAATTTTGATGTTGATTGCAGAACATTTTCGGATATTCATGTGTCCGTATTAGAGCTTTAGGTCTAAACAAAAGTTGTAGCCCTGGATTTTAACTTTCCAATGGATCTAATTTCATCTCAATATGACTTCTGTATCGCGAGATATGACTGGATCTTTGCACATTGTTCAGGTTCAATGACAACAACACTATCTCATCTTTTGAGATAATTTTGGAGTCCTATACATCCCATTTTAAGTCTAATCTTGCTTTGTAGTTGTGCACACTTCTTTAAGCTTTCATTCAAGACAGATTTCATGATTTTTGGATGTCTAAAACTCCTATTATGCTCAAAATACTATAATAGTGTCATTTTAATCGGTTAAGCAAAGAAATTCAATTAAACTCCATATGAACCCAAACTCATAAAATATGACAAAGATCACTTAATTGAACATATAAGAAGTTTTAATGAGCTAAAAATGAGAGATAATTATTTATGAAATTTATGCTTATCACTAGACTTTGATCTTAGTCTTCGTCCTACTACAAGCCCTTGTCGTACTACTGATCTTGATACTTGTCCTAGTTGTGTTCCTACTACTGATCCTGCTACGTGTATTGGTCTTAGTCCTGGTTTTTTACTAGTCCTAGTCCTAGTCCTGGTATCGATCTTGGTCCTGCTACAACTATTGGTCTTGGTCCTAATATTGATCCTAGCCTTGGTCCTACTATTGGTCTTAGTCCTAATACTGATCCCAATCTTGGTCCTAACTACTAGACTTGGGCCTAGTATTGATCCAAGTCCTAGACCTATTATTGGCCCTGACCCTTATCCTACTATTGATCCTATTCCAAGTATTGATTCCAAGTTATCCTACTACTAGTTCTAGTACTTCTAGTACTGGTCCTAGTACTAATCATTATCCTAACACTGATCCTACTCTTGGTCCTATTACTGGTCGTACTACCAATCCTTTTCGTAGTATTGATCTTGGTCTTGGTCTTACTACTCGTCTTAGCCTGACCATAAGTCTTGGTCCTATTATTGATCGTGGTGCTGGTCCTACTATGGATGCTAGTCCTACTGCTGATCCTGATCTTGGTCTTGGTCCTATTATTGGCCCTAGTCCTGGTCATACTACTAATCCTTGTCCTAGTATAGATCTCTCTTAGTCCTACTACTGTGCCTGGTCCTATTATAGTTCTTGTTCCTAATCCTACTCCTTATCATGGTCCTAATACTATTCATTTTTATGGTCTTACTACTGGTCCAAGTCCTAGTATTGGTCCTTGTCCTAGTCCTACAACTACTTTTGATCTTGCATTTGGTCTTATTATTGGTCTAGGTTTTGGTCCTAGTACATATTTATGTCCTCACACTGTTCCTAGCTCTAGTACAAATCCTGGTCTTGGTCCTATTCCTAATCATGGTCCTATTACTGATCATGGTCCTAGAACTACTTTTGATCTTGATCCTAGTACTGACCATAGTCTTAGTCCTCTTACCAGTCTTGGTCCTAGTATTGATCCTAGTCCTGGTCCAACTACTCATCTTGATCCTAGTCCTGGTCTAGTTACTGGACTTGGTCCTAATACTGATCCTGGTCCTATTCTTGGTCTTGATCCAATTACTGATCCTGTTCCTATCCTGATCCTAATACTTATCTTGGTGCTAATACTAGTCTTACTCCTTGTTCGAGTATTGATCCTAGTCCTGTTCCTAGTTCTTGTCCATATCTTGGTTATAATACTAATCTTGGTATTGGTCCTAGTCTTACTACAAGTCCAGTTTGACTATTAATCCTAGTCCTGGTCTTACTAGCGATCCTAGATCTAATAGTGATCCTATTCTTAGTCCTATTACTGGTCTTAGTCCTTATATTGATCCTATTCCTAGTCCTAGAATTGGAGCTTGTCGCGACCATAATTATAACGAGATGACGAACTCTAAAACATTTTTAAAAGAAGAATTTAATTTGATTGTGGAGCTACCACCAAAATTTTATTTAAGGGAAAAGACTTGGAAAAACCCTAACTTAAGGAAGAATTTAGGTTTGGGAGTCGATTACGAGTAGGGAAGGTGTTAGGCACCCTACTCGCCTGTTCCAAAGAATGGTACCCTTAAATTGAGTATGTGATTTTGATATTTTTGAAAATTGTTTGATCCCTTTAGTTTAGAATAAAAATAAATATATTTGTATAAAAATAACTGACAGGACTTGATCATGCTCCTACGTATTTCCTAGTGCAATGGGAAACTCAAGGCTATGTAGTTCTGCTTTTGAAGACTTGATCCTCAGAAAAAAAGATTGACAGATGAAAAGTAATTTAGATATTTCTAAATAATTCTTAGTCCACATATGCACAGGATCCAAGAAAACTACGGTTGCACTAGGATCCATATGAAGTTTTAAATATTGAACAACAGAGGAAGTCACCAGTTTGCATTTAGAGCTCATTGCGTGAGACTTAGAATTATTAAAACAACGTTTTCTGCAATATTTTATTGTTTAAAGAGGTTTTCCAAGATCCATATATGCACAGGGTCCAAGACAATTAAGACTACACTGGGACCTATATGAATCTCTAAATATCGAACAGTAGAAGAAACCACCAGTTCGTATTTAAAGCTCATTGCGTGAGACCTAGGTTTTATTAAAACTGTTTTCTAGAATATTTTTTGTTTGAAAGGAATTTTTAGTCCACATATGCACAGGGTTCAAGACAACTAAGGCTGCACTAGGACCCATATGAATCTTTAAACATCGAACAATAGAAAAAACTACCAGTTCATATTTAGAGCTCATTGCGTGAGACTTAGAATTATATAAAAAAATGTTTTACTTCGTAAAATAACAAAATAAATGGGGATTGGGCATGACCTAAAATTAAAGGAAACTTGATTTCAAAAGGATTAAAAGGAAAATGAAAAAATGGGCTAGACCCATATTAAGACTTAATTTCAAAAAATAAACGAACGAAATTGGGTTTGGACTAAAATTAAAGGCAAGAATTGTGCTTGACCCCATCTTAAGAAGAATTGAATTTAATTTCAAAATTTAGATTAGGCTTGAACTTATTTAAAATGTATTTTAAAAAGATTGGGAAAATTAAAGAGCAACAGGTTTGATACTAAAAAATTTTTCTTGATTTTAAAATGACTTAATCCTAAGGTGCCTATGAGTACAGTCCAAATTAAGGAGATGGTCCAAATCGGAATGACCCATTCAAATATTTGGGGCCAAATTGAATTAACACTAGAATAGGAGGCCTCGCTTCATCTCAAATTTAAATTCTCTAAATTGTAGCCATGCCCTTCAACCATTTCCTAATGTCAACATTACCCTCATCAATTGTGGTTTGTGGAAACTCTTTGTTTGGGCCAACATGTTTGCAGACAGTAACAAGGCTTGGGCCCAATTGAATTAACATGTAATTTTTTAAATCAGCTTGAAGCAACCCCATGCCCATAACTTGACGTGTGTGGGCATTTAGCATAAAAGTGCAGCATGAGGATCAAACCTGGGGCTGGGCAGTTTGTGAGTAGCGAGCCAACCGCTAAGCTGGGCATCCCATGTAATTTTTGAAAGCCCCTGATTAAGATTTAAAACACACTTTAATTGACGTAGGACCATGACCTGCATGTAAGCTGCATGGAGTCCCTTATTTGTATCAGCGGCTGTATGCATGTGCCCTGTACTTTTCACGTTAAAAGTTCCAAACCAGTTTTTTCTTTCTTTCATGGACCTTTTCCTGATCAATGCATGGTGAAGGAGAGCGGGATGAGCAACGTCAATGGATTTTATGATGGTAATGCCGTTGGTGACTATAGGTTAAAGGATAAGACAATTTGACCATTTTGATGTACAGAATATGAAAACTACATTGTAGTTTTGTACATACCATCCAGGGATGGTCAGTATTCAATGCTTGCAAAGACAGTAAGATAATTTGGCTGTAATCCAATGACTCACCGGAGCCTTCCACATTGTGAAGCATATAATTGTGACAATAAGATGCAGTTGTATCAAAATAGAAGATTGCCAAGAAATTGGGAAAACCTGTGTAACACTATTCCTGATCTACAATAGATGGTGTTCATAAGAAACTTGTTCCGAGAGGTAGATCAGTTAGACTTGAGAGAATTTGTGATTGAGTTGTTTCAACCTGGTGAGCAATTTCAAGTTGTTCCTCCAATGGAAGCATTTCATAATGGCACAGCAGCTCACAGTCAACTATACCGTCAGGACCAGGCTGATGGGCCTTTCTGTTCGAACAAAACTGTCTGAATGCTCTTGGATTTAGACCAGCAACATGTGGTACAACATCAAAAAGCTTTCTCTACAAATATTGAAGTCTGCAAAATGTGATTTCATCAAGAGGTGCACTGCAACCAATACTGCCATCCAAGGTACCCAATAATAAGGCAAAGCGATTGGTCTTATCCAAGCCCGGACTTGTACTAGTTCTATCTGAAGTGGATAGCATCTGTAACCTTAAGAATTTAGTAACATGAGCACTAACATGAAATTCAGCTCTTGAAAGAAGCTTCTATCTTTTCCAACTCTCAGACATCTTTGGTCCATAGTAAAAAATCTGGATGTTTTCTTTTATCACCTAAAACCATGAGACAGAAAGTGCTCCCATCGATCAAGAATTTGGTTGCAAAACAATCAAGAGAGTATATGCTTTTATGGATGTCCCCAATAAGGATAAAGTTCTTCACAATGTTTAAGCTCACGACATGTAATGGTAGTGCATAAAAAAAACAATGCCATTCAACTCGGTGCCATTCCACTTGCGCAAAATAATTTTTGGACCAGATGCTATTAATAGACGTCCTTGAAGTGGGGCCAAGGGAGATATAGCACCTTTTAATACCTTTGAGTACACCTCTTGAAACCAAAGTTTGTGGATTATCATTATTTTTCCCCAACGAGAAGAGGAGGATACATCTTAATGATCATAAGGTCTTTCTAAATACCACGATGATGAGGTTATTATAATGAGTAGCCAATCTAAGGGTTATACTCAATGTAGTTTTTAATACGAAACAGTAATAGCCACCATGTTCATTTCATGCATACATTTACAAGTTCGGTCACTGCTTGAGGGTGGTTGAACTACAATGAGGGGTATTGACTATAACATTGAATTGCTTTAGGGAGATGTAGCTATCATCATAGCCTAATTTGCAGTTAATGTAGCCATGGTGACAATGAAGAAAATTGATCAGAATACACCATTGGGAATAGAAGACCGGAAGCCACATCCACCCTTAGCATGAGGTTCCATTACATATGCTGCTTGACCCCGAATGAAACCAACAGTAAGCATGGTTAAATTGATCGTACAGAGAAACAGAAGAGCCTTAAACATGGCCTTAAAGTTAGTTGCATATAGAGGGCACCCCCAAAAACTCTGCTATCATATTTGACAGGGATTGCATATACCTAAAATTAACAAGAGAACATAAAGCAGACCCTGCCACGAGCCCCGTTTCACTTGTTCGTACTTTTGTATGCTGAACCAACTAATGTGGATCTCAATAGCTATCCCCTGCCACTCTTCCTTTTTAATCAAGGTCAAGAATAGGTGTGGACAATATGTTATACCTGTATGAGGAAACTGTAACCATCAAGAAGTACATCCTTCCGGATTTTCTTTGACTAGGCTTCATGTAAATCTTGACATGAACGAGCACAATAATAGTTTGCTCTAAGAATGTAGATTAGCCAGTTGAGGATCTATTGGTTTTAGCTATGATATCACCAACTTAACACAGAATCACTACGCCATGTTATAGCATTTCAAAACAACCTATGTCTCACTAAGGATCTTTAACAATTAATAACCTTTCCAATAAACCCCATCATTCATGAACATAACAGATATAGGACTAAGATTTAATCAGATTATTGCAGGCTAATAAGAGAAAATATCACCAACCTGTGTGAAGCTAAAAATGCGTGCACTGGGTTGAGTGACAGAGTAGACGAACCATGCTTTCTCTTTCAATCTAGCCAAGAGGAACTGTGCGCCAAAACCATGAGCTCAGTACTCAAAGAATGGAGATTCACCGAGCGTCCAAAAATTCGCCTCCCAGGATCAATCTCTGACCCCTTCTTTTCTTACCTCTCTTATGCAATTACCCCTTCTTTCTGATCAACCAACTAACCGAAAACTTTAACTACCCCTCCCCAAAAACTTTTTTTTTTATTTCCTTTTCTTTTTATTTTTTTTCTGTTTTCCGTGTTTTTTCATTATATTTTTGTTATTTTTTCTGTTTTTTTCTTTCTTTTTTTTTTGTTTTTATTTCCTTTTTTACTACTTTTATCTATTTATTTTTATCTTTTTCAATTTTATTTTTTGTTATTTTTTGTTATTTTTTCCTTTGTTTTTCTTCTCTCTTCTTTTTTCTTTTTTTTTCCTTTTTTTGTTTAATTTATTTATTATTTTGTTGTTTTTCTTATTTATTATTGTATTTTATTTTCTTTAACATTTTTCTTTCTCTTTTTCATTATTGTATGTTATTTCTTCTATTTATTTATTACTTATTTATTATTTAAATTATTATTTTTTTACTAATTAATTTTAAAAATAGGGTCTCGGACATAATTGGGTGTTTACAGAGTTGCTCCTAGTACTGATCTTAATTTTGGTCCTACTACTGGTTCTAGTCTAGGTCTTAGTAGTGGTCCTATTCTTGGTCCTACTACTGATCTTAGCCTTATTACTGATCCTGGTCCTACTTCTATTACTTATCTTGGTGCTACTACTAATCCTTTCCATAGTATTGATCCTAGTGCTAATCCTATTATTGGTCTTGATCCTCCTAGTTTTTGTCCTCCTACTATTGATCCTGGTGTTGGTCTTACTACATATCTTGTTCTTGGTTCTATTAATGATCTTGGTCCTTGCAATGATCTCCGTCTTGGTTTTACTACTAGTCTTGGTCCTGCTACTAGTCCTAGTCCAAGTCTTAGTATTAATCCTAGTACTTGTCCTAATATTGATCCTAGTCTTGGTTCCAATTATAATCTTGGTCCAAGTTTTGATCTTGGCCATGGCCCTTGTCATACTACTCACTAGAGCAAAAATAACATTTTATAACAGGATTTTACATCCATTTTTCTTGAATTGATGTAGAAAAAATGCAGTAGAGTTTTTGTAAAACTTTATAGTTTTACATCGGTTGCATGGAGAGCTGATGTAAAAAGTGCTTTCTACATCGGTTGCTTTAGAATCGATGTAGAAACTACTTTCTACATCAGTTGTGTGAAGAACTAGTGTAGAATACTAGTGCATAAATGATATTTTACATCAAGTTTTTATGTTGGTTATGAAGGAACCAATTTAAAAAAAATAAGGTGGTGTTTTGTAATTAAAGCCTAAAGATACTACATCGATTCCTAGTTGGAACCAGTGTTAAAAGTATTGTTTACATCGGGTCGATTTGTAACCGATGTAGAAAAGTTGAATGTTTTTCAGGTTAGTGTTTCCCGCATCATTTTGATAATCGTTTGCATGTATTCATCTTCCATGACTTCACTCTCTCGGTTGCATGAAATTCATCGTCTGCATTGTTCAGTGTTCATATGTTACCGTGGTTATCGGCATCGCTCGGCCAGTGGCATTGGTAAGCTCCATTGTTTCCTAAGTTCTCTCTCGTTTATGTGATTATTAAGAACACATTTTGACATGTTCTGACATTAGCATTGTAGCTCTATACTATTGGCATCTTCATCGACCATTTCAAGCTCCATCATTGCTGCTAAAGGTTCTATCTCCATCTTACCAAAAACTTTGTTTTTTATTGTGCATGTATGTATGTAGATAGAGATTTTTCTGAGGTGTGGTAATGTAGAAAATCCAATTTTAGGCTTCAGATACACCATCTGAGATAAAGGGGTTTAGGGTTGCTTGGTATACTTTGGTTGCTCGGTATGAGTTTACAACATTTATTTAGTAACATAGTTTAGACCCACATCTAATCCTTACTGTTGTTGCTATTTTAGACCCATCAAACTCAACCTCTGCTTTCCTTCATTAGCCACCAATATCAATGTGGTCTTTGAATTGTAGTATGGTAGAAGAAGAGCTCCCTAAATTTATCAACAAATTAGTCTCATCAATAATTAGGTTGTTTAAGAAGAAAATTGATTAGTTTGGTTAACCTCATTCATATGTAAATAATCAAAATTGGGTATGCTTGCTTAGTTCTTGGTGTAATTTTCCCCTATTATAAGTTTCCCCTTTGGATGAGGTAATAATTTCTCATAATTTAGGATAAAAATAACAAAGGATATGTTTGTCCTGTTTTTTTTTTCCTTTGAGAAATGCCTAGATTCATATTTTTGAGTGTGGTGTGGTGTAAACCAAGGGTTGTAGCATGGTTTAATAGACTTAAAATCTATGTCATTTCCATTGGGTAGTAACAAAAAACCTGAAACCATAATTTGAACATGTATGATAGGGACAGGGGTAGGGGCAAGGTTGAGCCATACCTATAAGGGCCTTCCCTCACTTTCCTCTTGACGCTTGAATATAGTTGCAATTAATGTTATGCTCACTTGTTAAATGGTACTTGGGTTTGATCCATATCTCAAATTGAAAATAGGAATTTGGTCTGTCAAGGTTATCTTATTTGGATTCCTTTTTAATTTTTCTTTGATTATGTGATTACTTACTCTTGTTTTGAGTTATCATTGCCAGTTTACTAGATATTCCCGTATGCACAGACCAACTCTTAGTTCCTTAAACCATCCATGTTTATTAATGTTAATTTGAGAATTTATTTAATGTTTAGTGATTGTTCTAGTATGAATCTTACTAGCTTTATTTTTTATAGTATGGTTGTTTGATCTTTCTAGAAATTCTATTACAAATATTAATTGAAGCACATTTTTACCACAACTATAAGTATTACATGTGATAAGCAAAGAGAAAAAATTCATAATCTTTGTAAATATCTTGGAACCTCAATATTGTTTTGGTGTACTTAGGTTGGGGTCCTACTTTAGTAAACTCTAAGAACTTCTAACAATATAAGAAGATAAAGTTGGAACTAAGATCTTTCTCACCTCATCGGAGACATTGGGATTAGGTACAACTTTTAATAAAAAATTTATCAGTTCTACACTTCGAGTTTTTATTTCATTTCTTGCAATTAAAATTAAAGTTAATTAGGCATTGAATTGGTCATTGTGAGCATTTTTTTGGTATTATTATACAACGATTAAAATTTAGAAGTTACCAAATAACCATCCAATGTCCAAACTGCATATAGGTGAGTAATTTACCAATAGGAGAGATTAGAATGAGGGCATAGGCCTGTAATTTTTCATATTAGACATTTGTACATCTTAAAAACACCTTCATGGTTTCTAATCCTTCTCTTAATTTCTCAATTTCCTCTTTAACTCCTCTTTGCTTGGTAACTTATTGAATAATTGGTTATGGATTGTAGTTGTAGAATTAGTCTCTCGTTTATGGAGGTAAGCTTCATACTAGTAGGACTCCCCAAATTTTGCAATAAGGCCATAGAACCTATACTGTTTAAGTTTTGAAGATTTAGGGTGAAGGCATTAAGAGGTTACTTTGATAGTTGAACCTTTGTAGCTTCAATTCCCTTAGTACCTAATTTCTATCTTACTACAATTTATTATTCAATCTTTTAGTGGACATGGAGGGTGTTGAGTAGATTGGTTGGTAGGAGATAGTGAAGGAGAATAGGTACTACTGCACTATGTAGGTCCCATAAAATCCTAAGGTTTGCTAAGATATAACCATAAAAATACTATAACTTATTATTGATATGTTTGAGAGTGAATGTGAAAGATGTATGAGTGCTATTTTTTTTATAAGTGTGGAAGCAGTGAGGCATTGTGTGGATGTAGGGCCGGTTAGTTTATGGGAGAGAAAAATTTGGGTATCCTTGAGAAGTTTGGGAGTTAAAGGCTAGGTATTATGGTTTTCCCTTCTATATTTTGTGTTTACACTACCTAGTTCCTAGCTCTAATCTACTATGAAACCCTACAAAAAAAAGACACTCCTTTGTCTTAAAAAAATTTTATTGGTAGCTCTAAAATACTGGCAAAACTAGTAGATTTGTTAGAGTTGAGAAAAAAGGCAATGATACATTCATTTGGTAGTACAACATATTAGAATGTTCTAGGATCCAATCATATGTCTCTTCCATTTTTCTTGATATATAAAAGGTAGGATATAAGAATAACATATGATCATAAGACATTCATGATAATGTCTTAGTTAAAGAATCTGTTAGGCGTAGTAGTATATTAGATTTATTTTTAGCGTTTTTGTAAATTCAATGAAGGTATTTGCTCTGTTTCATAATAAAAAGATGACTATGTTAGAAACCTAAAGAATGATTTTATTAATTGAATAAAATTGAACAGAAACAAGGAGAAAGAATTCTACTCGAAGGGTTCCCTTTTCTTACAAACATGCTAATTGTCTGCAGGCCTTCCTCCCCTGTTACTTCCTCTTTCCTACAAGCCAGAACCTAGCTAAGCTTCATCCTACATCACCATTAATTAGAAAAGAACAAGGGCTGTTGCAATAGCATGACATTGAAATTGGTGCCTCTTACTGCAGCAGCATGGGTTGAATGCCAAAGAAAAGTCCCTTTTCTTTGGTTTCAATGTATAAACTCCAAATAAGACTTCACACTTGGAAAGGATAAAAATTGAACTGAACTTCAAACTCCACTTTGCATAAAACTTCAATTAAGCTGATACATTTTTCACTGCAGGAAAGAAAAAAAGCTCTATATTAGATGAAGAAAAAAATGGTATTGGAGATCTCTTAGATGAGTCTGTCACTGTTACTCTTCTCTTCTTAAATGAGCATATAACAAAATAAATAGAAAAAGTTAAACACAAAACACTACATCATATTTGGAACCTGAGTTGCAGCATGCTTATTATCCCAACTAAACCATGATAGACTTCCTAAACTACCAAATGCTTTCTCATTCTACCCTGTCACATAATTTAGGTATGATGGATCCTTTGTGGCATGATAGAGCCATGTACTTGCCCATAAGAGTTCATCCCCAAAACCAGATGAGTTATAGTAATTCCCCACTTGAGGGATGATGACACTGTACACATATTCTGTATGTATTAGTAAAAGTAAACAATTGCTGAGCATGTTGTAGGAAAATCTCAGAATAAGTGAAATTATTCTCCTTAAAAACAAGAAAGATGAGGCTAGTGTTGTTGTTGTTTTTGCCGCAACTTCTGTTCCTAGAAAAGATGAGTTAACTTGAGTCAATGGCCTTTCCTCATTCATGTATTCAGGCCTTTCCTAGCAATTATGATCCACCACAAGATCCCTCACCTTAAATTAAGAAAACAAATTCATGTTTGGTTTAGCTTATAAAGGAAAACTAAGGCAAAAAAGAAAAGAAAAGACGTAGATAGACGTAACCAATGAAAAATAAGTCAAATATGTGCTCCATTTTTTTTTACAATGGCAATTAGGTGGAATTGCACCAGTAGATAGATAACTTTTTCCAAGTATAATTGGTGCATTACATTATGTCACTCTTACTCCTCCATTGCTTAATTCATGCACCAACCATTATAAATTCATTTCCAGTAACTAAAAATAAAACAAACACTGATTTTGTTTGGTTTTTTATATACAAAAGAAGAATTCCCAAATGAAAATTATGCTTTCTTATATTCTGGTTGAATATCCTATACTTTGATGTTCATGTACGAAAAATGAAAATTAATGATATCTGCTTTCTTGCAAGATTTGGATTTGACATCAAATGTTTTTTATTTTAGGTTCATATAATTAGGTCTATCTCTCAAGGACAAAGGCTGTTAAGTACTGTTCCTTTTGAGGTTAGGAAACTACTACTATCTTTCTATATAAAGTTTATATATTTATTCTTCCATACGCACATCATGTTTTAATGTCTCTTCACTTATCAAAATAAACAAAGATGCTTTGGTTTCGCATTCTCATTTTTCCTCCCTTTATATATTTGTGTTGGTGGTATTCTAGAGGAAAAATATATGTGAGGAAGAAAAGTAATTCTTTTTGTATTTCTTTCTTGTATTCATAAGTAATATAATACATCAATTTATAGATGAAATAGTTACTACAAAATAATTCAAGGAGACTAAAGGCTACACAATAATTCTAGGAGCCCCAGAGTTATACGTAACATCTCCACAAATATTATGTGCTACTAATTCATTTTATTACACAATTATAACTCCATAACTACTAATTTATTTTTTCCAAAACCATAACTACACATTATTATCAACATATTCCCCCTTAATGTGTTGTTCCTTGACTCCCAATACTTCTCTAATTTGCTGGAAATTTCCTCTTGGCAGTGCTTTAGCAAAAATGTCAGCTAGTTGCTCTTGTGAACTACAAAACATCAGCTTCAGCTCACCTCTTTCAATTACTTCTCATATGAAATGATGTTTTATATTGATATGTCTTGTTCAACTATGAAAGACTGGATTTTTTGATCAGATCTGATTATGAAATGTCTCCCTAGTAGGTAATGTCTCCATCTCTGAATAGCTTGCACCACTGCTATAAGCTCCCTTTCATATATAGATTTTTGTTGGCTCCTTGTAGATAAAACCTTGCTCCAGTAAGCTAGTGGTCTACCTTCTTGAAGTAATACAACACCTAGTCCATAATTTAAAGGATCAGTTTCTAATATAAATGGTTTATCAAAGTCAAGTACAACCAATATTGGTAGTGTAGTGAGAGCCCTTTAAGATCATCAAAAGCTATTTCAGCCTCCTTGTTCCAATGAAAACCTTCCTTATTCAGTAATTGAGTGTGTGCTTTAACAATTCTTTCATATCCTTTTTACAAATCTTCGGTAATATCCAATGAGGCCCAAGAATCCTCTTAATCCCTTCACATTTTTCATAGTTAGCCACAACCACATAGTGATATGAACCTCGATACCACTTTGCACGATCAAGTCCACCTAGAAAAAGACGTAACTCAAAGAGAAGGATCATTGAAAAGAGGAAGGTTAAAAAAGATAAAAGAGGTAATTGGAATCCACGTAAGTGCACTTTCAAGAAAAAGCGGTAGATATGATCGTGATTTTTATGGACGCAAATCAAGAAGATCTCTGCGAAAAGACTTTTAAGAAGATATTTTATTTATTTTATTAGATTTATTTTTCAATTGTTAGGATTTGATTAAATTATTTGACTAAGATTTGTTAAGATTTAGTTAGAATTATGTTAAATATTTGAATTATATTATAGATAGATGCTATTAGGATTTAGTTATGGTTTTCTTATATTAGTAACTGCACAAGTATAAATAGCTCTTCTATGAACAATGGATGAGAGATTATTGATGAATAATGGTATTTTCTCTTTGAGAGTTTTTTATCTCTGTGAGTTGATTCCTTTGGTTCTTGCACAAAGAACTATCCTTGATAACGTTGGTTCTTCTGGCAGGTCGCGGTAAGGGTCATGTTCTTCTTGATAACTTCGGTGCTCTTCGACCGGTTGCAGTTTGTGTCAGGTTCCTTATTTTATCTTATCCTGATCCTCAAGACATTCTATTATTGTTTCCGCTTTCCGATTTATTTAACCTACGCCGTGAATATCAGGACCACAAAAAAGCTATTGGTTGTCAAGAGCTATTGGTTGACAGGGTAGGTATTTTATATAAGTTTTATATTTATCCACAAAAAAGAGAAAAAAATATAGATATATTGAAAAAAAAAACGGTTATGAAAAAAAAAAGTTACAAAAAAAAGGGTTAAAAAAATAGTGGAAAAAAATGAGAAATTTTTTGATAAAAAGGACAAAAAAAAGTTTACTAACATGGTAGGAAATCAACACAGTCAACAAGGATTCAATGTTTTCCAAGTACAAGCATTTGTGAGCCAAATTGAAAAGTTTCTTGATAAGAAGATAACAAGATTTATCCGACGTTTGGATCATATAACGGATAAAATTACACAACAAAATAGAAAACAATAGTCGAAGGATACAACGAAGGCTAAATGCAAGAGAGCCTAATGATGACGGAAGAGCTAAGAAAGAAGCCAAAATAGATCCTATAGATAACGTGAAACAAAAGGATGAACATCAGATATATTACGAGTATGGTTGTAAAAAAAACTAAAGGAAAAGAACAAAATAAGGATGTCGAAAAGATAAATAATGAAAAGAAGCATGAAGATGTCTTGTCTAATATGGTTCCACCAAGTTTATCTCCACCTAGAAGGATAAAATATCAAATTAGTTTCATATCCAGAGCATCATTACCAAATCATCTAAGATACTGTACCAAACCAAAAGATACTAAAGAAATTCAAAGGCAAGTTCAAGATTTGATGGATAAAGAGTATGTGAGAGAAAATCTAATTTCATGTACAATTCCAATATTATTCATCTTCAGGAAAGATAATAACGAAGAGTCGAGGACGACTCTATTTCAAGAAGGGGAGAATGATATGAACCTCGATACCACTTTGCATGATCAAGTCCACCTAGAAAAAGACGTAACTCAGAGAGAAGACTCATTGAAAAGAGAAAGGTTAAAAAAGATAAAAGAGGTAATTGGAATCCACATGAATGCACTTTCAAGAAAAAGCAGCATATATGATCGTGATTTTTATGGATGCAAATCAAAAAGATCTCTACGAAAGAACTTTTAAGAAGATATTTTATTTATTTTATTATATTTAGTTTTCAATTTTAGGATTTGATTAAATTATTTGACTAAGATTTGTTAAGATTTAATTAGGATTATGTTAAATATTTGAATTATATTATAGATAGATGCTATAAAGATTTATTTATGGTTTCCTTATATTAATAACTGCACAAGTATAAATAGCTTTTCTATGAGAAATTGATGGGAGATTATTGATGAATAATAGTATTTTCTCTTTGAAAGTTTTTCATCTTTGTGTGAGTTGATTCCCTTGGTTCTTAGGCAAATAACTACCCTTGATAACGTTGGTTGTTCTGGCAGGTTACGGTAAGGGTCACGTTCCTATTGATAACTTCTATACTCTTCGGCTGGTCGCGGTTTGCGCCAGGTTCCTTATTTTATCTTATCGTGATCATTAAGATATTCTATTATCGTTTCCGCTTTTCGATTTATTTAACCTACACCGTGAAGATCGAGACCCCATTGATTCATATCACATAGATTCTACCTTTTTGGGATCAGCCTCTACACCTTGATCTGAAATCACATGCCTAAGATACTCCAATTTCTTTTAACCAAAACTGCATTCATTTTTATTTACTTGAAGGGATTTTTCAAGTAAAATTTAGAGCACTCATCTAGTATGTTCTATATGGCTTTCCCAATTTGGGATGTTGTTAAAAATATCATAAAAAAAGATGAGGACAAACCTTCTTAAAAAGGGTTTTAATACCACATTCATTAGGGCTTGGAATGTTGATGGAACATTCTTCAATCCAAATGGCATAACTAAAAACTCATAGTGTCCTTCGTGATTCTAAATGTTGTGTTCTCTATCTCCCCTTCTTTCATTTGAATCTAGTGATAACTAGATTTCAAATCCAATTTGGTAAAAGTAATGGCTCCTCCTAGCTCATCCAAAAGCTCCTCTATAATAGGAATTGGAAATTTTTTTGTGATGGTTATTTTATTTAGAATTCGATAACTACAAAAAATCTCCATCCTTTAGCTTTCTTTTTCACCAATATAATGGGGTTGGAATATGGACTAATATTTGGCCGAATGATGTCTGCTACCAGCATTTCATTTACCAATCTTTCAATCTATTGCTTCTGGTAATAAGGATATTTGTAAGGTCTAATGTTAGGGATATCAGAACCTTCCTTCAGAAGGATTGCATGATCATTTTTTCTAGCAGGTGGCAGCCCCTCTAGCTCACAAAAGACCCTTGTAAAAACCTACAAAACTTGCTCTAAGTCTGCTGGAATACCTCCATTGTCTGTAGTGGTTTGTTCTAACATGTGACAACCTACTAAGAATCATTCTCCTTCTTGCTGTAACATTCTTATCATGGTTTTAGATGATCTCACAGATTTACACAGGGCAGACTCTCCTTTCAGTAATTTCTTCTCTCCTCCTACCTTGAATTTAATAATGAGCTCCTCAAAATTTTCTTTAATATTTCCCAAACTATCTAACCAATCCGGTCCTAGTACCAAATCTGCTCCACCCAAACCAAACATAAAGAAATGTTGCCTAACATCCACGCTTGGTAACCTGAGTACCAATCCTTCGCATACCTTTTAACATTTGATCTTATGCCCATCTCCTACTTCTACGAAATAAGAAGAGGTTTTTGTTACTTGTAACTTTAGTTCTTCCACTAAGTTTGTGGATAAGCTCCATAATCCACCAACACCACCACATCCCTGCCCTCCAATTTTCCCCATATTTTGAAAGATCTCCTGGTTGTTAATCCCACTATACTATGCATTGAAAATTAAACCCCCTTCTCCTCTTCTGGCCATCCATTGTCGTCCAACGGTTAGGATATCTAGCTTTAACCTAAGAGACTCGGGTTCGATTCTCGACAACAGAACAATTGATAGGAACCAACCTTCCATTAGGGAAGTGTATACAAGGAGAAAGAGCGGAGTTGGGGGAAAATAAAAATGTAACAAAAATAAATTAATCATTTAGTTAGTTAAAACAGTTAATCAGTTAAGATAACTTAGTAGAGAATAAATAGGGTGAGAATGAATAGAAAAGAGATTATATTTTTTGAGAAATCATTGGGAGTAGGCTGAGCTACTCGAAATAATCTCAGCAGGAGTTTTCTTGTGACATTCATAGTCTGGCATTTGCTGTAAGGGTGATCAGTTTTGCTCTTGTTCTTCTAATAGAAATTCTTGTTATTCTTTCCTTGGTACCAACCTATCAATTGATATCAAAGATTCGATCTTGGAGCTATGGGTACTTGGGGAACAATGGCTAACATAAGAATGAAAGGAAGACTTGAAATCTTGAAGAAGACATTACAAGCGTGATTAGAAACAGGGTTACAAATACAAAAGGAGAGACTGGACATGCTGGAAACATGATTTCAGAAGTTGGAAGAGATGATGATAACTTTACTTCAGCATTCAGATCTGCATAGGGACGAAAATAAGGAAGCTCATGGCTCAAAGACCCACCAAATTAATAATAAGGAGGCTGAAACTAAGGAAGGTGGCAATGGGGAAGATGCAGGGGACATATGATGAAAGATAGAAATACATGTCTTCGTAGGGAAAGATGTACATGGGTGGATTCAAAAATTGAAAAGATATTTTCGAATTAGGGAAGTGAAAGCTAAAAATCACATGCAAGTGGTGATTCTAGCCTTGGAAGATGACACCCTTAGTTGGTTCCATTGGTGGGAAGGGTGTAATTACAACGCAGATTGGGACAGATTTAAGAATGTGGTTCTTAAGAGGTTTCAGCCTACCATAGCCTAAAATCCATTTGCTGCACTATTGAAACTAAAGCAAGAAGGTTCAATGACAGAGAAAGATATGCTGGAGCGATGAATAGATTGGATGACAGTTACTTAATGGAGGTTTTCTTGAATGGGTTACAAGGAGATTTAGAGGCTGAGGTGAAACTATGTGAGTCACAAACATTATCAGCGATGATCAAGAAAGCTTTGTTGGTGGAAGTGAAGAAGTTGCTGAGAAGAGAGCTTACTCTGTGCAGATATGGAATCATCTAAAGCCATGAATAAGAATGTTATAGCAAGAAGGAGAAGGACTCTTAGTGGGTTGGCACATGTTAGAACAAACTAGTACAAACAACGAAGGTATTACAGCGAACCTAGAGCAAGTTCTACAGGATTTTATAGGGGTTTTTTCTAAGCCAAAAAGGTTTCCACCTACAAGAAAAAATGATCCTACAATCCATCGAAAAGGACTTGATATCCCTAACATCAGACCTTAAAAAAATCACCATTACCAAAAGACGAAGATTGAAGGATTAGTAAATGAAATATTGATAGCAAGTATCCTTCGGCCAAGTATCAGTCCATGTTCTAGTCCTATTCATTTTTTGTGATCAGAGGGGACAAACTTGTTATCTGTGGCAATCATCCTTTTAGGGTGAGAATAAATAGGGTGAGAATTGACAGAAAAGGGATCATGTTTTTAAGAAATCATTGGGAGTAGACTGAGCTACTCGAATTAATCTCAGCAGGAGTTTTCTTGTGACATTCACAGTTTGATATTTTCTGCAAGGGTGACCAATTTTTCTCTTGTTCTTCTAATGAAAATTCTTGTTATTCCTTCCTTAGTACCAATCCAATCAAAGTGACGCAGTGGAAGCGTGGTGGGCCTATAACCCATAGGTCCTTGGATCGAAACCAGGCTCTGATTCCAGTTGATAGGACTGGTACCAAGGTAAGAATAATAAGAACTTTTATTAGAAGAACAAGAATAGAAATGATCACCCTTACAAAAAATATCAAGACACGAAAACTCGTGCTAAGATTAATTCGAGTAGCTTAGCCTACTCCCAATGATTTCCATAAAACATAACCCTTTTCCTGTCAATTCTGACCCTATTTATCTCCCTTTCTATTTCCTTAACTAACTAACTAACAAAAGGATTAACTGTTTCTATTACACTTTTATCTAGTCCCACAACTCTACTCCTTCTCCTCTTGTACACTTTCCTAATGGGAGGTCGATTCCTATCAGTAGTGATGACATAAGTCCAGGCAATTGCATCAGCCTGGAACTTTGAAATTTTCCAACTCTGTGATGTAATGGAGAAAAGGTTGCATCTTGTCGACCATAACCTGTGATGTCATGTTTGGAGATAAATCTTATGACATGGTAGTTCAACTATATTTTATAATAAAGTTACACTTGAGTATATTAACTGTTCTAGGAACCTAGGGCACACGACATGCAAGCATGCTAATCTCTAAATGAATATTTATATAGTTGATTAAGACATTAAGCATCTTCTACCAAAATAAGTTGAAAAAGGGGTTCATCTCTCTATAGATCCATTTTCTATATTTATGTCACTTATTTTTCAGGGGACATGGTGAGAGTTACAAGGTAGAGGGTACGATAAAAAGTAACAATTTTTGCATTCAATGCATAAGAATTGAAAATCCTCAACAAATGAAAGATATGTGGATCGAATTAGACCCAAAAATCTCAGCACAATAGAAATGGATCGGAGTCCAATCATTGGTCAAAAAGTGTACCCCAATTGTAGTCTCATGGGCTTGTCCATAGACAAGATGAAGGAGAAGCAAACCAGCAAGATGCTCAGCAATAGCAGCAACTGTAGCTTTTAGAGGCTGCCTTTATTATCCATATAAAGGATGAAATCATTGAAGAATTGATAAGTGAAATTTTATTCAATAAATAAAGGTTTTATCATAATGTTCAATATAAAAGTTTAATTGATAAACAACTTTAGTAAAATTATCTCTTAAATAATATTGTAGCATAATATGGCTTGAGACCATCTAAATTTAAAACATAAGTTCACTTTTTCCCCTTCCCCGAAAAAATTAATTAAATACTATACTCACAAAAAATTGAAAAAGTAAGGCCTATGATTACAATGAGTACACATCCCTTAATGTCCTGAACCTTTTGGCTCATTCATCAACACACCTCCAAATAAAAATTTAATAACTGCTTACCAAATAGATGAATAAGCCATTTTAGAAAGGAATGAAGTGACACTTTCGTTCTTCACTTTGTTAATGAATTTCACTTTCCTCTTTGACTTAAAAAAATTAGGTCGTTACTCCCACATTTTATCATTTGTGTTTCAAATTAGTCCCTGGGGTCAATTTTAGTAAACGAAATGTTGATCTGTGGTGTTAAATGTCACGATGTTAGTTCAGATATACCTTAAGGGTCAATCAAAAACTGATCAAAGAAGTTGCGGTAGTAAAGGTGGAGCATTTGAAAATTTATTTACTGGCATCGTGGGAACAAGGATGAAGATGAGGTAGATATAGAAAGGTGAACGAGATGGAAAAGTCGTTAATGTATTATATGATGTTGTTTAGGCATATTTGGATGTCTAATATGGCATTTAACAGCAGAAATCAACATATTGTTTATGAAAATTGACCCCATGGATTAATGTGAAACACAGATGACAAAGTAAAGGACTAACGACCTAATTTTTTTAAGTCAGGGATGAAAACAAAAAATGTTAACAAAGTGAAAGAAGAAAGTGACAAGTCACTCTTTTAGAAAGTGAAAGGTGGGTTTCTGAGTCTAACCTCAAGTTTAGTAGAAGTGAGTGTCCATTACAATGTAGATGGCTTTCCCAGGAAGAAGGCTCTGATTGAATGAAAATAATCATATCAGATAGTGCTTTTGCCTGAAAATATGTCTAGTAAAAATGGTTCACTGTAAAAGAACCAAAAGATGGGAACCTCAAGCATGGACTTTGAATGTGCATGCCTACCTGCATTGTTCTTAAAAATTATATTCATAATTATTTTTCTCAAATTCATTTCAAAATGCACGTGAAATAGAAAAGAACTCATGTTACCAAACTATGACCAACAATAATAAATAATCCCCACATGCTAGATACAAAAAGTCTTTGTTAATCTTTAACATTGCACACCTCTAAAATATTTTACAAATTTTATATTTTTATTATGTCCAAAACATAAAAAACCAATCTCTAATAAAAATTCCTAATAGCTATGCAAAACCACAACTCCAAATTTTATATAAATAGTTCACACCACAGACTTATGGTCACTTGGTGAAATAAACACAAGTAAACTTGAAACCACAAGTTACAAAGACGGGAAGATACAAAAAAAAAGTATCTTAGGAAATAAAACTAAAAAAACATCTTGGACTGATGCCATATTCATCCCCAATAAGGTATGACATACTCACTTTCAGCCACTCAGGCATAATCTCAAGCATCTTTTAGGTTGTGCAACAGTCATTCTAAAATCATCCTTAGTCCAATAAGATGATGAGATGTTCTTAATTTTATTGAGTTTGTGTGGATAAAAGTGATGGACTTGAAAAGGGAAATGGAAAAAGGTTAGGTTTCGAAAATGTTTTTAAATTATGACTTTGAGAAGGTTGTCTCTCCATATCTACCTTCTTGTGGACAGAGGGGTTATGTAAAGAGATCCTTGTCTCTTTTCTTGTTTACTTGTGGTTGATGTGTTGAATGGGATGTTTTCTAGAGCTCAGGTAAGAGAATTTGTTGGTAGTATTTTAGCATATGATACTATCTTTGAAAAATGATTTGCCAATCTGTTAAAGGATTTTAGCAGATGATATTATCCATTCTCTCTCTCTCTCTCTCTCTCTCTCTCCTGCTTATATTTTCAAATTGAAGAGAATTATTCACCTTATTCTGGTTTTTCCATAAACATACAAATGGCAGTCTAAAACATAAAGATTTTGAGGATAAAAGAAGGATCTTTAAGAGAACCATGTTTATTTAGCCTTTGCAATTGATACTACAAAATGGAAGAATCGAAATAGGTACGAATTTTCTTTCCATAGGTTCCATTAATAAGCAGTAAAGGAATAGTAGTTTCTCATCGTGCAACTGAGAAGGCGATTTTTAAGGCAGGATCCTCTAACAAAGGCAACCTAAAACCTTAGTTATATCAGTAGAAAACTAGGAAAAATACATGATTTTTAAAGGAACATTACATGACAAACATGTGTCAACAAAAAAATTGACCAAAACCAAATGACAAATCATAGATTGCAAAGAGTAGAATTAAAAATTTATGACTCCATACATTTGTGGACTAAACAATTCTACAGGTGTATCAACTAGGTTTGGTATTCCACTATCATAAGGTCATCCAATCATGAGAAAATTTTAAGAGCACATACAAACCGAAATGAACATTTATCAACATGTGTGCTTTTACCATACAAGAAAACAAAATACTTACAATATCAATGTCCTCAGTTCTTGTCCAGGAAAATTTCATCATCATATGGAAAGTAGGAAAACAATTTCTTTTAGAAACTTAACTATTGCCATATGCATATGCATCTCTTCCAACAGAGAAGGAAAAAAGACAAAATGGATAAGAGGAAATGAACCAAGGATTTTGAGGATTTTTTTTCAATTCATTTGTTTACAAATTTGGCCACATTCCATGGAAATAAATGAATCATCATCGCTTAGAAATTGGACGTGGCAAGAAAAGGAATGCTTAACTTAGGTTTTAGTGGTGCATGTCTATTTTATTTAAAGAAAAGGAATACAAATATCACAATATCAACCGAGAAAAATATCTCACGTATACAAAGTAAAATACATCCATTTATATCTGAGTGTAAGTTATTGGATTTTTTTTTTTAAAAAAAATATCAATTAAATGAGAAGTGTAGGTGGATGGATAATACTCATGAAAGAATCATCACTGATCTCAACATAAAACTCGTCATATTAATCTTACAAGTGTTTCCAAAGCTACCAATATTAGTCAAGTCATTGCTCTTCTATCTTGTTCTCAAGATTATTCCTTATCTTTAGATATTCTTTTAATTTGAATTTTGTTTAGTTATTTCACACATCCTTTTAATTTTTTTATAACCTTTACTTTTTATTTTTTATTTCATATGAAACTTTAAAAACAATATGATAGAAGATGAAATTATTTTGAGAATTGCATATTGATAGTTTGTTTGGACAAGAGAATTGAAAAGAGAAAAAAAAAAGTATGAAAAGATTGTTTGCACATGAAAAAAAGAAGAAAATAAAATATTTTTCATAGAACCTATATAATTTTTATTCCTCTTTATTTAGGCAAAAAAGGTAGGAGGATTGTTTTATTTATTTTAAATTGTTAAAATTATATTTTGTAAAAATAAAAAATAAATATTATAATAATAAAAATATAATAAACAAATTAGATTTTTAAATTGAAATTTTATTTTTCTAAATTTATATAAAATAAATTTATACTATTAATATTTTTTTTTCTTTCTTTTCTATTAATCTAAACAAGATAATTTTTTCCCCTCTTTTTTTATCTATTCAAACAACTTTTTTTTTATTCTCTTTTGATTCCTTCTTTTTCTTTTTCTTTTTTAAAAAAGACTATACAAATTAAAAGTAACACATTTATAAAAAAAATCACTACTATTTAAATCAATCAACAAATTAATTCCTTACTTTATTCACATATTATAAATTTATTTTTTAGAATAATATAAATTAATAATTTACTTTTAAAAATTTTATATATTTATCTATAAAAAAAATTATATTATTTTTAAATAAGTAAAAAAACTAATTTTTAAAAACTATAAATTTACATTACTTTAAATGTCAGAAAATTTATAATATATACATAAAATAAAAGTTAAATAATTAAGTTTTATCATTTTTAGCCTAATAAATTAAATTGTTATAAATGAATACGATTCAACTTTAAAAAATAGTGATAGAAATTGTGTAACACAAGAAAAATTGCACAAGATTTTAACTAAAAATATTACTAAAATAATGTAGTGTTCTAATTATATACGGCTTTATTTCCATCAAATTTAAAGATTTAATGTTTAATAATTACTATGTTTAATTGTTTCCATCAAATTTAAAAATTTAATGTTTACTAATTTCATTTAACGTAATTATAAATTAGTTGGTTAGCAAAAAAATGGCTTTAGTTATATGAAGCAACTTAAGTTTTATTTTCTTTAACTTAATTTTAAAATTGTTTTAAAGGTAAAAAATAATTCACCCCAAATGCAACCTTAGTTAAATTAAAAAGGTAACCGATATTGATCGGAACCAAATTTATTTTATTAATTTTGGTTAACAGAACAATTCATTCTCAACCGTAACATTTGATATGAGTAACGTGCGGAAAGAAACTACCGAGTTACAAGCTTTTAGATAGCTCAATTTGCTGAAGCGTCGACCATAACCCACAAAATCTTAAAATCCTACAAATTATGTATGTCTATCATAAAAAAATGACTGTAAAATCCTTACAACAATCTGTTGTAATTTGCCAACACAATCCTAGCAACACTCTAACTTTAATTAAAATTCACAATGGCAACTTGAAAACTCTAATTAATCTTTGGTTTTGGTCGCCTTGGCCTCAATACCATATAAAGGCACCCTAGAACAATCAGGAAAGCTGGAATCGTAGTCATATCAAACACCATATGTATTTTTCTCTCTCTTGTGCAATTAATTGGATGGAGGAGGGAAAGTGTCGCATTAACTTGAATAATAAACCTGCAAGAGACGTTGCGTTAAAAGGCAATCTCGAACAAAATTTTCAGAAAAATAAATATTTTAATAACTTATGAACGCGAAGAAATGAAAGAAAAGTCATCAAGAGCAGGGTTAGCCTCTAACTAATGAAGAACAGAGAAATAGCTATCCTTCCCGTCCAATCTCTATCCTCAGGATAAACTTCTGTCCATTATATAGGAATTATAAAAAAAATCTCAATTAACCAAACCAATATCACTAAAATTTAAAAATTTCAGATATCAATCTCAGTATCTCACAATTTAACCCTAAACATTCTTTTTCTCTTTGGATTGAAACAGTCCCTGGTATGCTGAAATGTGTCTCCGGATTTTGGGTGTTGAAATGCAAAAATGGCTGCTTGCTGGTCTGATGCAACAGGTTTGCAGGTGACAGTGATGGTACAGCAAGGTGGTGGTGACTGGAACCTGTGCTACACAGCAGTCAGGGTGGCCATGAGTCCCAATGACAGTTTGGTTTTGGTCTCAAGCAAGGCGTGGGTGGCATGCAGTGGCTCAAGAGATCTGCCATGCATCATTAGTAGTGTGGGACCTGCATCTGAGGTGTGGAATGGCACTACCAGAGAAGGCTTGTGTTGCTGGAACAAGAAACTTGCATCACCAAGAATAGTGGTAGAACGAGCAACATTGCTGTGAATTGGTTATAAACTGGTTCCATACCGATTTACTATTGATTCACCAAAACAAAACCAGTTTGGTGAAAAGTCTGGTTTGCTTTGGAAAACGAAACCATATTACCAGTTTGGTTTTTCATGCCAAATAGAACCACACCGACACTTGATATCATGAATCAATCCAAATGCTTAAGCTGTTGTGTGAAGGAACAAGAACGATTCCATAACTTAATATCTCTAGCAAAGCATCGGATGACTATGTATCATGTGGCTAGGCCTATGATAGCTACTTTGAGGAATGACTAAGGAGGAAATGAGTTGTAAGGACAGTGATATCAATTCTAGCTTGTTGAGCAGGGATGGATATGCAACTGAGTAACGCTCTTGTTATATAAATATGTAATATCAACTAATGTTAGTTTCTGTCTCTGCCCCCTCCCCACAGCACAAAAATAAAAAAACCCTAATTTTAAAATTGTAAGATTGGAATTTGGCATCATAGCCTTGTGAAGAGGGGTAGAAAGAGAGGCCAAGAGGGCCTTTGTTTTAACATCTGAAGGTTTCAGGACAAAATTTTATGGATCAATGCCCACCCCCCACCCCAAAAGAACCACCACCACAAACAAGCAAACACACATGTATGATACAAATTTAACTTATAAAGTAACGCGTGCCAGGGTTATCCCATATGATAACTTCTTATATGACACAAATTTAACAAATTCAATTGTCCATTATAATTTCAAATCTACAAAGTTTCATAGAATTAAAAACTGTTTGATGCTTTACCAAATAGTTTCAATTTAACATGTAACGTACCTTTTAAAATGAATTCATTTTATTTCTAAAATTTGATGTGCATGAACATCATATTAATATCATATTTAATTGTTGGATTTGTTAAATTTACAATTTATGAAAAGTGATTGAATGGAATCCTTTGACATGAGTAACTTCTACAGTAAATTAATCTCCATCCATATATATAATAATATTAAGAAATATAATTAAAATAAATATAAAGTTAAAATAACAAAAATATAATTAAAATTAAAACTAAAGTTCTAGATTTTTTAAACTAAAAAAATTTACAATTAAATTGATGTTTTGAAATTCAAAAGTAAAAAATCTAAACCTAGGTAGGATGTATAACATCTTTTTTCCCATTATTCTCCTTTCTAACTGTCTTTTTCAGTAAAAATGCTTATTGCAGAATAGTATATAGCATCTAACCTTTTGGATGCATCCTCCAAGGTGTGTAGTAGCCTCAATGCATCAGCATAGCGCAATTCCCCAGTGACAGTTGATACCTGAAAATACAACATTTCATGAACTTAACTGTATTAGAATAAGATTGTTAATTTAATTGAAGCTACTAATAACTAGCACTCACCCTTTTCCAAAGGCTAACAACATAATTGTACTTGTTAACAAGATCATGCTCCTGGGAGTGGAAGATCACAAAAGTTTTTTCAGCTTTATTTCGTTAAGAATTCATAGACAACTCATTTTGTGTCTCAAGGAAAACAAAGGCCCTGCAATACTTTTTAGAAGCAAATGGTAGGTTTCTGCTTCAATATTTTATTCCCGCTCAAGGTAATGCAATGCATGAGGAAATCTTGGCATATGGTACATTGACTATAAGAAATATTCATTCAATTCTTCAAGATACATAAAATATTTTTCCCTTCTAATGTTTTTGATACTTGAGCATTGATGAGTGCTTCCCCAATACCAAAGTGAGGAATCCTCTTTTCGACTCTGACTCTCCCACTCCAGTCATTACTTTTCTTTCTGTTACTTCGAAAGTAGCTGCTTCAGCTTAAACCACTCGAATTTTCGATATTCCTTTTTATTTCTCATCAAACGAATGGCATCTTCTGGAAATCCTAGCTATTCTTAGCATGACATTAGGGAATCTTATTGCTATTACCCAAACAAGCATGAAATGTATGCTTGCGTATTCATCCATAGGTCAAATCGGATATGTAATTATTGGAATAATTGTTGGAGTCCATATGTCAAAGAGGTATCATTTGTAATTTTTGTCATGCACAGATAACATTGACTTATTGAGCAATGAACAACAAAAATTACTTGCTAATAAACCAATTAATCTAGAAGATCAAGCTATTATGCAAAGGACAATGTTACTCAACCAGAATTAGTTCATGCCCATCAACTTATTGATGAATGAGCAGTCCTACCATTCAGTCTTATCCACCAATCACTTTGAAGAGTCAAGAGAAAGTAACAAGGTTGAACCCATAACCACTAGATCACAAAAGGCTTTCCAAACATGATTGAAAGATAACCAATAATCCTATGAAATTAAGGTTTTAAGGTTAAAAAATAATTGGAAATTTAATTGGTGTCCTATTGAATAAAAACATTATTCATGGAATAATGATAGGTAACCTTATAGTTAGAGTCTTAGAGGTATAATTACTGTTTAGTTAGTTAGTTGTTGATATATTTGTTAGTTGGGCTGAAACAGAGAAGAATTAAGGCAGATTGCTTATAACTAAAAGGACAGATTGAAAGAGAGGAAATCCTGTCAATCATGAGAGGATTGGGGCCATAGGGCATTCAGAGAGAACCAGTCTCTCAAATGCCTTTTCAATATCTGAACCAGTTTCTAACAATTGATATCAGAGCTCCTATCTTGGAGCTGCAAGTATTGAATCTTGAAAGATCATTCCTGAATTAGAAGGAAAGAAGCCTTTTGGTGGCTGATTAATGTGGATCAGCATTTTGAGGCCGTAGTAATACTTGAAGAAGAAAAGGTAAGGATGATTGGGAAGGCTATGCGAACAGGTGCTTTTGTTTGGTGGTTTGTGTGGAATGAGGACCATCCAAATGTGGCGTGGTGGAACTTCGTGAAGGCTTTGCTCAAAATATTCCAGCCAGAACTCGATCCAGATCTACCAAGTTGGGTTCAAGATGAGGACTTGGAATTTGGTAACCAAGAAAAATTAGTGAAGACAACAATTCTTGGGTGCAAGAAAACAAAAGATGAAGGTTTGGGGAGAAAGGACAAGAAACAAAAATACAAGAAAACTACCAGAATTGGGATCAAATTCTTGGGTGCACAAACTCAATTCTCTATTCTTTGATGCATCCTGTCCCCCTTTATTTCTTTCATTATCTCCCTCTAAATTTAACATGATCTAATATTCCCCATTAAATAGAACCATTTTCAATTAGTCAAAAATCTCATTTTCATCTTAATTTTGTGTGCAAAGAACAACTCTTCAGAGAAGATAAGATAATACAGAAATAGAGGATGAGAATTCCAAGAATGATCTCATCAAATGGCTGCAATGCTACATAACAAGGATACTAGTACGCTCCACTAGCAGAAGATGAATGGCAGAATTAACCAGTTGTATTGATTCTTCAAGAGTAGTGATGACATAACTCCGAGCAATTGCATCAGACTGGAACTGTGAAATGTGCCATCCCTGTGATGTCATGGAGAAAGGGTTGCATCCTACCGACCATAACCAGTCCTGTCAAGTTCAGAGATAAACCTTATGAGATGGTAGTTCAACTACATTTTATAATGAACTTACACTTGAGCAAATTGACTATTCTAGGAACCTAGGGCACACAGCATGCAAGCATGCTAATCTCTAAATGAATATGTATATAGTTGATTAAGGCATTAAGCATCTTCTACCAGAATAAGTTGAAAAAGGTGTTCAGCTTTCTACAGATCCATTTTCTATATTTGTCACTTTTTTTTCAGGGGACAGGGTGAGAGTTACAGGGTGAGGGTATGGTAAAAAGTAACAATTTTTGCATTCAATGCGTAAGAACTGAAAATCCTCAACAAATGAAAGACATGTGGTTCGAATTAGACACAAAATTCTCAGCACAGTAGAAATGGATTGGAGTCCAATCATTGGACATAGAGTGTACCTCAACTGCAGTCTCATGGGCTTGTCCATAGACAAGATGAAGGGGAAGCAAACCAGCAAGATGCTCAGCAGTAGCAGCAACTGCAGCTTTTATAGGCTGCCTTTATTGTCCAGATAAAGGATGAAATCATGAAAGAATTGATAAGTGGAAATTTGTTCAATAAATAAAGGTTTTATCATAATGTTCAATATAAAAGTTTAATTGATAAGCAACTTCAGTAAAATTATCTCTTAAATAATATTGTAGCATAATATGGCTTGAGACAATATAAATTTCAGACATAAGTTCACTTTTTCACCTTCCCCAAACAAATTAATTAAACACTATGCTCACAAAAAATTGAAAAAGTAAGGCCTATGATTACAATGAATACATATCCCTTAATGTCCTGAATCTTTTGGCTCGATCATCAACACACTTCCGAAAAACAAATTTAATAACTGCTTAGCAAATAGATTAATAAGCCATTTTGGAAAGTGAAAGGTGGGTTTCAGAATCTAACCTCAAGTTCAGTAGAAGTGAGTGCCCATTACAATGTAGATGGCTTTCCCAGGAAGAAGGCTCTGACTGAACGACAATAATCATATCAGATAGTGCTTTTGCCTGAAAATATTTGTCTAGTAAAAGTGGTTCACTGTAAATGAACCAAAAGATGGGAACCTCAAGCACGGACCTTGAATGTGCATGCCTACCTGCACTGTTCTTAAATATTATATTCATAAATTCCAAGAATATCAAGCAATAAAAGGATTTTTTTTTCTCAAATTCATTTCAAAATGCAAGTGAAATAAAAAAGTACTCATGTCACCAAACTATGACCAACAACAATAGGCAATCGCCACATGCTAGATACAAAAAGTTTTTGTTAATCTTTAACATTGCACACCTCTAAAATATGTTATGGGTTTTATATTTTTATTATGCCCAAAACACAAAAACCAATCCCTAATAAAAATTGCGTAGTAGCTATGTAAAACCACAACTCTAAATTTGTTACAAATAGTTCACACCACAGACTTGTGGTCACTTGGTGAAACAAACACAAGTAAACTTGAAACCGCATATTACAATGACGGGAAGACACAAACAAAAGAAGTATCTTAGGAAAGCAAACTAAAAAAACATCTTGGACTGATGCTATAGTCATCCCCAATAAGGTATGACATACTCACTTTCCAGTCACTGAGGATAATGTCAAGCATCTTCTAGGCAGTGCAACAGCCATTCTAAACTCATCTTTAATCCAATAAGATGATGAGATATTATTAGTTTTATTGTGCTTGTGTGGATAAAAAAGTGGTGGACTTGAAAGGGAAATGGAAAAAGACTAGGTTTTTAAATTAGAGTTTGGAAATGTTTTTAAATTATGACTTTGAGAAGGTTGTCTCTCCACATCTACCTTCTTGTGGACAGGGGTTATGCAGGGAGACCCCTATCTCTTTCCTTGTTTACTTGTGGTTGATGTGTTGAATAGGATGTTTTCTAGAGATCTCGTAAGAGAATTTGTTCGCTGTATTTTAGCAGATGATACTATATCCGGGAAATGATTTTCCAATCTGTTGAAGGTATTTTAGCAGATGATACTATCCATCTCTCTCTCTCTCTCTCCCCTCCTCCCTCGCTCATATTTTCAAATTGAAGAGAATTGCTCACCTTATTCTGGTTTTTCCATAAACATACAAATGGCAGTCTAAAATGTGAGGATTTTGAGGATAAAAGAAGGACCTTTAAGAGAACCATGTTTATTCAGCCTTTGCAATTGATACTGCAGAATAGAAGAATCAAGATAGGTACGAATTGTCTTTCGATAGGTTCCATTGACAAGCAGTAAAGGAACAGCAGCTGCTCGTCGTGCAACTGAGAAGGCCATTGCTAAGGCAGGATCCTCTGACAGAGGCAACCTAAAACCTTAGTTATATCAGTAGAAAACTAGGAAAAATGCATAATTTTTAAAGGAACATTACATGACAAGCGTGTGTTAGCAATAAACATTGACCAACCAAATGACAAATCATAGATTGCAAAGGAAAGAGTAGAATTAAACATTTATGACTCCATACATGTGAGGAGTGAACATTTGTTTCTGAGAAGGAACCATTAATGAGGAAAGCCCGTCCTTTATAGCCTTCATATCCACAGGAAGCTGCTTAATGTGCCTAACTTTCTGCAAAATGATTAAAAGGGAAGCATCAATATTCCATTGTTGCAAGCCTTTTGAAATGATCAAACACACACCATACCTCCTGTGTCATGAAAAACAACTGAAAGGATATCTTCTCATAATAATGGAAGGCACCATCAGCAACTGAAGGTGACACTATATGTCTCATAGATCCCCACAATGTTGCACCTAGATGTGCAAGGAAAGAATCACGTGCAACTGTGTAATTTTGGAACTCCTGCACAAGGGTGAATCCATGAATTAAACTAATACTGAGGTCTATGTAGAATTTGAAACAATAAAAAATAGTTAGCTTATGGTTCATTAAATATAATCCAATAAATTAACAAAAGGCCAAATGGCTAACCTCATATGTGTCACTAAATAAATTCCAGCTCTCCATCCGCTTTAATGCCTCTAGGGCCTTTTTCTTATGACTTTCATCATATTCTTCACCTTCAAATGACTGTAGCTCATTTCTCAAATCCCGCATCCTCTCATCAAGTTCTGAAAATCATATGTTACAGGCTGTACAAAAAATTACAATAGCATTGCATGGATTTTAACCTATTGAAACAGAGCTGCAAAATCTACAAGGTTTGATAGCGAAAATAATTCATAAAAAACCCGATTGGTGGGCAAAGGATTTACCCAGAAATATGGGATAGACTATATGGAGACCTTTGCACCCATTGCAAAGTTGACTACTATTAGAGTCTTTTATCCTTAGCAGCCAATCTTGACCAGCTACTACAGCATTAGATGTGAAGAATGCTTTCCTAAATGGAGACTTGGAAGAAGTATATATGAATGTACCACCAAGTTTTGAATCACACTTAAAGTTTGCAAACTTAAGAAGTCACTATATGGATTGAAGCCATCCCTTAGAGCTTGGTTTGAGAGGTTTACTACATTCATGAAAAAGCAAAGGTATGTGCAGTGTCAAAGCGATCACACTATGTTTGTAAAACACTCTCTTGAAGGAAAATTGGCTATACTAATTGTTTATGCAGATGATATAGTTCTCATAGGGGATGACTTGCTTGAGATGAGTGGATTGAAGGAGTCTTTAACCCTTGAATTTGAAATCAAGGATCTAGGACCTCTAAATTATTTCTTGGGAATGGAGGTTTCAAGATCCAGAAAGGGAATTGTGGTTTCTCAAAGGAAATACATATTAGACCTTCTTAATGTGACTGGAATGAGTGAATGTAAATTGGCTGAAACTCTGATTAACCCTAATAAAAAACTTGGAAACAACCAGGAAAGTGCCCTAGTGGATACTTCCAGGTACCAAGGTTGGTAGGAAGACTGATTTATCTATCTCATACTCATCCTAAAATTGCATTTGCTGTAGTTTGGTAAGTGAATTTATGCACTCTCCTCATGAAGAACGTTTAGATGCAGTTTATAGAATCCTAAGATATTTGAAAAGTGCACCCAGTGGAAGGTTGTTTTAAAAGACTGGATAGCAAACAATTGAGAGCTACACTCATGCAGATTGAGCTGGCTCAATTAAAGAAAGGAAGTCAACATCTAGGTATTCTACCTTTGTCTGGGGAAAACCTGATTAGATGGACTAAAAAACAAACTGTAGTTGCAAGGAGCAGTACTGAATGAAGCCAAGTATAGAGTCATGGCACAGGGAGTGTGCGAAATCTTCTGGGTAAAAAGAATTCTTGAAGAGTTGCAACTTCCTATGACTCTCCTTATGAAACTATACTGTGATAACAAGGCTATCATAAGTATATCTCAAAATCTTATCCAGTATCATGATCAAACCAAGCATGTGAAAATTGATAGACACTTTATAAAAGAGAAAGTGGATGAAGGAATTATTTGCATGCCTTTTGTTTCAACCTCATAACAATTGGCAGACATTCTTACTAAAGGGTAGTTTAGACCTAACTTTAAATTTCTTGTAAACAAGTTGGGTATGTTGGATATCTATGCACCAACTTGAGGGGGGTTTTCAAATTGTATAAATGTTTTATATTGTGGAAAGTTCAGATAGAATAAAATTAGGTCAGATCTTCCCTTAATTTGACCTGATATTTTCTGATTTCCTTATTTAAATACTTTCCTAGCTTTTTTTATTTAAATTATCTTGTAATCTGTTTAGGCAAGAGAATGTCTCTAATTGAATCTCTCTTTGCCTATTTAATCTTTGTAATTTGCTGAATAATGCATTAGAAAAGTAGAACAATTATTCTCTTATCTTTTCCCGTAGACTCTTGTAAAATATTGATGTCCTCAAGATTAGTATAAGAAAACATTGATGTTGTGTAACTTTCGAAATTTGTTGCTGTTTATGCTGTGTTATATCTGTTATTTCTAGCTTTAGAAAGTGTGGACAAGAAATGCAAGGAAACAACTTTTCATTGGAATAAAAAAGCCACTACACAAATACAAGTTATATTAGCAAATAAAACCCAAAAGCTACAAAATGAGATTACCTTCACAAAGAGCAAGCTTGACTTTCCTTCCTTTGCAATGTTTAAAAGCAAAAAGCTCATATATATCAATCTCAGCTAAAAGAATATCAATGGCCTGGTGATCTTTCTGCAACATAAAGTTGACAATTGAACTGCTTTGAAACTCCAATAGAAAAATGAGTGGGGAAAGGATGGACATTTATAAAACATGTTGGATATCTACTTTCCTCTTAACACCCTAATTATAACCAACATTCAATCACATCAAAGTCTAACAACACTACATAAAATTCCTGCGAACTTGAGTTAAACTAGGCATAAAAGTGATCTCTATTTCTATCGCAACTAGTTTCTCATTCTCAATCATTCCAGTTGAGCCACAATTCCTTTTTTTTTTTTTGGTATTGACAAAGGATGAGGAAGGATTCTAACAAGAGTTTACAATTTGCTACCACTCTTTGAAATGTCAGAAGAATCAAATGGAATTTGGAATATGCAATCTATTATTAAATCCAACATGACACATACATCACCAAATACGGCAAATTTCTCCTGAATAGCATCTTGCAATCGATCTTCGGCTTCTTCTTCTGAAATTTCTGCAATCAGCAAGGAGAAAAAATAAAAATAGCCACAAATAAACCATAGCAGCAAGAGTTACACCATGCAAAATGAACCAAATAAATAAGGTTCAACATTCATGCCAACATAAGCATTTCTGGGTCAAGATTATGTAAAACCCAAGAACTTAATTGGTTCAGTAAGACACTGCAACAATCATTAGGTTACTCAATTGAACAAAAAAAACTTACAATATCAAAGAGGTTGCCTATATTTTTCTTTTTACTGTATCATATTGAAACCAGTTAGAGAAATAAACCATTTATGAGCCTTGACAACCTTAACATTATAAATAGTCGGTCCTTGACATGGAATCTATCTATCAAAATTTCTATAATAATGTGGTTTGGGTTTCTATCCTTACAGCATCCATTCTTCACAATTATTTATTTAATTTTTTGGTTTTCTATAGTATACTCCCACCCTCCAATTTAGTAACCCTTTCCAACTTGTTAAGAGTGAAGCCCTGTAAAATACACAATTTTACAATTCCAGGCAAAATATTGTCATTGCCAATATTCATTTTAATTGAGCAGCAGATGTTTTGTTTTTAATCAGTACAACATCTTTATTTCTGGATCTCTTGGATTTTAAATACATGAGATTGTAATATATGTATACAAATTGTATTTTTCAGTTCTAATTATGATAGTGAAAGAGAGATAGAGAGAATATAGGGTGAGAGTTAGAGAATTTCTCTGAAAATAATTTCTGATTTTTATTATTAATCCTATATACATGATACACAAGGCTTGCATAGCAAGCTTTCTATTCTGTTACATCTAACACATACAGCTAAATAACAGAACAGGAAGGCTAACTAACAGAAGAGGAGCAACTAACTGCATGACACAACTGTCAACTATATAGAGATATATCATATTGTAGATCCTCTTGTACTTCTTTTATACATAGTAGTAAATTGCAACCCTAGTCACTTAGACTCTGATTGTCAAAAGTATCATTATGATTGTATACATTACATGCGCCCACCCACACCCAATACACATTTTGTTACTACCTGAAGTTTTACCAATTGTCTTTTTGACACTTGGTAAACTTGCTTCTGTACGCACACCTTCCCCACCAACAGCAGGTCCCCAAGAAAAAGGACCGGCACTTAAATCAATAAATGACCATCTGGTACAAAACATGAATGAATGTTAATAGAAATAAAGGGATGTGTATGCCTTAAAATTTAGCACCAGTGTGAAGCAAGAGAAATTATACCTGTCCTTTCCAATCCATGTATCTGTGAGACATTCTGCTTGAAAGCCACTGTAGTCTCCAGATTTTAATACTTTTTCCAAAAGGAGCTTTAGGTCTTGATCCTTCCCTTTCAATAACTTGAAATACAGGGAATATTACAGATTTCAGCAAAAAAATGTAGTGCAAAATTCTGTAATTAACAGCTACTCTTTTATCTAGAGACTTAGATGATGAGTATATGCCTGTAACGCTTTGACCTCAACGATCTCAGCTGTGTCTCTCCCTTGATACAACTTCACATAATTATCTAGGGTATCAAGCCAAATATTATACCATTCCACCTGCATTTTTAGTTGCACCGAAACAGCAAAAATTTCATAAAATTTTAATTGCCTCTACCAAAAAATCCAGCAAAAAGAGGCCAGACCCAAAACATAAATGAACAGGCCAACTATGATAGAAATGCTGCTAGTTTCTCTTTGACTTTTAGCAAGATTGGAGCAAAAAGAAAAAGAAATACATCACTAGATAGAACAGGGAAGTATAAGCCATTGAAAAATAAGGTAACATACAAACAAAATAGATAAATTTAGAAAAAGAGAATATCAAGAATGCAGCAATGCTGACTGTAGCCCAATCCCTCTGCGTATTAGAAAAGAAAATTGCCTTGAAATAGCCATAATCCAAGTACATAAGAGAATCCAGAAGCACAATCTTTCCCAAAAAGCAGATCTAGTGGTTGTTGATGCTATTTTATAATACCATATATTCTTTGAAATTAGGATATGAAATAGATTATACCATTTTTGTAAATAGAATTGTCAATCCTAAATTAAGGGATATGATTCTGTGATTTGTAAATTAAATCCATGTGCTGAGAGGTTTTATCCTTTCTTACAACTTTTAAATCTCTGACCGAATCCTTCCACCTGTATTCCCCCTATTTATCTAATTGATTCCCCATAACTAAGTAACTGATCAAACCATTCTTAACTAATTTTTCCTTTCCTTCTGTCCGAATTCCCCAAAGTAGTTAACCACACAATCAATCTACTTTTTGTGATGATAGAGGCCACTGACAAATAGTAGCCATGGGAAGAGGAGAGTAGAAGATATCCTGAACATAGGAGAGGCATCTTTGGCCACCAGGTGAGCCATCAGATGATCACTTGGAAATTCCAATAGATAATGCAATAGGACATTCCGCTGCAAGAGGTAGGGAAGGGACTGCAATACAGTAGAACTGTAGGAGGCGAGTTAAGAGGACTACTAGCTAGTTTTGCAAGTAAATTAAGTGCAAATTAAGTAGTATTGATCAATTCTACAGGTGTATCAATGGGTTCGGTATTCCACTATCATAAGGTCATCCAATCAAGGGAAAATTTCAAGAGTACACACAAACCGGAATAAACATTTATCAACATATGTGCTCTCACCATACAAGAAAACAAAATACTTACAATATCAGTGTCCTCAGTTCTTGTCAATGCAAATTTCATCATTGGATGCTTTACATATAATGGGCGCTGAATCTTACTAAGAGCTGTAAAACAATGGTAAATTTGTAATTACTTATCGAGGGGTCCCAAGTCAAAGAAAAACAAGTGAAGAGGAACTTCCAACATCAACTATGGAACTAAATTAAAAGTAATATAAACTAGAGAAAGCGTTGTAGCTATTAAAATGGCTTTCTCTTATGGAAAGGCAATTGTGGTGTTAGTTTTCGAGATAGATAGTCGAACATCAGTGGTTTTCTATAACTTGAGGATATTGCAGAACCTATCTATTTCTTGCATACCAAGAAAATTTTCCTGAATGCCTTCTGCCTGAAGAAGTTTCATCTGCAAACTCTTATTCTGCATGACATGGCAGCTGTTAGTGTTGGTGCAGAAGGCATAATAGAGCAGAGAAAAATATTTAATTAGTTTTTGCAAGCAAATATTCCATAAACTCTGCAGAAAAATGCAACGCATACTATAACACACATTTTATGAATGAAACAGTCAAATCTAGTAAGCTTTAAGGAGAAAAGGCAGAAAGCTTGATTACCTCCTTTAGCAAGTTTATTTCAGGCTCGGATAAACCTCTCCTGAATATTTTGCAAAAAAATAAAAATCAGAAAAGCAAGCAAGACATACAAACACCTAGTTACAAAAGCATGGCCAAAGCAGTTCATTTATACTTTTTCTGGGACTGTACACCTTGGACCTAAGCCCAAAGCACAATCCCCAGTCAATCAGGACCACCTATGACTATCATCCTCACTAGGCTGAACACCAACGAAGGCCCAATAAAGGCTGCTTACACTAAACATTCCCTACACTTAACAACAAGGGATCACCACCCACATTTGAGTTTCCAGAATCCAGAATATTTAGTATTTATGGGCTCCATTGACATGCTGGACTGCATCTCATGGGTGCACTCCACAACCAGAGCTGTCACTCTTCTGCATCCGAACCCTATAAATAGCGCATGTACTCATTTCTTTAGAAAGAGAGCCTATTTCCATGTTGTTACTGTGCAAGGATAAACACTGATTTGAGCATTGGAATGCCTCTGCAGGCACCCTCCACCCCATCAAGTTAAGGCTTTAGCAAAACTTCATCATCATTACTCATATCAAAGATATGGACCAGGTTCTTGGGTTTGTCATAAAATTGTATTAAAATTACAATATAAAACGAATCTGACTCAAAATATGTATAAAATTGTTTAGATAAGGAAGAAAAATGAAAATAACTATTTTTCTGGCACAAAGAAAATGATCAAATATTCAAACTTATTAGTATTATAACCTAAAAAGCTTTTACATATTAATGGTCATTAATTCTTAAAAAAGAAACATTGATTAAAAGAGAATAGTAATGCTAGAGGATCAGGAATCTTGATAAAAAGAGAAAAAAACAACATATAAGAAATTTTCCTACTTTTGTTTGAATTATATAAATAGATGCCTGTAGCTTCACTCAGTGAAGAAGCTCCTTCCGTTGTCTTTCTAGAGACAAGAAAAAACTTTATTGGATGACAAAAAAAAAAGGAAGATGATGGAGAATAAAATGCCACCATAATAGAAAGTAAAAATCAACTAAGAAATAGCAAGAATGAAGAAACTGGGGCCAGAATGAAGAAATAGCAAGAATACCCCCTACCCCCTCCAAAAATAAATAAATAAATAAATAAAAGACACAGAATTACCACAAACAAGTAAACTAAGAAGATAGATGGTTCACATACAATAAACAATTTCCATGTACATGTGACATTACAAGTAATGTTTTATTTGGGGACAATATAAGAAAATATTGTTTTATGAATGAAGTTATGAAATGAAGAAATGGTTCAGGCATAATCTGTTATCACAAATGAGAAGTTTTTGGACAGATACGGCAAGCAATGCTGTATTGTAGGGATGTTGAGCAATGAAGTGCCTAGACAAACAGTAAATAACTGTAGCAAAGATGAGAACTTTGTGATGGATGAATCAATACGCAAGAAAATATAACATGTAGAATTTTGGAGCAAAAACTTTGAGGAAAATGGAAGTTCATCTATTGTGTTTTGGCCACAATCAAGAATTATGGGTTAAGGGATAGGGATGAAGGAAAAGAGGAAGACAACTAAAGGTAACATACTAAAGTGTAATTGATAGATGTCAATAAGTTACAACACCATAACTTAATACATACCATACCAATCATGAGGCAAAGTACTGGTACCACTAGTATGGGCCCAAGTTCAATAACTAAGACTAACATCCTAATTTAAAAAAAAAAACAAAGAAAGAAACAACTCATAAGTTTGACAACACTGGTTCAGGGATAAGATTTAAACCAATGCTAAGTCATGCCCTCCATACAAATTAAAGCCATCTTGCAATTTTAGTGAATTAACATGGTTGGTTGGTTGGTAAAAATGCTTTGTATTTGAAGATAATCATTGTAGAAGGTCAACAACTCACCATGCTTCACAAAGAGATGTTACATAGGGTGGGGAATAACATACGAGGAAAGAAATAAGGTAGAAAGCAATAGGATGGAAAGAAACAGACTAAAGATAATGTGAAAAAGAGGTTTCATTTGGATGAGTAGAAATAGGAAAAAGAAATGAACGAAGTTCCTATGCTTATTTTGTGAACAGAAAAAAGAGTTGAAATAAATAAGTAGATTATATAAAAAGCTTTTTATAATAATAATTACAGTATTTGATTTAATAAAAAATTAAACTTTATAATATAATATTTATTTCATAATATCTTTAAATTATATAAAATATTATTTATAATTGAAAAAAAAAACACACTCCCCAAATCCCCCCAGCTTTTGGGATAAGTTTTTTAAATGGGTCCCACCTCCCCTTTATTCCTTCCCTGCAAACAAACACAGCATAAAGACACATTTTACAAGAATACTCACCGATACCCATATTTAGGCTTCTTCTCATCATGCTTGGGATTTAAAATAAAAATATTATATGCATTTTCAAGTTGAAGGTATTCAACCAGGCTAGCCAAAAGACCATCTATCATGTCCACATCTACTTGCCAACCACCATTATTATCCCTGCAAAGAAAATTTGGAAGAATAAGAGAAAGCAAGAAATTTGCAGCACAGAGCAAAATAAGTCACATTATGTTTCTAAGCTGGTAGAGGAAAAAAGAAAAGGATGGCAATACTTATCTTTTCCAACCCAATCCATGCATTTTGATTAGGGTGGAGCTCTAGTCAAAACATTTTTCATTAAACCCATTATTTTTCTTTCTTTTTCTTTAATTTTTTCATAAACTTAAATAATGTTTTGGTTTTCTTTTTTTCACTAGCTCCTCTCCCTCTCCCCCTTTTCAACTACAACACTTCATCACTAGATTGACGATACGGCATGGACTTCATCTCAGTTCAACCAACACAAGGAGTCAACAATATTTCTGTATTAGAGCTACCTTTGTCTCTTCCATTACTTTCCTTGTTGCACCACATTTGGTGATCCATTCCAGGCATTTTTGCAGCAAATCAGAATGCCAAAATGTAGGACACATGACCCAAAATGTGGTTCATAGGATAGGCGAGCAAATTTGGTAACTATTGTTCTATGTAAGTATATGGCGCAAGTGAAATCTAAGAAACTTAACACCAGAGGTGATCAATAAACAAGAAAATGTTGGATGCTCTATTCTTGTGTGCAACAAGCCATCTTTGATCCCTTTCCTATGGTCTAAATTTTTGCAGCATTCAAATGCAAGAACAGTTGTCTGTCATAGTTTCTATTTACTCTTTCTTTGGTTACCAACTCCACTATTAGGTGGTCTACCTCTTACATGTACCACATACATGGACTCTAACTTGTGCATCTATTTATGCATTTTACCAATTGTACAGGAAGAGGAAAAGTCAGAAAACAAAAATAAAGAAGGAAAATGGAATTTGAAAGTTAGCATTAATGTTCAAAAGGAACTCATGATGGTTCCACTAATAATTAATTTAATTGAAGAAAAAATTAAATGTAATTTACCCGCTGTCAACTGGATCATCCTTGCGACCAAACACATTTATGGCACGCTCATATATGGAAGCAACCTTCTCCCCCATTTGAATAGCATGAACAGAAAAGCTGCACCACAATGGCCAATGTCATGGCAAGAAAAGATAGTACAAATTTTCTAACCAAAAGGAAATTCCAAGAATAAATGCTGAAAGATTTGATATCAGATTTACTTTGGAGTTGACACATCATATAGCTTCAATCACAATGGCTCAATGAAAAAGATATAGAAGTGTTATTTAACAAGGGTTGGAAAAATACTTGAGCAAATATTCACATTTCATTTGTTTTAGTTGATTCAGAAGAATTTTTTGTCCTCTTCCTAAGCAATTCTCTAATTCTCTTCACCCCCCTAATATATTCTTTAATTTTAAAAATGAATAAATTAAAATTAACTACCAAACTAAGTGAATGATAAAACCACAATCAAACTGATCAGATGAGAACGTTCAGTTTTAAACTGATGTATCATATCCAAGAGACGACGAATGAAGCCATTGAAGGTCCTGCTACTTCTCTTTTGAGAGAGATGGTAGCACATGTTTGGGTTTCAAAATTCAGTCTGTCCAATATTTTCTTTTTCATCCCTCCATCTGGCTAAAAGGTTTTATGATGTAAATCCTCCAAATTTAAAGCCAAATAAGTTTGCGTTTCTCCACAAACTTCTTTATTTGTCAAAATCCATATTGTATTGGAACTTGAAACTGATAGCCATTTCAGAAATGTAAAAAAAAAATTATTACAAAAACAAAATGGTGCCAAACGCTAGTCCTTAAATACAAAGCCAAAAGATGAAAGATTAATTTGTATTCCTTTGGTAGGGGGTGTTAGGATAGAAAGGGTTACTTGTAATTTATGTGGCTGACAACAGGAAGGTGGTTCCATCGCATTTTATCCATACTGGTTTTGTAAAATGCTGTTAGAACTTCTTCTGGTCGAATATGTGTGTGTTCAAATATGTGATCAATTTTTGTAAACCAGCGCTCAATTTCTTCTGGAAGAAGTTTGAATTCTGAAAGACATAAAAGCACTATAAAATTCACAATACCAATAAAATTAAATAACGACAGAAAAAATGGGTTAGACCTCCAACTATGTACCATGGTTGCCCTTCCCTTCAAATCCTATAAATATAAAATTCATGGGAATCGGAAGGTGGACGGAATCAACTTCTTGAAGCTTTAGATAGTTAGCAATGTTACCTGAAACACAACAAAATTTAAAAAAGAAAGGTAATGATAATAATTGCAGGTGCTCAATTTTCAAATTAAACTGTAAAAGGTTTAGCCAAAATATCTACTTTTGTAGGTGAATATATGCAAAACAATACCATTTTTGTGGATATAACTGGCATTCTTAGTTTAGAACAGACCACCAATGATATCAAGACTTCAGTTAAGGTGAAAATGGGTGGAGACAAGTAGGAAAGTGATAAATCTCCACACTCAAGTAAGAAAAGAAAAGAAGAATCTAGAGAATAAACCTCTCAGGCGTTAGGCTACAAGTCCCAAGCCTAGGCCGCTACAGTTCTCTCAATTCTATTCCCCCCCTTCTCTCCCACCTTACACTCCCTTGTCAATCATCCTTTCGGTTGTAACAGAATCCTTGCTGTGCATAACCATCTCATTTTCTTGATGGCTGCCACATGTTCTGTTTTTCTTTCTGGTGTAGACTCTCCAAATCCTTGGGTCCCCATTATGTTGACATAGAAATCGATCTTCCTGGTCTTGGGCTCTATCAAAAAGAAAACTGCATTTTCCACCCTCTGATTAAGGAGAGAAAATGGATAGGATACCATGTGGAACCCACAAAAATTTTCTATACTTAGGTGGAGAGAGAATAGGTTAGAGAAACTGAAAGGACAAATTTACCCACCTATCCACATTATAACAAAAAACAGAGGTCATTAATCATAATTGCATTTTCTTCCTCTCACATTTCTTCCCAATTAAGCAAGAATGAAAATTGATCATTTTCTCTCTCCTTTCTCTTCATGCAAACAATGGAAGAGAAAATGAAGGTCTATTTGGTTTGAGAAAGACATTTCCTCCTCTCCCACCCCAATTTCCATCAATAATTATCAAAATGTCACCTTAGTTTTACTTTATTTCTTGGTTCAAAAATTTGTACAGGATGAAAACAGGCATTAACTTTTCTCTTTATTTTTTCTTCTCTTCAATTTCTTTTGTTCATTTTGTTTTCTCCAATTTTCTCTCCATATCCAAATGATGCATAAAAAAATATACAAAAAGAAGCGAATGAGAGAACACATGGAATTAACACAAACGTTAAGAAAATGAGTTTGAAAAGGATCATTTGTGTTAACTCTATGACTACTACCTATTGATACCCACATGACGAAAAACTGGTAAGAGAAAAAATGAAGAAAAGAAAGAATTAAGTGAGAAAGATTGGAAGAGAAAGAAAAATTAGAAAAGAATAGAGAGAGAAATAGAGTGAAGAGAAAGAAATAGAAGAATAGGAGCAATAATCTCAATCCAAGTGTAAGTCACTAAGACTATGTACTTAGCAATATTTAAATAAGCCTAAATCACTAACACTATGTACTTAGCAATATTTAAATAGGTAAACCCATCCTAATAGCCAAGCAACCCTACATTAAAAAAAATCCTAACCTACTCTTTTAAATGCACTAATAATACCAAATTACTAATAAATATCTGAATAACAATAAAGTTCCGATTAAAACAATATCACATCATACCAAATCCATACAACATTATTATTCCTAATTTAGATTCCACCACACAAAAGACCTAAATATAAAGGGACCATAGATTCGCAAAGAGAGTCTACACTATGGATTTTATTGCTAAAAGGGGATTGAGTGTCAAACTTTATGGACATATGAAAGTGAACACTAGCAGTTTCGCAGCTCGAACACAAACCATGTCATGAAAGAATGGCGAGCCTCGCAATTTCCATGTCATGAAATCAGCCTATTGCAAACACGAGGGAAACCTGTCTACTACATACCTAGATAATAGGTCCAGGTCTTCCTTGGACCCGGCACATGGACCGCCTTTCATAGACTCAAGAAAATGAATAATGGATTAAAACATCTAGGATTCTCTACCATTAAAATTACATAAAAAACTAGATACAAATTATAGTTCAGTAGAAGTAGAAAATACCAAACTGAGTGATGACACAAGCAAAAAAATTATATATAGACGGGAAAAAGAATAGGAAAAAGGCATCTATATTCCCAACCCCAAAATCAAACTATAAAAGAAGCATCCATAAATCTCTAAGTATTCATGAGAAACAAATAAGTATATTGTATACCATAAATCTTTATATATCCAAATAAGCAAATAAACATCCATAAATCATCCTCCTTGGACCATATTCAATTCCTTATAAAGAACAAGAAAGTATATTGCAAACAATTTTTCACACGTACAATATAGTCTCCAATGAATGAGAAGCCAAACTTCAACTATTTAACTTTTTGTATGAATTCTACCAAAGAGGTCAGTACAACAATTAGCAGGCTGGAAGCAAAGAGCCTGACAATCCAAGATAACTTCTATAGCAATAAAAATAGCATAAACTTATTTTGTAAAATAAATATTTATTTATTAGATAGAATATTGGATGATAAATTGTCAAATAGAAATAGTTCAGAGAAACAAAATTAATTTGAAGAATTTTGAAAAAAGCAAGTATACCTGCATTTGTATAATTAAATGAGCTTACTTTGCCATAGCTTGAAAACTTTAAATCATCAAAATCTGAAAAATCAACAGATTCAGACAATAAGAAACCCGTGCTGGAGAATGAAAATTGATGTCTTCATTCAATGAACATGATGCAGACATACCACTGTGTATAATATCCTCACTCCAAAATCGACTCTTCTCTTTGAGGTTAAATAGTGAGAATACAGAAGATCTGCCACTTTTGCGAGTTTCAATAGGAGATCCAACTGAACTAACTGCTAAGAACTGACAAAAAAACATAGTACGCATCAAAGTAATGGAAGTCTTTATTTATAGAAATTACAAACTTATTAAATGGGTGGCAAGAGGCAAGGCAACAAGCACTAGAAATTACAAATAAAAGGAAATGAAAGAATCAACTTCCATAAGGGTCTAATAAATCTAAATATAAGCAACAATTAGAGATAAATGCATAAATATCCATCTCAATCATGCATACAGAAATGTATCATTACTAAAACAAGTTAATTTTAATTGTTAGACATCAATCAGCACCCAAATAACATAGTGTAGTCAATATCATAATTAATTATGATTATTTTGCAATTCTATGTATCTGTATGTTATGCTTCTAACTAAGCTGTTAATTTAAATGCTTATTAACATATTCAAAAACAAATTTTAATACTCTTAGTATTATATACTCCTCTGAACATCGTTGTTAAAATTGCAAGTTTAATCGTATACTTGCACTATGCATAATCCTTTCAATGTCTGAGCTGGGTCACAAGTAACATTGCATTTTTGGAGCATCATAGTGGATTGCTGTCTTGTCAGTGTTTAATTAAGAGAATAGTGGAAGAGGAAACCTATAAGTCTGTCTTACTACCATTTTTCTTTACTCGAAACAGAGATAGAGAATACGCGCAGACCAATTGAATCTGCCCACCCCCTTACGTACTAAGAAGCAGAAGGAAAGATAAACACTAGGATACTTCATTCTCAAATGCATTACATGAAACCCTAGGGAATAGTGCTCTATTCTCACCCGTCTCCCCCATACGCCTCCACTATATCACCAGTTCCCCCTCCAAGCCCATCAACTTTCCATGTAAACTACATGAACCGAAACCATACAAAATTGAAAAAATGAAAACAACAATAAGAAAGAAAAAACATACAATCTAAAAATGGAATCAATGCACAAAAAGTTTAGAGTGAGAAGCCCTCAGATTAGTAATAAAAAAATGTATATTACCAGAAGAGTGGAGACGGCAAGTTGAAGCAGCCACGGTGAACACTGACGGACGCTGAATTTGCCAAGTTCCATTTTCCTTTACTTGCTTTCCGAAAAACTACGAAGCAGACGAATGTCAAGTATATAAACAGTAATCGTCGAACTTAGTTTTTTTGTTTTTTCTGGGAGGGGTTCAAGGGTTGATAAGCTACATCCAACAATTAATTACTCAATTCAAGTGGCCACATAGTAAATCGTAAAGGGTTAGGTTAATATATCATTCATCAGCAAAATTGAAAGTGCAAATAACGGTACCATTAACAATGGAAGGAAACCAAAAAGATGAAAACACGCAGCACGGGAGAGCTAGACTAGAAAGGATTAAACGAATGAGAGCGATTCGTACCTTTCGGATACAGCTTGCGAGGTGGGGTTGAGAGAGATACTGAAGCGGAAGGCCAAGCGCGCAATGTAAGGAGCGTACTCTGGTTATTTACAGACCATAGGGTACATTAAACTTAAATATATTTACATCTCTTTTCAAAATTTTAATGTTTTAAATTCAGTCTTTTATTATTAACTAATATGAACTAAAATAAATATATTTTAAAATACACAGAATTAAAATTAATTATTTTTAAATTAAAATTTTTAAAAAATTAAAAATATACTTTTAAATTTTACATTTTATTTATTTTTTTTAATGTACAACAATTGGACCATTATTTTTGACATAAATAAATTTATGTATTATGAAACAAAAAGTTGAAGATATTTTTTTTATCATTAAAATTGTTTTTGAAATAAAATATAATAATATTTAAAGAATAACAAAATATTATATATAATAATATTAAAAATAAAATTTAATAAAAAAATTCCGTAAAATATCTTTAAAATATATACTAGTACAATTCAAATAAAATTTACTTTTATTTTTTAAAATTCTAGTCTTCAAAATTATTTACACCAACTTTTATATTTTTAATTATATATTTATTTTATAAAAGATTAATTTTTATTGTCTAAAAGAACTGAAACTCAAAATAAAAAATTATATGGATAAATATTAAAACAGGCATAAAATTTTATTTAAACATGTCATGTGTTAAGGGTTTAGGGTTTTTGGGGTTT